>JAHWFO010083268.1:195128-240606 GCA_023313115.1 Rhysida immarginata
GCCTCTAACTACTAAATGGTTGGATCAACTGAAAAAACACTAAGTATTATATACTTCTCAAATGTTGTGTGCAATCTGAAAATACCATTAAAAATAGGGGTTCTATTTAGCATTTCAAATTTGCCCGCTGCCCTAACCTCAAACTGTGGGATAGGGTTCGACTTTGGTATCATTGGATAGCATTTTGAAAAAAATATTAAACACGTATTTTTTTGTTGATGCATGACAAACTCCTGGTACAGGTGATGAATCACCCTGTATATATATGACTGGATAATATTTTTCAAAAGAGTCTCCCATTACTATGTTTGCTTTATTCTTTACTAGCAGAGGACCCCATATTGCCCGGGAAAATTATACATGTAGCTAAGCAGAACAATCTCAAGAAGTTAAATTATAAAAACAAATTTAAAAAAAAAATAACTCAATCAATACAACATCCATTCTAAGGGATTATCCATTCTAAGAAAAATCCGAAAAAAAGGAATACTAGGTGATACACCGGGACTTAATTTAAATTCTTTTTGACTTGCCTCAGATTAAAATGATATTTATCTTCACAAACAGGGAACACCACTGGATACTTTAGAACCAATTTTTTCTTGCCCTTGACGTAGAAGATCTTATACCCTCTAGCTCTATTCGAAACTCCCATTGTTCAGATGTTTCCAACGCCCATATAGCTTTTTCTGTTTTACCTGCAGAGTTTCACTGACCAATACTCGTTCTTTCTCTTTCCTTTCGAGACACACAAATTGTTGCCAGTCATCTGGACTTTTGATTAAGAGCTCAAGGGAGACACGTGTGATCACTACATCATTTTATGCTCTTTATTAATAATTCTTGGAAACGAAAGTTCGTTCATCGCATTATCAGCATCTCGTTTCGAAAATATTCACATTCACATTGAATATAGTCAAAATGTATGTTTAGGAAATGTTTGGTCCTGCTTTGCTAGGTGATAACACCGCCGGCACTCGGGCTCCTTTTTATTTTATTAAATTTAGAAATATCTTAAAAATAAACACTTGAAAACGCTTATAATTAATACAGTAAAAATTCATAATGAAAATTCGAAAAATAAATTTTTTAAATGCTCACAATGGACGGACCTATCCAAATATGCCACAGCTAGCCTAAATAATTTCTTAGTCACGTAATCTTACTTTAGATGTACACTTGATGTTTTTGCAATTTCCACTCTTCTCTCGATGTCTTGAAGCAAAACTTTGCCATTCAGCACTTTGTCTGTCTAGCGGTCGCCGTTGTTCTATTGATATGCTCACCATTTGCTCAATACAGGACGGAGCTAAACGACTGCTTCCTCTGTCGTCTTTCCACTCTTTCTCAATAGTCTGGTAACTTTCCATTATCTCTAGTCACTGATGAATTTTAAAGATTTTCAAAAAATTGTTAAGTACTTAGAACTCTCAATTCTAAAAAAGCCTGAATAAGAGGAATTTTAGGCATTGTTACAAATTGAAACTTATTTATATTGCACAAATTTTGCCTTGCAAAGTTTCCCCGCCTGCAACACTAGACCCTTTTGTTCAGTCCTGTCCTTTTGTACAGTTTGTAGGAGTAGAATGCTAACATGCTGGCTTTCTTCCCTTCAGTGATTTTGAATTTCATCTTCCAGCCTTCTTCTCCATGAGAAAACAGCAACGGGAAAGTCATTGGATCACAGTTTGGACTCAAAATCGACATGTGTTTGTTGTTCCCCGTGCTTAGGTAGATGCATAAATCTCGCTCAAATGGTGGTTGGTTCTCCATCGTCGGCTTCAAACACTTCTGCTACCTCATTGACAGCTGGCAAATTATATCATCTTGGATCGTGCTGTATTATTCACATTTGAACATTTCCTGTGGAGCGGGCACAGTTTCCTTCATCATCTTGTACAGGGCAGTATAACGGGAAGCCTACCCGCTCGATTGCAGGGGCCAGCTCGACATCAAATGATAATTGGGTAATTTTATCAAAAACATGACAGTTTTGACGTTTACTCTCCCCCCTCCCCGACTGTGGAAACTGCTGGCTGCTGCAGGCCACCTTCATCTCCCTACATTCTGCCAATCGACCAAGCCGGCTCCTGCAATCGAGCTGATAAGCTTCCCGTTATACTGCCCTGTAGTTATCTATACAGGGTGTTGCAAAAATATACAGGACAGTACTGCTGGGTAGCCTATCCTCTCGCTTCAGGGGCCGCTTTTTAAAATGATAATTGGGAAAGTTATTTTTTGTTAACCCATTTCTGCCGAAAATGGTACAAATGGGAATTGAGACTTCATATCTTAAATTTATATTCTGTAGCATGTAAGTACATAAAAATAATTTACAAATACATAAAAAATTACATTTATGGACGACAGCATATAATTTTAAATATAATCTTAGTTTGGAATCGCTAGACAATAGAACAGGAACTGATGTCACTACTTAGTTTTCTTGTTAAGTGAATTAAAAGTAAATATTAAATATTTAATTTTAATTTTTAAGTTATCATGAAGCATGTTTAATTTTTAAGTATCATGAAATAACTGACTATTTATTGGACTGCATTTTCATTTCATCGAAATTTTTATTGTGAACTTTTCGGACTTTTCGGATCTAAATTTCAAAATTCAAAATCTTTCATCGTTATCACCGTTATCGTTTCATATTGTCACCTTTTAAACAAGTGCCGGGTCAACAATGAAGCTCGTTTCTACGAGGTGTGAAAATTATTGCCAGGACAATGGATTTTAGATTACTTGGACTGTTAAAAATTTTGTTATTTAATAATCTTTTAAATTTTATTAGTTTTAAGTCCCTTTTTAATTATGTCTTTGTAAATTATTTTTTCAATTTTTACATGCTACAGATTAAAAATTTAAGATATGAAGTCTCAATTACCATTTTTAACAATTTTGGCGCAAATGGGTTAACAAAATAAAATTTCCCAATTATCATTTTATGAAGCGCTCTCTGAAGCGAGAGAATAGCAAAAGGGTTGATGTTTCTGATGTTCCTAAGAACCGTTTACGTTGAAATTGCGTAGGCAACAGAAACTCATGCACCGGTGTATCTATTTCTGTCGAGTTATAAACAAAAAAGAATTGGTATAACCACAAAGGCATTGATGACATGTCCATTAGATTAGGCTTACTTTTTCTTACTCACAGAACAAAAATGCTTTGCAGTGTATTCTACATTTGAGCATCATTTCATTTACCTTAGAAATATATGTCAATGTTTATTTACAAATAGATCTGCTAATTATCTAATGAAATTCCACGGAATACACAGTTATAAACATAATTTTTATATATGGAGAATATTTTTTATATGATATATGAAGATCATTGATATATGATATATGAAGATATATGAAGATCATTTTTTTTATATACGTAATTTTTATATGATATATAAAGATCATTGGAGAATATTTTTCCTTGCTTGGAACACGATCTGAATTGAAATCTAAAAATCTGCTTTGTTTACCTGAGGCTTGTAAACAAAGCAGACTGAACAATAATTGTTGTCAGCTCCGCTTCCGCAGTGGCACGCCAGGCATGTTAACAAAGCAGAGTGAACAATTGTTGTCAGTTCCGCCTCGTGTACCACTTCAGACTTTAGAAAAAGAAAGATTGTTGTCAGTTCCGCCTCGTGTACCACTTCAGACTTTAGAGAAAGAAAGATGACGGATTTTGATACATACTTACAGCCTCTATTTTACCTCCTAGGGGTAAAATTTCGTAAAATCTTTTCTTACTGAGTCTGTACATTATATAATAAAACTATAAACGAAATTTCATATTAATAGCTTCAGCGGCTTCGGCTCAGCGATGATGAATCAGTCTCATGTTTTTTTATATAATGTGAGTCAAAAGTCTGTACCTACTGCTATCTTGGATACAAATGTAGTTATGCAAATTCCAATACAGGGAGTGAATAGGAATTTGAGGGTGCCATTTCTCATGCTGGCATTTACAGTGTTGTCAACATGCAAATTAGGATATATGCACATCGTATCTACTAACCGTAGGAGATACACAAAATAGCAATTACAAAAGTCTTCAGAATTTAATAAGCAACAAAACAAAAAAAATTCAAAATCTGATGAACGTACAACGGATAAATACCTTGAATCCTGTCAAGGTTGAGGAAGGGACGAGTGGCCAATGGGGAAAGCAAGAGCAACAACGCCCAAACATCCTGAGATCAAGTCACAGGAGTTACTAATGAATATTTTTTTCTTCTTAATATCATTTGCCATGCATGCCAATTATTTCATGTAGTATCCATATCCTGCTCTGGATGTATACCAAAAATTATCATGAAGAAACCTGTTTTCTGTGCAATTAGTATAAGAAGATTAAGCTGAAACAAGATCACACCAAAGCACGTAGACACTACTCAGGAAATGATCAACATGGTTCTCTGCTTTAATCAGACAAGGCAAAACTATCATGCAACAGTCAGGTTACATTAAGGAAGATATCCTTATCAGTGCCATCCTACCCGTCTTGAAATCAGACAAATTGTACAACGGTTTCTAAATACAGGAACTATCCATCAGCACCAGCATCAAGGTTGACCACGGACACAGACTGATGAGGAAACTACAGTAGCAGTCTTAGTAGCAGTTGCTGCAAACTGGACACTCGTTTCGTTGTCGCCTTGTCGAACTTTGTTGACGAGGTTATGTTCAGATGAAGATCAGTTTTCCCGGAATGTAGTTGTCTACAGGCACAATCTTCATTATTGGGCAGAAGAAAATCCTCGATGGCTGCGAGAAGCAGCACATCAAATGAACAGAAGGATTAATACGTGGTGTTGGATGGACAAAGGCTCCATTGTGGAATCATACTTTTATGAAAGAACTTTCACAGCGGAACGCTACAGGGATGAGTTTCTCAACATTGTAGCGATTGACTTTGTTGATGCTTTGCCACTGGCCTCTTATCAGCACATGTGGTTACATCATGTTGAGAAGTAGCACATTACGGATTATTGTTCGCAGGAACTTTTGCAGGAAAAGTTTCTGGATCGATGGATTGGCCGAGGAGGACCAGTTCAATGGCCACCACGCTCACCTGATCTCCAGATCTGACGCCGCTTGACTTTTTCCTGTGGGGCTACGTCAAAGATAAAGTTTAGAAGGTGGAGTGCAGATTTTTGCCTCAGCCTGTATACCATTAAATAAAAATTCCGGGAACAATCTATAGTCTCGAAAAATACACGTCTTGTCAAAAAATACGTTTCAAATATCTTTGAATGCTATTTAATAATGCCAAAATTAGCCCCCTGCACCTCTCATAGGGATTGAAATGTGGGTCAACTTTGATATTTTAAAAGGAATCGCCCAATTATTTTGCTGATTTGAAATGCCAAAATGTATAATGCAAAAAACATTATGAAGCAGTCTTCGCGACGTCACCATCTTCGTTTGACAGAAAAATCTATCAGTTTCACCCCCCCCCCCCCCTCACCCAGCCTTGTAAACTTCAGGCCTCATAACAGACGATGAGGCCTTGTAACTTCAGGATCAATATCAGGCCCGGGGCCTACGAGATAACAAGTCCTGGAAGCGAAATAGTCATTTGACCAACTGGGTGCTAGTAACAAGCCAGCCTTCATTCTTTCCAACAAAAGGAAAAACACTGATTGTTAACATCCAAGATGGTGAAAATGAAGGTTAATTGTTGTTAGCACCCAGTTGGTCACGTGACTTTTTCGCTTACAGGCCTTGTCATCTCGTTAGCCTCGTATCAGGCCCAAACAACAGCGCTCCTAGCAGAAAGAGATAATAAAAAAAAGATTTCTTTCTTGCCGATTTTTCATGCACTCAAGAACAAAATAGCTCTAAGAATAATTTGCACAATATTATAAAAATAGCAACAAATGTATTTTTAAATAATAATATTAAAGGGAAAAAACGATTCTTGCTAAAATTACCTTCTGTTAAAATTATCTTTTTTTAAAATTAATTTTTGCTAAAATTACGATTGTTAAAATTACCTTTGGCTAAAATTACGATTGTTAGAATTACCTATTGGCTAAGAGCGCTTAATTTGGGCCTAATATTGATGACGTTTTCATCGTCTTTTGTGAGGCCTGTAGTTTAGAAAGTGATGGCATAACTCGATTCTTCGATAGAGATCCTGAATATATAATTCTCAATGACGTATATTAATATTAGACCCCGAAACTTACCGCCATACTTGAAGCCAAGTGGAAATATTGGGAAGCGCCGCCTCCCAGAACTCTCATGGCCGAAAGTGAGTGAAGATGATACAAAACACATTGCTAAACATGACGGCAGCTGATTAATAATTCTTTCACACTCCAAAATGTACGAGCTCCTGTTCAGAGTCATAGAATTTTAGGGGTTATTTAAGATTGTAATTTTAAATTCTCCTTACATATAGACATTCTGATTAGTGCTTGTAATAAATTAAGATTCCTTGTTTATAGGCTCGAAGGACCCTTACTAAAAGGGAAATGATAACTATTATAAAAACTAAAGTGATACCTAAAATTACGTATGGCATGTTGATATGGAATAATACTAATAAATATGCACAAGCGACATTGAATGTAGCTTTTAATAACATCATCCGCGCTTCTTGACATGAATCTAGGACTCATTCTATTACTCAAGCTTGTAATGAACTTAAAATTTTTACATTACCATCAGTATTGATGATGACTCAGTTAAGGGAATTAGTAAAAGCCATCCTTTGTAGTAATCATCCAGCACATTTCATCCATCACTGGTTGACATTGACTCAGGATATCAGGAGAACTAAATGCCTATTGATACAACCGCCTATTATTATCTCGAATTGGAGAGAATTTTTTTCTCTTTAATTCTATTCAGCTCTAGAATGGTATGCCCCAGGGACTTAGACAATCATTTATTGTCTGTAATTCTAATAAATGTTTTAATCACCAACTACATATACAATCCATCTTATTGGTTTGGATTATGGAAAAACAGCAGAATACTACATAACCAATATTTTAACTTTTATATTTAATGCTCCTGTGGAGCGCACAATTATAAATAAAAATAAGTTTATCGTTTCATTAACTTTGTTTTTTAAGTATTTTATTATATTTTATAAGGAAGTTTCGATTATGGTTTCAATTTCAGTTTCGTTTCGAACATCTTTTAGTTAAGTTTTTTCATTTCAGTTACGTATTTTTGATTTATGCTTGAGGAATGTAATTCCTGATCCTTTTTCGTGTCTATTTGTACAGTTGTACGCGGAACTAGTTTTGAATTAATTATTCTTTGGGCCCAAAATCGTCAAAAGCAAAGCAGCCAGGCGGCTAACTATTCCACGGCTCAATACTGCCCAGAACTGTCATGGTTTTACTTTGGTGGCGATGTCAAACAAACAATAGGATTCGGAATATACCTTTAATAGTAAACGTCATTGATAATTCTATATTCAGGATCCCTACTCTTCAGCAAATATAACAGATCTACAATGGAGTTCTCATGTGTGCACAGGATAGAGGATTAAAAATCATGATGCAACTGAATAACCGAAATAAGAATCATGGTCGAACAAGAATCGTCGTGCGATGGTGCCGCTATCCGATGGCAAAAACTGTTAGTGGGCAAATAAACAAACAACAGACACAAAATGAATTTTATATATAAGATTAAGGAAATTTGTTGTTGCAGACAGCCATTTTGATTCCTATTTCCTTTCTACACTGAGTGGCCAGTTTATTAGGAACACCTATGTTTATGAAAATCCATTGGCATAGAAATTACTACGTATCAGTTGGTCACGTGACAGTCGGTACCAATATAAAGCGAAAACACACCTGTCAACAGCAAATGGTTTGACTGTCACCATGGGGGAAAAAAGGATCTGAGCGACTTCGAGAGCGGGATGATAGTTGCGCCCTGCGAGAAGGACTATTTTCAAAACCGCACGTCCCCCGAACAACCATTTCGAAGGTTTACCAGGACTGTTTAAACAACCAAAAACAAACACCAGTGGCAAACCTGTGGTCGCATACGACTCGCCGAACCAAGGGGTGAGTGTAGGACGGGAATGCTTGTTCGTGCAAATAGAAACGCGTTGACTCGTTAACTAACCGTGGAGTACAACACTGGAACGCAGAATAACATCTCTAAACGAACTGCATGCCGTACTTTGGCAAGGATGGGCTACAACAGCTGGCGGCCAGTCCGGGTACCTTTGATCTCCAACCAAAACCACAAAAACGTCTCCAATTTGCCCGTGGTCACCAACACTGGACCATGACGACTAGAAGAAGGTCTGCTGGTCGGATGAATTCCGTTTGCTATTGACCATGCAGACGGCCGACACAGAATTTGGAGACAACAGCACGAAGCGATGGATACTTCCTGTCTAGTTTCCATTTTTCAGGCTAATGGATGTTCTGTAATGGCCTGGGGCATGTTTTCCCGGCGTACTCTTTGTCCGCTGATACCTGTAGAACAACGCCTTAATGAACACTTCCAGCAGGGCAATGCTCCGTCTCACAAGCCTCGTATCGTGATGGAATGGTTCCAAAAGCACGACAATGTATTCAACTTACTCCTCTGGCCACCATAGTCCCCGATTTGAACGAAATTGAACATCATTGGGATGAGCTGGAACGGGTTATTCGAGGCATGGATTCACCACCATTCAGTAAGCATCAACTGGGAGCAGCTGTTGCATCTGCATGAACAAACATCACGGAGCAATGCTTCCAATGGGTAACTGAATCCATGCCACGACGAATTCGTGATGTTATTCGCCTCTTGCAAGTTAGATCGAAGCACCACCTGGCGGGAATGTGAGTAAACTATTTGTGGATACATTGTGCTTGTCTTCTATGGGAGCTCGCAAATTTATCTCCATTTTAACGATTTTATTTTGTGTATAAATTTTCTGAATTGACTCAAATATGCCCTGTATGATGTATTGCGTAACAGAATGTTCAAATTCATATAATAGACGCCCAGAAGGAACAAAATATTATACATTTTCATCTGAAAATAGGTTTCGTCAGCAAAGACAGCTATGGACAAAGCGTTTAAAGGAAAGAAATATTTCGAGTCTTGTGAAATTAAAATTAACACACTGGAAACCGTATTTAATAAACCATTAAGGAATGACATAACCGAGTACCGAAAGATTAAACTACACCATTCGCGGAACTATATTTTTAAACGGCCCTATCATAACATTGGAAGTTTCTAATGGACCATTATGATACCATTAAACCACGTACCTTTGAAATAATTTCAACTATCATTAATTTTACGTTATATTCATTCATGACACATCATTCCAAGTTGTTTGATATATTACATGCCATATTTTAGCATTGCAGTTTCAATGAATCATAATGGTTCCACTAAAACAGGATGGTTCCACTAACCAGTTTCCTTGAAACCAATTTCGATTATCGTTAATTTTACGTTATATTCATTTATGACGCATTATTCCAAGTCGTTTGATATATTACATGACATATTTTAGCATTGAAAGTTCCAATGAACCATAATAGTTCCACTAAACCAGGTTCCTGGAAACCAATTTGGACTATCATTAAATTTACGTTATATTCCTTCATGACACCTCCTTCCAAGTCGTTTGATATATAACATGCCATATTTTAGCATTGCAAGTTCCAATGAACCATAATGGTTCCACTAAACCAGGTTCCTTGAAACCAATTTCGACTATCGCTAATTTTACGTTATATTCATTAATGACACCTCATTCCAAGTCGTTTGATATATTACATGCCATATTTTAGCATTGAAAGTTCCAATGAACCATCATGGTTCCACTAAACCAGGTTATGTGAAACCAATTTGGACTATCATTAATTTTACGTTATATTCATTCATTATACATCATCCCAATTTGTTTGATATATTACATGCCATATTTAAGCATTGAAAGTTCCAATGAACCATCACGGTACCACAAAACCAGGTTCCTTGAAACCAATTTGGACTATCAATAATTTTACGTTATATTCATTCATGACACCTCATTCCAAGTCGTTTGATATATTACATGCCATATTTTAGCATTGAAAGTTCCAATGAACCATAATGGTTCCACTAAACCAGGTTCCTTAAAACCAATTTGGATTATCATGAATTTTACGTTATAATCATTCATGGCACATCATTCCAAATCGTTTGATATATTGCATGTCATATTTTGGTATTGAAAGTTCCAATGAACCATCACGGTACCACAAAACCAGGTTCCTTGAAACCAATTTGGACTATCAATAATTTTACGTTATATTCATTCATGACACCTCATTCCAAGTCGTTTGATATATTACATGCCATATTTTAGCATTGAAAGTTCCAATGAACCATCATGGTTCCACTAATCCAGGTTCCTTGAAACCAATTTGGATTATCATGAATTTTACCTTATAATCCTTCATGGCACCTTATTCCTAATCGTTTGATATATTACATGCCATATTTTTGTATTGAAAGTTCCAATGAACCATAATGGTTCGACTAAACCAGAATGGTTCCACTAAACCAGGTTCTTTGAAACCAATTTGGACTATCATTACTTTTCCGTGATATTCATTTATGATACATCATCACAATTTGTTTGATATATTACATGCCATATCTTATAATTGAAAATTTTTGAAGGTGTCATAAAGGTACAATTAGTGCACGTGCCAATGTTTCGATTGCAACAATTTTCAAAATGGTTCATTTCCTGAACTATATTTATTGGCCGAATTAGTAATTTATATTCGCTTGTATTTCGTCATTACGATTTGTTTGACATATTACTTAATATATGTGTCCATTGAAAATTGCTAGGTGGGGTCGTGATGGTGCCATTTGTGGACGTGCTAATGAACCGATTTAGATAAAATTTATGATTTTTTCATGGCATGTACCATATTCATCGACTGACGAAAATAGTAATGAATAACCGCATCTATCTCGTCATTACGATTTGTTGGATATATTACTCAATATTTCTTCCCATTGAAAATTGCTGGGCGGGAAAATAGAGGTACCATTTGTGCACGTGCCAATGGACCGATTTAGATAATATTTGTAACTGGTTCGTGCCATGAACCATATTCATCGACTGACGAAAACAGATTTTGAAAATCTTTCATAACCTCGGAGGAGTTTGAGTTACAGACAGACAGACAGACAGACAGACAGACGGACAGACGGACAGACACGTTTCCCCACATTGATAGCATAAAGCACCTTTCGGTACTTAATAAGGAAACAACATTTTCATTTCATTCAGCTCCCAGTCTCATGACTACAAATACTTTGAGAAACTTCACGATGGTGGCGCTCGTGCAGCTTGCAAGAGGCGAATAACTGCTAGGGGTTGCACAACACAGTATTAGCGGGGAATATGTGAATTCGTCACAGGAAACAATTTGCAACTATATTTATTAAAACTTATTTGCAAGCTGCGTTAGGGTCCCATTAATATTTTAATAACAAATTTATGTCTCTAATTCTTTTGGCAGATTCTGATTCTACGGAAAAATTACAATTATTTTACCCAAATAATTTTTTTTTATTCTTTGATAGATGGCGCTGTAAATGCATGAAAGTCAAACTAGTGCGAATATCTAAAAAGTTTACTTTAAATCAAAAAAAGCATCCAATAAATTTTAAAAAATACGGTATTTGATAGTGCTAAAATTATTTCTCACACTTTTTCAGGGGTGGGCGAGGGCAACTTTGAAATTTGAAATAGGAACCGCTATTTTTAATTGTAGATTCAGAATCTATTGTAAATTTCTTATCATTGTTTTTTACAGTAGATGGAGCTGTAATCACAAGAAAAAAAGTAATTCGAATGCCTCCGGAAAAATACCTAAGGAAAACAATGCTTGTATAATATTCTGAGTACTGCACTCGAAGTAATTATTCTACAATAAAAATTTGGGGTTCCTATTTAAAATTTCAGGGTTGCATCCGCCCTTCCCTGAAAGGATGGGAAGGGCTCATTTTATCACTATTAAATACGGTAGCATTCAAAAATAATTGCATATTTTTTTTGCAATTACAGCGCCATATACCTGAGATTTTTTAAATTTTTTTGGCTAAAATGCATGTATTTTCTTCCGTAGAATCTTCAATGGCAAATCAATAAATATTAATGACTAAACGAAATAAAATATTTCTGATGGAATTTGACAAAAATAAATTAAATAAATAAAAAAATAACTAAAATTTAATTGAAAAAAAATAAGAATATATTAATTAAATGATAAACAAATACAATAAATAAAGCTAATAAATAATTAACAGCACAAAATAAATGACTAAATAAAATAACTAGGAACAAATTAATAAAATAAAATCAGTAAAATAATAATTAAATTTAATCATTGCTTTGAAGACATTGCTGTTACAAAAGACATTGCGCCAGCGAAAATAAAATTAATATCACATGTTGAAAAATTGGAAATATCTTATCTTTTTTTATATATATATAATTGATTTTACCATTTTGTATAGTTAGCTTTTGCCGTAATAACAGTCTCAATTCTTTTAGGCAAAGTTCCTGTGTAATATGTTTCATAATGTAATTCTTTTTTTGTTTCTTGGGCGCGGATTCTGGATTCTATTTTTCATTATTGTCCATAGATTTTCGATCGGATTCATGTCAGGCGAATTTCCTGGCCATTTCAGGACACTTATTTTTCTTTCCCCATTTTTTCGATGTATAAGCTGGTACACAATCCTGTTGGAAAATAACCTCTTCAGATGAACAAATCTCAATAATTGGAGTGACAGAGACTTCCATCAGTTCTGTACAAACTTCAGTATGGATCTGGCTCTTCACAATAAAAAATTCACTAACACTTTGACTATTAAACCCCCATATCACAGGGTTTTAAAATGTTTTACTTCTCGGTTGACATTTGAAGGCATTGAATATCTTTTGTATCTCTCAAAAGATTTCTTTTGTCGAAAAGAAGACTGAGCAATTACGTACAGATTTATAAAAAATCTTTTGCAAGAAATTCATCCAGTTGTTTCTTGGGAATCACTATATTTTTCTCATTCTCATGCTAAATTTTACTTTCCAACTACCATAATTACATACGTAAAAATGAGAATAGAACAGTATTTAAAAATATTAACTCAAACATTGTGTAAACAAGAACTTAAAGTATGCCAAGGGAGTTTAAAAATTTTCCTAATAAAAGAAATAATCAATTCCCACAAGCGAGATTTTACCTTGTATACATATCTAGGACCTTTGGATGAATAAATTTCAAATTTCAAAAATTTAGTATAGTCTACAACAGTTAATTTTCTACTGTAACTTAATATTCGTTTGTCTTCCTAATATTAGTAAAAAAAATAAAATATTAAAAAAAAAACTTTTTTATATTTTTACCCCCTTCATCCATTTTTATTTTTACTTTAAAAAAGTATTCCTTTTTGCTTTAAAAAGTGCAATAAAAAGTAAAACATAATTAAGTGTAAAGAAGTTATGTAAAACATAATTAAGTGTAAAACATAATTAAGTGTATCACAACAAAAGTAATGTCGAAAATAACAAAAACAACAGAAAAATACAACCTGGAAGCACTTTTCGAGAGCAAAGCTCTCATCTTTTGGCAAGAACCAAGGAGAACACGTGGAAAACCCAAAGTGAACCCAAATGTTCATTTTTTTGTATAATTTTGAATTACTAGAATTATAATCAGTTAAAAAATAATATTTTGGTGCCTCGCATTAAGATAAGAATTCATAAAATTAAAAAAGAGACATAAGTGTGGCAGGGCATACTTTTTTTTCATTTAAAATTTTAAAATTTAATATGAAAGGCGTGCTCTATTTAGGACACTGAACGTTGGAAATGCCATAGTAAACAACAGCGTCGTCTGTATTCTTTTTGTGAATCGAAGTGCCACCCTGGCGATCACTTGATCCCAATCCCAATCCCTTTAGTATTGAGTTTCCTCCTCTGGTATATATCTATCTCTATGTTTAGAAGGTGAAGGTTTTGCCAACACCACCTCTAATCAAAGCCTGAGCACGAAAATCTCGTACATTGCTACATTACCCCAACACCTCCTAGAGAGAAGGCCTGCTGACAAAAGGTGTATACATGGTTACATCATCATCAAGCAGCTATTGTTAATCGTATTTCTGCCAATAATAAGCCTTAAATTTAGCCGCTTGATGATGATGCAGCAATGTATACACCTTTTGTTCACAGGCCTTCTCTTTAGGAGGTGTTGCATCACCCATGGTAGGGTATTGTTAGTCATATTTCTAAAGCGTGGAATTCACTCACGGTTTTGCCCAAAGGACAGATCTGCCTGTGTATTTCATGGATGCTTGCAGGATCTGCTTGCCAGCCGCCCGGCCCGTACAGCCCATTTTTGCCGCGCGTGTTTGGACAGATCCGCGAGTGAATGCAGGTGCATGGATGTGCCCACCAGGCACCCATTTCAGAAGCCAATGGGAAAGCTTTGACACACGTCAGCAGAATATTACCATATCCAGCGAGAATCTGGAATGTAGAGGGGGTGTCCCCACAATTTTACACATGATTAGTTAATAGGTTATAGAGCCAATTTAGAGGAGGTCCACGAATGTTATAGTAGGAAGAAAGCTTGTAAAGTAAATGGGGAATAGATATGAAGTCAAATGCTTTTTTGTACTCGATAGAAATGGCTGCAGTAAACTGATTGTTAGATTCCTCTGTAGAAACAAATTCTGTGAGCTCAAAGATCGCTGTCTTTACATTTTTGCTAGGGATTAATTCATGCTGAGAAGGGCTAATCAACTTGTGAGAGTAAATAAATTGTGAGAGACGGTTATAAAAAAGTTTTTCAAAAATTTTGGCAAAATTAGGCAGAGACGAAATAGGACAATAATTAGAGTACAATTTTACATCACCTTTTTTAAATAATAAAGTGACTTTCGTAAGCTTCAAAGAAGATGGATATGAACCTGAGCTCAAAGAACGATTGAAAATATAAGAAAGGGGTGATATTATATAGGATTTACCAGCGATAATGGCATCTGAACATAAATCAAGGTGATCGGGGATTGAAGAAGGTTTTAACTGGGAGATTACTTCAATAACTTCTTCGGATGTAGACGGAATTGCAAAAAAATTAGGTACATTAGTCGAGATATGTGAAGGACAGTTTAAGTTGGGGCTATCTGGGAGCGAAGAGGGAGGTAATAGAGTAGAAAGAAAATCGGTCAAAGATGACGAATCAATTAGGTTTGGGTGGGCAAACGGAGAATTGGAAAAATGGGAACTCCTAGAAAGCCTATTTAACACATTCCATTTATGCTTATTAGATAATAATCGATTAAACAAAGTATTAAAATACTGCTCCTTCGATCTATTAATTAAATTTTTTATATGATTTTTACAGTCTTTGAAAGTTCTCTTTAAAAGAGGTGAAGGTTTTTTTCGCAGCTTTCAGTATAAAGAGTTTTTTCTTTTAGCTAGTGATAAAATATATGCAGAAAACCAAGGTTTGATGACAGTTTTTTCGTTAATAGAGTATTTAGACTTTTTATGCGTAAAGTACTGTTTATAACCAAGCTTAAAATGAGTTAAAAAAGAATCAAACAAAAAATTGTTATCGTTAGTATTAGGTAAAACAGTGGACCAATCAGTAAGCGCCAAAAATGAAGTAAAAATTGCTAGCCGTGTATGTGTTATAATTCGGAATGAAATAGCTGAGCTAGTAGGAAAAGTAGGTTGAATATTAGTATTAAATATCGTGAGCATTGGAAAGTATTACTGTAGAGATAATTTAGGAAATTATTTTACCCATGATTTATCATGGAGCCTTCATATAAAACATTTAGCTATTAAACTATCCCATTCTTTTGGCATTATTTATAGAGTCAATCATCTTCCGCGTAATATTTTACTAAATTTATATTTCACCTTCATTCATACAAATTTATGCTTTGGAATATGTTTATGGGGATCGACCACACAGAAAATATAAATCTTATAAATAAAATTCAAAAATGTTTTTTTACAGTTTCAGAAGTTTCAGAAGTGGCTGTTAAACAAGGAGGTGGTCGTTTATTTTGACGATGTGCTGGTATTCACCCCTACTCTATCTTTGTTGTGCAAGCGAACACGACGGGTGTTGGAGAGGGTACGACAACACAGACTTTATTTAAAGTCAACCAGATGGTATTTAGCCTGCGCAAAGTCGATTATTTAGGGGTTACATTTTCAGAAAAGGGGAAGGGTGCAAAGACAGACTAACGTGGGCTATCAAAGAATGGCCCCGACCAAGAACAGTATGCCAATTGAAGACTTTTAATGGAACTGTCCAGTTTTACAGAGCTTTTATACATTGCTATGCAAAGCTGGCGGCGCTCTTATTTGACCTGCTGCACAAGGGCAATTTTCAGTGGAATTATCAACAGGAGAAAGCATTCAAGACACTAAAGAAATATTTGTGAGTCCGTCCATTCTAAAAATTTTGACGATCAACGGATCTTACACATAATGTGTGATGCTTCCGAGGAGGCGATTGGAGCGGTCGCGCTGCAACAGCATGGTGGCAAATTAATGCCCATCGGTTTTGAATTGCGGAGGGTCAGGCCATAGGAACGTAATCAGTCCATTTATAGCAAAGAGCTATTTGCCGTGGCCCATGTAGCAAGACATTCACGTCATTACCTACAGCAGGTGCAGTGGCTTATCTATTCAGGTAACCAGTCAGTGACCAGACTGCTCACTCAACAAAGACTGACGCGCCTGCAGGCCAGCGCCGTGCAATTCCTTATGGAGTTCATCGTTACTTTAATATATATTCAAACGAGCAGTAACGTCATAGCAGACGCTATCTCCGGGTACTTTACAAAGCGATCAAAGATCGAACACACAGTCAGCTCAGATTTGCAGCAGGAAGGGGCGAGCATGTCATCGAAATCGGCAACTGACATTGATTCACATGCTCCCGACGAAGCTCCTCAGTCAGGAAGCAAAGTTGGAAAACCAGTGGCTCCATCTCTTGGCGATGAGTTTCTCTCTGAGTCATTGACACAGTCAAACAAGATTATGTAAAAAGGGTTTTATCAAACCAAGCTTTTATAATGCTTTATTTAGTGGCAACAATAAAGCTTAATTTTGCAACAATAAACAATAGACACATTTACCTCTCGCCATAACGAAATGTCCAATTGTTACAACAATCAATTCGTAGTAATGAGTTAGTACCATTAGAACACGAACCAATGAACCGATTTGAATTTTTTTTTCTTTATCATAAATTGTCATCGATTCTGCACATGTGTGTCAAATTGCAGCTCCCTAGCTTGTCGTAAAGTTGGTTTAATATTGATTTTAAGATTTGACCTAAACAAACTAACACAGCAAAGTTATAAAAAGCTTTTAATAAGGCATTTAACCTTCTTACTTTCTTTTCCAGGCCTTTTCACACTTTTTTTCGTTATCTTTAAAAGTTGTTTGCGACTTTTGCTTCCAGTCTGACCTGTGAGCGACAGGAAATTTTCCTGTCATTTTTCAGGAATGCAAGTTCTGATCGACTATTTTTTCAGCACATGCAACTTTTTCCAGTCACCATTTTCGGCTCTATGGCATTCTCCAGCTTAAAACTTAGCGCTGCGTGCAGTTTTTTTTCACCGCGTGATTAAGCGAATGCTAGAATTTTTCACAGTTTTTTCGGGAATGCAAGTTTTGTTTCTCGGTTTTAAACTGAAATTTTAGGGCTTCAATGAATATTCAAGGATAATGACAAAAGTCAATGATAGTTTTTTTTAACATCGTTTGTTTGGGTGTTCAGTAAGATATTCTGTTTTTGTTTTTCTTTCTTTTCTATCTGATCTATATAATATTTTTGCAGCCTCAGTTTCATCACTTTGCACTTTGCTTACTTACCTATACAGTGTCTAACCGAATATGTAATCATTTGGATGTTTTTGACGAATTGTTAAAATTACCTTCTCCGATTCTTCAGACAGATGACACGTACGACCCAATTCTCAGTCTCTTGGCAGAGGACTAGAAAAATTTCAACAAAGTCTAATTCTCTGATTTTTTTGGGTCTCTGTTATGTAGAGAGAAAGCAAAGCAACGAGTTCTCTTGGTGCACAAAGCGACAGCTCGTGTCCCTGAAGAATACCTGATGTCTAAGGTTTGATCATTCACTGATGTGTGATCAAGGACTTACTGGATTTCCACTAGAGGTGAAACACACAAGTGTGGTGTTATGATTATAGGTCAGAGGTCACGTGAATGTTTCGCGAACGAAAACAAATGTTATTCACTGCAGAGATGGCCATTAGCATTTGAGTTTTTTCAAAATATGCTGATAGTTTATAAAATAAAGATTAAACATTACAAAAGATGATTACGTCATTGCTATATTCCACAACAAGGACTATAAAGTGTGAAAATAACCAAAAGGTTTACCGAAGTGAGACTTATTAAATTTACTGTTTTCGAGTAACTCAATCCAATTTCGTATTGCTCCTGGGCTTACCACTCCTTGGATTTCATGAGTACCAACGGGTTGGTGTCTTCTTTAGGATGGCTATTTTACCCTGTGGTTTCTACAGTTTTTACTAGTTCTAATTTTTGCACTAATTCTTTCATGAAAGTAGGTTCCACTTAGGATAAAATTGATCATTGCATGCTTTACTGCATAAGGGTTCTTTTCGAGGTCTTGTTCAAGTTTTCACGTCTCTCAGGTGTCTCAATTATGAATTTTGGTATACATTTATTTAAAAAAATACTCCAACTACCTGTAAAGGCACCAGCAATCAACCTGTGTGAAATCCCCGGTCGCGCCGTGCATCCCGTGGTCTCCAGCGCCGATTAAACCGTCATCCCCATAACGAACCTTAAACCCGACCAACCCCTAAAATTTGATTGTACAAGAAACAATAGTTAATTAGTAATTAGGCAATCAAATTGTGCGTTCCAGTCATATAAGCACCCCTGCCACAACGGGTACATATAGCGGATCAAGAACTATATAACGGGTGTATCTGAAACCCTGTCACAAACTTTTAGGGGAGGTAGTATGGATGATTCTAAGCAAAAACGTTCATATGAACATGGGTCCGAATTTGAACGATAAGGGAGATATGAACAGAAATAAAAATGCTGCCACTATGATCAACAAGTTAATAACTCACCTTCTACAACATCTAGGATGATGAAACTTGGAAGAATAATAGCTTACATAAAATTGTGTCTACGGTTAAATTTTGATCGAATTCCAACAAGTAGTTTTCGAGTTACGTAGTCAGCATCGTAACACATGGTGGTTAGTACTCGCATGTGAGCACGTGTTATGATTTTGAGTATGTAACTCGGAAACTACTAGTTGGAATTCGTTTAAAATTTAATGGTATATGCAGTTTTAAGCACTCTATTATTCTTCCAAGTTTCATCATTCTAGGTGTTGTAAAAACTGAGTTATTAAATTGTTGATCTTATTGGCAGCATTTTTATTTCTGTTCATATCTAAGTTATCATTCAAATTCTGGCTCATGTTCATATGAACTTTTTTGCTTAGAATCATTCATACTCCCTAATCTAAAAGTTTGTGACAGGGTTTCAGATACACCCTGTATATTCTGAGACAAAATCACATAAGCGCGTTTTGCTGAGTGCAACGGGACCCCTTGGCTGTCACACTGGTACTGGTGCTTCACTGCAAGCCACTTTTCAGGACAGGGATTCTTCACTGCATAACTGAAGCAAGTATTATGAAATTAATATTTTGAATCTCAGGACAGCGGAACATGGCCGCAATCACGTGATTAATCAAGAACATGTAATCAGCCAGGTGGGTGACACACCCAGGAATGGAAGCTGGATCAAAAGGTAATCAAACAGTTCCAAATCAAGGATATTCAAATGTAAATAAAAAATTAATTAATTATTTAATTAATTA
Organism: Rhysida immarginata; assembly: GCA_023313115.1. Taxonomy (NCBI): domain Eukaryota; kingdom Metazoa; phylum Arthropoda; class Chilopoda; order Scolopendromorpha; family Scolopendridae; genus Rhysida; species Rhysida immarginata. The sequence continues at coordinate 215,065 of JAHWFO010083268.1, forward strand.
ACCAACAGTAATTAAAGGTAATTAAAGTCACGTGTATAGCAACATTTAGGAGCCAGGGCAAATGGAATATGGAAGGGAAGGGCCAGGATGTATGGAATATGGAGGGGGTGACAATCACCTTTTGGGTGTGGCCAGGTGTAAAAACAATGGGACACCCCCTCCACATTCCAGATTCTCGCTGAAACCCGTACACACCTGTGGGTGTGGGAGCTATTACTTAGTTTTTTCTGGCAAATCTTCTGCAATCTTGACTCGCAATCTCGGTGTCCCCCAAGGGTCGATTTTATCTCCCATTTTGTTTAATCTTTGCATCAATGACCTTCCCAATTATCTTATTTCAACTTAAACAATTCTGTATGCCGATGATGTTACTTTATTGTTCTCAAATAAGGATTTTAATCAAATTCTTGAGTCCCTTAACACAACCCTTAGTCGCCTTAAATATTGGATAGCAATGAATCAGCTAACTGTTAACGTTGACAAAACTAAACTAATGCTTTTTTTCAACGGAATAAATATAACATACCTGTTTCTCCTCCAATTTTTTATGATAATCAGCTTTTTTATGTAAATACTTGGGCTTATCACTCTCTCATGGTTTAACATGGGACCATCATTATTATATAAACGTAGGAGTTGTGGTAAAATATATATTAAGATAAATAAAACTCCTTTAATTAAAAGAAGCAAATAAATTAAAATAAATAATAGAAACAATGAAAAAAATGAAAAAAATACGGAAATAATCAACAGAATGAATATCCAAAGATAGAAAATCTACCTAATATCATAAACCTAACAAATGAAAATATCCAAAACGAGAATGATTTTACCGCCAAAGCGGATAAAGGGAGCACATTTTCTATTTATAGCATCGCACATGGATATATAGAATTAACCAACATTTTAAAACACTTGAGAGTAAATAAATAAATATGAAAACTAAATTGTAAATTACTATTTAAATAGGCTAACGTATAGAGAGAATTTAAAAGAATAAACTTGAAGAATGAAAGGTAAATGGAGAGTGAAGTTATTCCTCATACACTTAAAAAAATAAAAGTTCTTTAATTTGTAAGAATTCTCACATAATGTTAAACGAAGTGAGCCTCAATTGCTGAAGCGTTATGTGTAAGCATCTATTAGATTTTCATATTAAATTACTAAAGTCTTATTGAAGCAAGCGATTAACTACTAATAAATTAATTAGTAATGAGTTTTAAATACCATTAAGACTAAGAGTACTATACTCTTGATTCAAATAAGCTATGGATAACAAAAGATCTAATAACGCGTAAGGAGTTGGTTGATATATTACACGCCATATCTTAGCATTAAAAGTTCTATAAATTCTGTATTGTACCATTAGGGCACGTGCTACAAAACCAATTGCCACTATCATTATTTACTCGTGATAGTCACTCATGGCACGTTGTTACGAGTCGTTTGATATATTACATGCCATATCTTAGCATTGAAAGTTCCAATGGTTTCATAGGGCACCATTAGGGCACGTGCTACTAAACCAATAACTATTATCATTATTCACACGTGATATTCACTCATGGCACGTTATTACGAGTCGTTTGATCTATTACATGCCATATCTTAGCATTGAAATTACCAATTGTACCATATGGTTCCATAGGGCACCATTAGGGCACGTGCTAGTAAACCAATAACCATTATCATTATTTTCTCGTGATATTCACTCATTACATGTTGTTACGAGTCGTTTGATATATTACATGCCATGTGTTAGAATTGAAACTTCCAATGGTACCATATCATGCCATAGGGCACCATTAGGGCACGTGCTACTAAACCAATAACCATTATCATTATTTTCTCGTGATATTCACTCATGGCACCTTGTTATGAGTCGTTTGATATATTACATGTCATATCTTAGCATTGAAAGTTCCAATGGTACCATATGGTTTCATAGGGCACCATTAGGGCACTATCTACTAAACCAAAAACAATTATCATTATCTTCTCATGATATTCACTCATTACATGTTGTTACGAGTCGTTTGATATATTACATGCCATGTGTTAGAATTGAAACTTCCAATGGTACCATATCATGCCATGGGGCACCATTAGGGCACGTGCTACTAAACTGTTAACCATTATCATTATTTTCTCGTGATAGTCACTCATGGCACGTTGTTGCGAGTCGTTTGATATTATACATGCCATATCTTAGCATTGAAAGTTCCAAGGTTACCATATGGTATCATAGGGCACCATTAGGGCACGTGCTACTAAACCAATAACCATTATCATTATTTTCTCGTGATATTCAGTCATGGCACCTTGTTACGAGTCGTTTGATATATTACATGCCATATCTTAGCATTGAAAGTTCCAATGGTTTCATAGGGCACCATTAGGGCACGTGCTACTAAACTGTTAACCATTATCATTATTTTCTCGTGATAGTCACTCATGGCACGTTGTTACGAGTCGTTTGATATATTAAATGCCATATCTTAGCATTGAAAGTTCCAAGGTTACCATATGGTATCATAGGGCACCATTAGGGCACGTGCTACTAAACCAATAACTATGATCATTATTTTCTCGTGATATTCACTCATGGCACGTTATTACGAGTGGTTTGATATATTACATGCAATATCCTAGCATTGAAAGTTCCAATGGTACCACTTGGTACCATTAAAACACGTACTACTAAACAATTCAGACATCACTATATACCGTTATATTCATTCATGAGACATCCTTGCACGTACACGTGCCATTAGACCGATACTTGCTATCACTAGTTACTCTTTTATATTCGTTCATGATATGTTGTGACAATTGGTTTGATATATTACTTGCCATATCTTGTTATAGGAAATGTTTAAGAGGGTATCATAATGGTACTATTTAAGCACGTGCTAGTAGTGCACGTACTTATTCCTGCTATCTCACGTTCGTACTTCTGCGTACTCTGTCCCATTTTAATGGATTGGTGAAAACAGACTGTGAAAAAGTTAATTCGTTTTCAAGTTATCGTAATAAATGCTAAGCTCCCTAGGAATAAAAAAATTCTCTTGATTTAGGGACCGAACTGCCCTTTTAATAATCGTCAAACACGTGCATCCTGCACGTACACCATCTCATTAATGTTTAAAGCACGCGCAGAACCGAACCCATGTTCTCAACACGCGTTTTACCAAATGCGAGGATAATTCGTTTCTTCCAGCAATTCAAGACATGATTGAATGAATTGTGAGATTGCAATACATGCAATTCAATACATGCAACGCAATGAATTGTGGGATTGTCTACAGACGGACGGACGGACGGACGGACGGACGGACAGCTGGACAAACCGATCACATAAGCACATTTCTATATATAGAAAATGTGCTAAAAATGGATGGATATTTTAGAAATGGGACCAAAATTTGCATTTAACACGCCAATCAATCTAACAAATATGATAACCAACATAGAGTACATATTACAAAAAGAAGAAGCAAACAACAAAGAACATATAATTAATCGAAACATAACCACAATAATCAAACACAATAAAGAAAACTTATATTGGCACAATGAAATCAAGAAATTTAAGACATACTTAGAAGAAAAAGATCTAATCATAACAAAAGCTGATAAAGGCAAAATTATAGTGATACAAAAGAAAGATGACTACACTACAAGCATTGAGGAATTCATAAATAAGAATAGAATATTTAAATTAGATAACAAGGACCAAACAACAAAATTCCAAAAAAATGTCATTATTAAGATAAATGAACTAAAGAAAGAAAATATAATTAATGAAGAACAACAAAAACAATTAATTCCAACAGAATCAAACTAATTCAATTTATGGAATGACAAAAATACATAAAGAAGGAAACCCTATTAGAATCATAACTACAACAAAACAGTCTCCTACTTACAAATTGGCAAAATTCTTAGATGAATACTTAAAAAAATTTTCAAATTTAATTACACAATAAAAAATTCAATATTGGCTAAACAAATATTAGAAAAAAACGAAAATTGATAAAAATGACAAAATTTTCACAATTGTCATAACAGCTATGTATGACAACATTCCAATAAAACCAACACTAGAAATCATAAAAAATGAATTAAAAACAAAATTATCTTATAACAAAATATTAAAAATCATCCAGGCCATAAATTTATGTTTTACAAATAACCAATTCAAATTTAATGATAAAATAAATTCTCAAACAGATGGATTACCAATGGGCAGCCCATTATCACCCATACTTGCCAACATAAGTTTAAATCACATAGAACACATATTACTTAACACTTCACAACATAAACAATACATAAAAATTTGGATGAGATACGTTGAAGATGTCTTAATTATCACAAATAGGCCAATAGAAATATTAACACAATTATTAGAAGAAAGATGTCCACTGAAATTCACACATAATTGCATGTCAAACAAACAAATCACATTTCTAGATTTAAATATTATAAGAGATATAAATACACTAAATTTTGAAATATATGAAAAACAAACAAAAGGCAATAACATACCACATTATTTATCACAACAGCCCACACACCAAAAAATTAACACAATTAAACAATATATACAAAGAATAAAAAATCTCACATCTCCAAAATATATCCCATTAAAATTAAAAAATCTGAAAATAAACCTATCAAAAAATAAATATCCTATAGAACTAATTGATAAAATTTATATAGAAGCATTCACCAACACAACAAAAAATAACAACTCAATACGAACAATACAGAAGATATTCAATACAATACAATAATAAAACCTTTCACAAACAGAAAAAATTACTTGAACAAATACCAAACATTAAAATCATACCAAAAATAACAAATAACATAACCAAAATATTAATAACAACCACCAATATAAAAACAACAAAAAATCAAAACAAAAACACAATTTCTAATTTCAAAGACATTTGCCTAAATAATAAAGAAAAATGGAACATCACTAACATAATATATCAAATTCCATGCGCCAACTGTCAACACATTTACACAGGTCAAACAAAAAGACAATTAATAACACGAATAAAAAAACATGAAAGAGCACTTAGAAACAAAGATAAAAACAATCATTTAGTGAACCAATGCATTAACCAAAATCATAATCCGGATTGGAACAAAATCAAAATCATTAGTAAAGAAATAAATTACAAAAAAGACTAATAAAAGAAACCATCAACATTATTTCGAATGAAAAAAATTTAGCCATTTATTTGCAGCATGAGTAATCAAAATTGCTCTGTTATGGGCTGTAGCAATACCTACAAAAATACGAGTTCTTCACAGCCTCGAATACACTCGTTCTTTAATGCCGTGTCTGACGATCGAGATGCTTCCTTATATTGACAGTATCGTTCATGTTTGTTGTGCGCTAGAAAACTGTCACGTGTATAAGTATGAATGAGTATTGCGCAGTGGAAAAATATACAAGTAACAGCGCACGGTCAAGAAATTTGATAAAAAGATATTTAATAACACAAGTAAATGATAAGTAGAGATAAAAGCAAGCACATACAGCTTATTACTATAACTTAAGGTAAAAGCAAACAAAAAATAATTAACTAACAAATATGCAGAATCAGTTAAATGAAAAACGTAGCAGGTAACTTATCTACCAATAAAGCTACAAAACAAATAAACAATAACTTGAATAAATGCTTAAACTACAGCATAAAGAATCTTCCACCCAGAATAAGCTTTACCTAGGCGGGAACATTACCCGTTCGAAATAAATCACTCCAAAAGTTTTTAAACTTAACTGTTATCTAAACACAAGTTAAATAAGTATTCTACAAAATCGTTTTTGAAATGTAATGGCACAATATTTCACAATTACATCACGAATTAAATAAACATACATTCAAAGCTGTAATTCAACAATGTAAAATGCACATTATCTAATCAGTTCCAAATTCTTGTATAGGTATGGAAAAACAAGCTAAATAGATTCTCATGATTCGGTCCAAAAAGTCTCACTATAATTCCAACAACCAAATTACATAGAGGTCGAATAGCCGTCTAGGCAATGAACTTCTGAATAAAAATTATTCATACAATTATTCATGCAATAAATTATACAAGCAACTGGAATACTATACCAGCATTCCTAAAACACATACCTCAATGACTAAGGCTAACTATGTAAAGTAATATAAAACCAATTGCTACAAAATTGCTTTCTCGTCAAATTCATTGCGATAACACTATAACAGGTTCGGTAACAGAAATCTCATCAACGGAATTATTAAAGCACATTAGTTTGATATTTTCCTTTTTAAGAATTACTGAAATCAATGTTCACTAATTAAAACAATAAAATTACACTTCTGGCAGATATACATCAAGTCCCAGTTCAGTCTTAATTTAATTAGTCATGGCAAAACACCTTAGGCAATACACATATGCCTAAAAAAATGTGTAAGAGATTAGACTTAAATAAAATTTTCAAAACTGGATGTCTGAATATGCCAAAATTAAACGCCACTTATGGAGGCTATTCGTTTCTTGAACGAATCACAAACGTTTGCGCCAAAAACTAATTACTTAATTAGAACACTGAATGAATAGGGCAGGACGGGAAACATCAGCTTATGTATTAAGCTGTAATTCTACACGGGCGAACTATCACGAAGCCAATAGAGTCCTCGTAATATGCCGTCATTCCGCAGGGCCAGAAAATATTAATTTCTGTCTGGTAACGGAATGCTCTACGCCGCAACTCAAGGAAGGTCGTTTTTATAACCTTGCCAGACAAGCCCACATAGAAAGAAACACTTACAGTTGAGCTGAATGCGTTGCATAGCGGTCTTCTCAAATTGACTGGAAGTCTAGGGCACGGTAGCGCTTGCTCCAAGTTGCTCCTCACACGTTCGTTGACCTCTCCATTCGAAACCGCCGCCTGCGTGGCTTGACTGCGTGGCTCTCTCCGTAAAGGCGTCGTATCCTGGCCTTTAAACGCCTTCTCCTCCCGTTGGGAATTCATGCATGAGGGCTCGCCGCCTCTTCTCTCGACAAAGAACACGTCTCTGCTCTCAATCCCCGGTTCCGCTCGGCTCCAACGTTTTACTTGGTCGCTCTCTTTGGCTCTTCTCTCCTCTGTCTCCTTCCAACTCTTCAAAGTTTTCTTTTTGGCGCTCACTTCGCCATCTGCCTTCCCATTGGCTCCTGCTCTATGATGCTCCGCCCGCTGGTTGTGACGTACTACTTTGTTTTTTGTGTTGTAATACACACGGGTCGGGAAGCAATGACGAGTGCTCACGCCGCCTGAATTCGTGTTGGAATCCAAATTCCGTGACAAAAACCTTCAGAGTACCATTATACAGAAAAAGCAGGCCTGAGTCTGTGGACACATATGTTTTCTTTCTGAATAATATATTTAAATTTCTTTTCATACAACGCGATCTAGAGTTACGATGCTTCTGAGAAACAATGATGGACAAGGTGAATTACAAACTTTTGCTTCGAAGAATCGTAATTCTCAGATCATGAAGTTATTTTTTTCTCCTGAGTGGATGCCTCCTTACCGTGGGTGAGGGGTTTGGGTGCTTCAGGGATTCTGTGAGCTATGCTGGTTGTAGCACTGCTACTTTAGGGTCACCCTTACCAGAAAGGTCATGGTTGAGAAGTGAGACGAAGAGTATCCAAACAAACATATCTCATGTTGTCGACGAATGAGAGAAAGTATGAGGTTTTTTTTTCATATGTTGCATGAAAAAAAAATTAAAAATTATTATTCAGTATGAATTTATCACAACCTATCTTAATTACCGTACTATATATATTTAATTGGTTAACAGACTAATAAATTATGAACTATTTTTGTAACTGTTTCAGCTTCTCTTTATAATGGTTTCACAGTGTTTACAAATGTTGAGATATAGTGTGATTCCTCCTTAACATAAATGCCAAAATAAAGAATTTTTTTATTTATTGATTTGTAATTTTGCAAGCCACAGGCTATGACAGCCTAATAACAGCTTAAAAGAATAAAAATTATAAATAGTAGGATATAAAAAAGAATAAATAAAATATTATTAAATAGAAACAAGGCAAATGGTCATAAGATAAATGAAACATTTCAAAATGATTTTTAACATAGTGATTATAATTTTAAAAAATATAAATCAATAAAAATTGTAAATTATACAGTAATGCAAAGAATAATCATCGATTCTCTGAAGAATTGTGTATGAAAAAATTGGCAAGAAGCCGCATCGTAACACACCATTGTAATCCATTTTACTATTTGGTATTAACGCATTCAGCCTCTCTCTCCCAGGAGAACTTACAAATTCGCCGCTATGAGCGCTGAAACAAGAAAAACGGTGCTGCCATCTGAGAGGCGTACGAGGCTTATAGCTCTGCGCACTTTAACTAGATCTTGTTGGAATGCGCGTGATGTAATTGAGCAGCATTGCCCGAGGTTGATAAATTCTTCTGCATAGATTTTCAGTCTCTGTTGAAAAACTCCAGTAAAGACCTTATAGTCCTTGTTGAGAAGGGTAATTGGCCTCCACTGGATAACATATTCTGGATTCGGCACATTTGGGAGAAGAATGATTTTCCCCTTGGGGAAGTCTGGTGTATTGAAAGACCCAACAAGTTTCTATGTCGCATTATAAAAGGAGTATGGAATGCCATCCATACCCGGGCTGGACTGATGACGGCCGTCTGCTGACAGGAACTTCTTGACTTCGTCTTCGGAAAAGGGACGAGAGATAGACAGGTCATCAAACTCAGAAAAGCGTCTTAGCGCCTCAATCCACTGCTTCGTGACATCTGATGGAATGATTGGGTTATTAAAAAAGATGAAAAATGGGCGTAGAAAGCTGATAAGATGTCGTGATCAGAATTCACTTCCCCATTTTCCACCACCAAACGATGACATCGGTTTTTTTTTGGCACGTCGTCTCTCCTCTTTGGCGAGCGCTGCTAAAGTTAAATGCCTGACGTCAGTCGCCCAAGAAAGTTTGGTTCTGATCGCTGCGCTGGCAGCCTTCCGGATCATTACAGCTTTGATATCGTTCTTCACCTGACGTATCTCGTTCTTGAACTCCTCCTTCGGGATGGATACATGAAGGAGCCGAAGGATCTCTTGCAACATGAGGGGATGACGATGTCGACGACGAGCAGCATCTAACCCAATCTTCCGAGAGAAACGATTGATTTTGTTTTTCACTTATAACCAAGAAGAAAGCGTAGGAGGCACATTACGAAGATGTTTTTCGACATACTGAGCGAACATTCCCGTGTATTCTTTTTCGTCGAGCAGAGAAACATTCCGAAAACAATTGCGATGAATTGCAGAACCTGCAGATGATGCTAGAAATGGAAATGGAGAATTCCATGACCACATGATGGCACTGTAGTCAGAGAATGAACATGGAATTACCTCCATTTTCCCTGGCGATCCAGCAAATGAATAGTCAACAAGCAAAAGCTTCAATCTTGATGATACCGTGGGCCCTTGATGGAAAGTAGGCCCAAGCTGGTTGCTTTGTGAAGAGTGCATCCATAAGTTGAACAATACATTTGCTGGCACAAACTATACACATGACCAGACGTTGTTGTCGTCTGGATGGGAGTTCAAATCACCAGCAATCACCACATTCAAAGATGAACACAAAAAGTTGTTTAGTTCACTGAAAAACGTTGGTTTCTCTGCTGTTTTACACGGTTCATAGATATTAAGCAATCTCAAATTGACACCAGAATTTGAAATGTCCAATGAGATTAACCTGCACTCGCAGTCATACTCACAATTCGTAACCAGAATGGAGGGATTGAAGATGATGGTGGCAACCCCTTTCCCATTTGGTGACGAAGATCAAATGAGTTAATAAAAAACTGTCCATTGGTTTATTGACTGCGAAGACCTGGCAGGCCATAGCACTTTTGGGTAGAGGCAAGCTTCACTTCTTGAAGTAACAGACTGTCCGACCTGTACCAGCAGCACTGCATTTGATCCTTGTAAAACACGTGGACACGGTTCCCGTGCATTACAAGGTAGTCTGGAATGTCCTTCTGATGGTTCCTGTCGAGTACGATGTCACCAGTTATCTGCAGGGGAGAATCTGGATGAACTGGGTAGGTAACTTATTTCACCTGCCCATAGTCGGGCAAGTAGCCCTTCAGGTACTTCTCTTCCATCAGCGGTGAGGCGCCCCGGTTGATGAATGGTAAGAATCCGGGCACAGCATTACATAGGCGGACTGTGGTTTGCCCGACCATAACATAATCCGCAGACACAACACGGTCTGCTATGTTTCGCTGTCGACAGAGTTTCCTCCATTCATTCGGAGAAACTCTCTGTACGACAGAAACCTCAGGATCACCAGATGGGAGAACGGGCGGGATGCCCGTTTTCTCATACAGCTGTTTCATAAACCTGCCGGCGGCTATCGGTCCGTCGGCAACCAGAAGCACCATGTTCTCTATGGATAAGGAAAAGCTCGGGGGGGGGGGGGAGCTTTCACAATCGAGGACACAATTTAATTACGTTTCTTTAGTTGGTCTACTAACGCATTATCACACGTAATTCGTATGAAGTCTTGACTATCTTCGCTTACGTTCAAACAGCTCTTAAATATCATCGCTGTAATTTGCATGTAATTTGCTCTACATGCAAATTACAGGCAGCTGGTCGCTGATAGGTTAATATCTGGTAATGTTCCACTTTTTTATGGGTACTTGCTACTAAGCATGGAAACCGTGCTGATGCGTGGAACCCCACCTCGAAATCCGACATTTGATATGCAACGACCTGATACATTTTCCCGATTCCCCGTTATTTTAGCAAGTTTGTATATTGCCAGAAAAATTACATGAATCAATTCTACGTGATTAAAAATCCATTGCAAACACATCTTTATTTGAGTGAGCGTATAGAAATATTTGACGTGAGAAAATCTGGCACGAAAAAAGGAAGGAAAAACATACACTAAGATGCTTTCACGATTGGGCTTCACAGTGCAGAAAGTAGAAAAAGCTTCCAATAAACAATCAAAATTTTATGACAGATATTTTATATTTAAAATAATATACAGTATTTACATAGACGTGGAAAGTATTCTATTTTACATTCTTAGTAAAGAATATTTAGTGATCACTGGTTTTCTTGTATAAAAAATATACACATATACTGCACTGTATATGTTGTCTCCACAAATACGATGAATCAAGATTCGACTGTATATACTTTTTCATCTTCTATAAATAAGTATCTACACTATTAATCTTGTTTATCTCTGTTCGTGTAATTTTTCTGTTTGAAAACAAAATAAACCAAAAAAAAAATCTAACAGGCATATTTAAAACCATGCTGATAATAAATAAAATTTGTTAATGTTAAGAAGATTTGATTGCAAGGGTTATTAACCTTTTCTAACAGAAAAATCAAAGAAATATTGGTATTATTAAATGTTAAAAACTTAATTTTATACCTCTTAAATTATCAAAATGCTGTTTTACATGAGAGTCATGATCGAAGCTTATAATTAAAATTATTACTCCACAAAAACTTTTATGTATTATTCTGTATATTGAAATATGTATAAGAATATAATGAAGCAAAATACGTATTTTCATTAAACGGTTAATTTATATTGAAACCAATTCAATATGATCAGAATTGCCCATATTTATTCTTATTTTAAAATGTTACATTGAAAAATTACCTCAGTCGTAACAGCTGCAAGATTCCATGATGGTTTAATGATTTTAAGTAACTTGTTAATGTCTTCTTGTTGATTTTCAATGGTGATTTTTAAGCCTGGGAGAATATGTTCAGCCATATTTGCTTTCCAGGATTGCTAAATAAATTTGAGCTTTGGTATGTGATCGTTTCAATGAATGACGAAATTATTTGATAAGAAAGAGCCTTCATTTTTGTGTTTGTTTGAATTTTTGCTCATTTCATTCAAGTTATCAGTGAACTGAGTATGGAGTTTCCTTTCATGCCGTTTCACTGATAACATAATACAATAAGCTTTTATTTGATAAAAAATTATCGCAGCAGTTTTAAAATATACTTCATCAAAAATAAAATATGATTATATAACATTAATGGTTTATACGCTTAAAGATTTTATCTTTCATTATTTATTATCTGCATTTTTTTATTGAATATTGTGAATTTAGTATATTTTCTCGTACAATAGAAATTGTTGAATTATAAACAAGTCACTTTTATCTTCATTCTTATTCAGAGATTTTTAACTAAAATATTGAACACATACTTTTTTACATTTTTAGCTGTTATTTGAGAATATGCAATAATTTATGCAATAATTTTTAAAGGTTTCTATAATAATTTCCAAATTCTTAATTTCAAACTAATCCTAATTTAAGATTTTACAATGACAGCATTCAAAGCACTGACTTTCTTAATGCATCATCTTAGCTTCATTTCTATTCCTACTGCATTATCTTAGCTTAGATATACCGCAGTTTATTAAAAATATGGCGTCAGCCAGTGTAAAAATATGGCAGAAAAAATCATGATACGCAGTCTCCTAAGTCACTATTGGAAAAAGGGGACCAGTGCGCGAGCAGCAGCCACCGAAATTTGCAGGGTGGAAGGGGTCAGGTGTGACCAATGAACGGACATCACGATGGTGGTTGTCCCGCTTTTCGTCTGGAGACATGGGCCTGGAAGATGCGCCAAGGAGAGGAAGACCCAAAGAAGTGGATGACGCAGCCCTACGGCAACAAGTGGAAGCCAACCCAGGCAGCACCACCCGTGGACTAGCGGCGGACATCGGGACATCACAATCGGGTGTGGTTCGACATCTGCGCGCCATAGAAAAGATCCCTCAACAGGAGCTTCCGAGTTATGCCCCACGAGCTTACGCCCGCGCAAGCACAACAACGGGTGAAGGTGTCTCGTCAACTGCTGGAAAACATCGAGGTTCTGCCACATCCGTCATACAGCCCCGACCTGGCACCTTCCGACTACCATCTCTTCCGGTCCATGGCGTACTTTCTGCGTGGACGGCGCTACACCAATGTCAGTGAGGTTGAAGACGCCGTGCGTGACTTTTTCACCCAGAAGCCGGAGGAGTGGTTTCGCGAGGGCTTCCGCCAACTGACTGATCTTTGGATGAAAAATGGTTTTCATTGACGCTGAAAGAATACATGTCTTTCATTTCAAATTTCCATGTGTTCAGGACAGTCTCTGTTTATCACAGAACGAAAAGTAATTGAAAATTTAGAAAAAGGCGAAGCAAGCCCATTATAACGCACGCAAACCAGTTTAGAGAGTGATAACGGCGGGGACGGATTCTGATTGACTAGGTACAAAACCGCCATGTTTTATCTAACATTTCAGAGGTGTAGAATGTGGCATACACCGGCTGTTTTGGAAAAATTTAAAACATTCATTTATTATACAGGTGTTTATTTTACAGTTGACTTGTGTTCCATCCGGGGACGGGACGCTGCAAAGTTACTAAAAGAAAATCAGTGAGGCTTGATTATGACAACAAATCACCACTCTAACTATAATCAATTAAACAAAAGCACCACAACACTCTGGTTTTGATTAAGAATTGCTAGCGGTGCTTTATTTCTTCTTTCAGGAACAAATATCGTACAATCCTTTCGTCCACTCCACAAAGGTGGATTTCAAATAACATAAAACGGTAAGTTTCTTGAATATTTAATAAATTCATGACGCGTCATACAAAAGAAAGAACAAAGTTTTTAAATATAATGTTTTACATTCGAGAATTCAATTCTATAAGATTAATCGACCCATCAATCTTTCTTAAGTGCGTCTGGCATGAACCTGGATTCGGTGAACGCCGCTCTTCGAAAGTTTTCTACTTGAGTAGTAAACACAACTTCGAAATACGATTTAACAACATCCAGGATACAATTATATATGCCGAGCATTATAATATCGTCATTCGGCGCATCCTTCATCGTTTGCTAGGACTGCGACATTTTAAAGCCTATGGGGCTGTCCGCGACCGGTAGTTAGATAACTAAAAGGGCATAACATCTTTTACATTTTTTAAGTTCACCACAAAACAGCTGGGTGTGTTCCCGCATTCGTACTAGAAATACAACACAAAAAGGTGAATACTCATAATTTGCGGACCAAAGGAAATTACAAATTTCTTTATATTGGGCCGTTAACTTATTGAACAAGTCTATGAAATGTTCCAGTTATCTTGGTCTTTTACAGGATCGGTCATCTTTCAGAACTTTTCAAGAACACTTAATTTCCTTTTATTAAAGTAAGATTATCTCTTTTTTTGTTTGGCAACACGGTCTTCATCCTGTGCAGTTCGTGTCTTTTGAGCTGTTGCGTACTCATTTTTTTCTTTCTTTCAGGTAACCACCTCAGGTAAGTTCGCACATTATGTTTCAGAAGACTTTGCTGTACGATACTGTACGTACACCTTCACAAGTATCGGCAACAGTTGCGATAACGTAGGGGGGATAGGGAAGTGAAGTGAGATATAGTGGCCCACAAGGAGAGAGGGGAGGGAAGGGAAAGGATAAAGCAGGTAATTAATGGGGTTAGTACGGGTACCTTACGTATCTATTTTTATTGACCTTTTAACCTTGTTAACATCTTTTAGACTCGGTATCGTTTTGGTGAAGAAAGTCGTGGCTATCTTGCGATCTCAACGACATCGTCTCCGTTAGCTAGATTCTGTGTCTCCTTAGATGGACGGTCTTCAAGAAGGCCACCCTGGGATATGTTCGACCATAGACGGCACAACTTCTATCCCGTTCACTAAAGCAAAGATATAAACACACCCTGGAACGCCTTTTTCAAATGCAAATTGGCCCGAAATAGAGGCACCGTACCAGATCAAGTGGAGGCCCAATGCACGTACGAAAAAATCATCAGATTGTTGTGTGATTCCTCTTCATCCAAGTCGTGTGCGTCTTTTCATGGCTTCCGATCTAGGGTTAAATTACCTTTTTTTCAGTATGGGTCGGACAACGTTTCCGACTACTCTCGCGATTGTACTTGTTTATTGACGTATTAGTGATCGCGTCAAAAACCTTTAGTGTTGCAAAGCATCAAAGACGGGACTATGCAATCAGATCCACAGTTTATAAAATTGGAGGAGCTTGCCTGCTCGTCGATCGCAGGCCCTCTAGAAGCTGTCCCAATCATCACTCCTTCTGAACTCTTCTAAAAAAACTCTGTTGTGGGCACCACGGGACTCTCTTGTATGAAGCTTTGTTAAATGCTTTTTCCAGGAAATTTTTCTCATCATTATTCTTGAGACACATATTTCCGTCTCCCTCTTTGTTGTCTAAAAACTCAAACTGTTGAAACAGCCGTTTTTGTTCTTCAAATATATTTCCTCAAATAGAGTTCTTCAAATTCTGTTACGTTAAGATTAAGATAGCCCCTCCTCAAAATCAAAGTGACAAGATAAAATTGAATCTTAAAAACGTGAAAAGCCCTCCATTGAATTGAATTAGATCAAAATTTCAAGTAAAATATTTCTTTTATTACAATAAGAAATGAAAAGGTAGAAAAGTGAAAAAATAAACTAATACAGGACAAACAGTTGCTTGGAGGCTTAACCGCCGATTAACAACAAACAGAGTTACTCGCTCCAGTGAGATCGAAGAGAATCATTGAAATTGACGGTGGAAGAGCTCTCGAGGCGGGAATCCGTAACTATTACGAGTCTTCTAACGTGAAAGCAAGGCGAAGAGCTTCAAACCACATAACATTTCTTTATCTTTTAGCAACCCGTACCAAATAAGATATTTGTTGGTTAATCCCAAGGACAAAGTATCCCACCTACAGAAGTCTGGAATCTATGGAATGGAATCGGTTTTTAAAACAATTATGCAAAGTGATTGAAACCTCACAATAAAAATTCTTAGCTTAATTACTACTCATGCTTTTAATAATTATATATTTTTATATTATTTTGGCTAATAATTCCAAAGCCTTGTAATAGATGTATTAATCGCTTTCAAACGAGTATTTGCTAGGATCAACCACAAATGCTGAACTAAATCAATCGGTCAACCTAAAAGAGGAAAAATAAGAAAAAATACATGTACAACATAGCAAAAAAATTCTCAGTACACTTCTCCAAACTGCAAGCTGGCTAATTACCCTAGTGAAATCTTATCTTTGTAAATAAAGAAACCTACTGTTTCGCGACTCGACGTTCCGTAGCACCAAAAAATGCTTACATAAAAAAGTATCCATTTAAAATAAAATAAAAAAAAAAAAACCCGATAGATGTATAGTCGCCTGTACAGTACAGAAAATCGTTTCTATAGTAATATTTTAAATTAATCTATTAATAACCTGGCCAGCTAAGAATGTGAGGAAAATAAAAGCATATTTCTCCGCTAAGGTAAGGAAACGATAACACAAGCAAGACTCCATATTGATCGGTTAAGAGACAACACAACGTAACCAGAACATGTCGCGTAAACCCTTTTTAATTGGTAAGTAGGAGGGGGACACAGTAACCTCCCTTAAACTAACAGAGAAGCATAGTTTTCAGTAGGGTTTAACCTCCCTTTTTCCAGTCAGCTATTTTCTTGAGAAAATGATTCTTCTTACAGGGGGATAGAAATTATATTTTAAAAAATTCAATAACTGACATACTGCTTTAAAATTTTAAATTTGTGATCTTGAATATATTTGCTTATGATTAGTAGTTTTCTTGATCGATTAAAAGTAATGGTTTTTTTTAAACAATACATTAAATTGCATAATAATATTTTCTATTTGAATAGCTTGGTTTTAATCCTTTTTTAAAAAATTTCAAATGTAATAATTTCGAATTTGAAAATAGCCAAAATTTAGGGAGAAATCTTTTCTAAATAAAGCAAAAAAAATTTTTAATATCTCTATTTGTTTTTTTTTAAATGATTTTTTTATATAACTGAATGTGGAAGATTTTTCCTTTTTTTTCCGAAGATATACGTAATTTGTTGTTAAATGGGTCACACCTGCATGACAATAGCTAGAAAATCACATAATAGGATTTTAATCTCTAACTTCCTTATATTCTGAGAAGGGAACAATCTCAAATGATGTCAACAAGAAATGATCCCTATAGCAATGATTTTAATTTTTGTGAAATAACTTATGAATAAAATGTAATTTACGAAAAAAAAATAAAACATAAATAAAAGGAATCATTTTAATATAATTCAAGCATTAAATGGCTCAATTGTGCCCTGGAATTTTTTAATAAATTCGTAATTTTAGATGTTGCTAAGTTTCTCCATACCTGATACACATGCTTTCTAAAATTTCGAATATTATTGATTATTAATAAATTTGGGGTATATAAAATTTATTTGTAATTAATTATAAAGCTTTCAAGAATTCAACGAAAGCAGTTTGAAGTTTTTATCGATAATAGAAAATTTCTTATAAGCATTTTATATAGTCATTTTTTTTGCCCCCCCCCCCCCTCCTTTGACAATACCTGTGGAAAATCATTTTTTTATTATGTTTTCTCATTTAATTTTAAAATTTGAAGGGATATACTAGTAGTAATGTGCATCTGAAAAACAATAAAAAAAATTAGCAATTTACCTGTAATAGAATTTCAGTTATATGCATTTAAATTTTGTAATGTGTTATATGGAACTGTCATTGCTAAAAGTGGCCTGATTAGGCCACCTCCGCTGAGAAAAGGAAATATGTAAACTAACTACTTACGTCACGCAAGAGAAATTCAGTTTAACACTAAATATACCGTATTCTCAACTGAAAAAACGGTCATGGCAAGAGAGGTACAGGAGATCAAAATGAGGATGCACAAACACTCGGGTGGATGATAATAGAGCCCAGAGAAAAAAAATATAAATAAATTCCTGTCTGTGCAATTTCTTTCTGTGAATTTTTTAGGATCTTGTGCCTCATGGATTCAACTACAGATTGGTGTCGTTCATAGAAGAGACTCCATTTATGAACGAACCGACATTTCAGTCATCATTCCATGTCAATGTGGCATCAAAGGAGGAGGCGCAACGGTGGTTCGTGGAATTTCAGCAACTTTCCTATACATCGCAGGGGCGTAACCAGGTTTTTACATGGGGGGGGGGGGGGGTCGGGGGGGGGGGGGAATAAAATGTAGATAAGTAGAAACAAAGAAACACAAATGAACTTAAACAGATCAGGGAAATAAAAGGGGGGGTTCGTCCGAACCCTCCGAACTCCCCCCTAGTTACGCCCCTGCAACGCTGTGGATTCGCAATTCTTACTATGAAGACACAGATTATATTGTATTTAAGGTAGATGAATAGTAGATACTTCAAATTCTTATTCTTAGTTTAAAAAACGTTATTTTTTAATTTTTATAAAAGCTAATATCACTGAATTTCAAACTTAAAACAATCTTTTTTAAATCGTTCTATTCTCTTATCGTAAACACAAAGTGGCTGTAAATCATACTAGTTTATTTTATAGGGAAGAAATCGCTGTCATCACAATACCCTCCCAAAATCTAACGTGAAAAAGCCTCACGAGAATAACACATCTTGTCAATCAACGTTGATTCTCACAATAGGAAAAGTTCTGAAGCAGTAAGTATAAATACTAATATATAAAGTTTATAGTTACTACGACAAAATGTTTTATTCTTATTATATTTCCACCAAGTGATTATTTTGAATAATTGTAATCCAATTAAAATAATTGTTTTTAGTTCATTAAATGCGCCGACTGCTAAAATTTTAAAATAAAAATTGTTGCAAACACTTTTACAATTTTTAACCCTTTCTCTCACTGCTGTCCTATTTTTAAGACATAACTTTAGAAATAAATCAAACACAAACGATACATGTAACAATCTTACGTTGTCCTTATACCTTGATCTCTGAAACCTATCGCAGAATAAACCCTTTTAATCCATTTGCGCACAGCTCCTTTTTTTAGGAGATAAACGATTTCATATGTCCAAACATTGAACATTTCTGGCAAAAATATAATAAAATCTAAGTTTTAACCAGTGTAAAAAATTTTTTGCCACCTTTAAAAAATTCGTGAGTGAAGGGGTTATTCCAATGTTCGAAAGAGAGAAATTTAAAATTATATTTAAATTAATTCCGTTGGGCCTGGTGGGCTTTCTATTAAATACAACTTCTGTGAAGTTAAACAACATCAGGCACGGCTAGTCACTGGAAGGGCGACCATCAGTAACAGACAAATCTTCACCCCCCCCCCCTCCTGCTGCTGCGACCATCTTACAGCACAATCCTGGGACCCAACTGAGATTTTGCCAGATCTCTTTTGGGTCTTTCACCTTTACTATAGCACATTTGAGGAGAGCTATGGTCATGGCATCTAAATGTTGCAAACGTTGTCAAAAGCTGCTGATCAGTATTATCAGTCGATAGGTTCGCCATGTGCCCAGAAGGAATTTTACAACAGCTTTTTTGCAATTGCCATTTGCACGCCTCTCATGCACCGAGTTCATGATAAACTCCTAGCAGCCGCGCAGTTGGCGTGCTGTGATTCATCTGGTGGAATGGACAGGCTCCAATGCAGAGTCTTCTTGCTCATGGTTCATAGCAGTTTAGGTGGCTTGCCTCTCGGAGTACTGAACACGAGCTGTGAAACGGAGCAAGTTGTTGTGAAGGCGCTTGAAATGTTCAAGTGTGTTGCTGGAAATCGTTTCATAGCAAGAAAAGCGTTGGTCCTCCAGTTTTCATCACTGACGACAGTGCAAATGAACGAAAAATCATCAGTTTGGCATTCCCTGATTAAATGCAAATTTTATGTATTTTCTGCCAGTTGCAAGCTGCATGGAGAGACATCTGGGACGGTAAAAGAATTGTGCACAAGGATGATCGAATTGTGCTCTTCTCGTTTCACAAGCAATACAACAAAAACCTGGAGCACCCAATACTTCAGAAATATCCCTTATTTCGAAGCTACTACACCAAGCTAAACGAGCGCAAGGAAGAGTGGGCCATTTGCTTCAGAAACAAGTTTCCAATTTTAGGTCACAACACCATCAATCTGGATGAAGTTGCGATTCGATTTCAGGCTGTTTAGTTTTCTCACAGAAGGAGTCGACAGTTATGTGAGGAAGATTTTGGCATAATTGGAGGGAAACCAGATCTGCGGTTGAAAGCAGGTCAAACAACTATTTTTGTAGTGCGTTGGTTCTAGAGCTATGCAGTTTTTAGAAATTTTTTAGCATTAAAAAGAACATGTTTAACATTTTCTTTAGCATTTTATCATTTTATTTTTATAAATACAGTAGTATTTATTTGTTTTCAGGTTCAAATGTAGATTGTGTTGTATGTTGTATGGGTGTTTAAAATTACAATCATTCAAAACTGATAAATAAATCGAATTTTTAAATATACGTTTTTTGCATCTTTTTATGTTTTTATCCATTGAATCAGTGCCGGTGAGGCTCCGGCCAATCAGACTGCAGCAAGATCGGCTCATAAAGTACTGTTTTAGATAAAGTAATCAGGTCACGAAACTGTGGATGTAAAAACAATAAAAATAAAGAAAACACTTTTCCACAAATAAATTTTAATGCACGTATGTACATTTCGAGGATTGTATTGTTTTGAGGATGTAGGAGGTGTTTTGAAGGAAGAGGTGGTTTACTGCGTGTGGTAGTTGCGCATATGGTGACCACATGAGTTTGTTTTGCCTCTCTTCTTCTCGTTTACAACCCTTCCCCTCTCTCTTTGAAGGCTTCTTTTGTGGACTGGTGACCCTGCGGCGGCTCTCTGTCTTACTTTCTCTGCGCTCGTTGCGAGGGGTCAGTTTCTGCGTTATCACGCTGACGAAGAGGACGTAGTCCTCTAAATGTACATACGTGCGTTAAAATTAATTTGTGGAAAAGTGTTTTCTTTAATTTTATTGTTACTGTTTTAGCTTTTGCAAACACGCTGGTCTGCTTTGCTCTCTGCTTGGCCTTCCCTTGCTCTATTAAACAAAAAATAATCATCCAAATCGGCCCATCCGATAAAAAGTTATTTGGTGATAAATAAAGTTATTCTTAAACATAAATTTAAAAAAAAAAGTTTAAATGGAAAAGGAGGAAGAGATTATATTAAACAATTAACAAGGAAAATTCTCCTTTATAAATTATAATTTGAAAGTTAATAAAATAAAATATACTGTTCACTAATTATAATCCAAATTATTGTTGAGTAGTACGAGATGTACAAATTGTAATCCCCCCTTCTAATAACTAACTGGACGAAATTCTCATACATATTGGTCAAATCGTTTTTTTTAAAAAAAGATCCAACACTTCAGTTCACAAGTAATTATATTATTATTTAATTGCTTATTACTATATTTGGATTATTAAACTGATTATTTTATTGAACTAGGAATTATTTCTTCCTTTTCGTTTTTTGTTAAAAAAACAACAAAACAAAACAAAAAACAAAACAATTTAAGTACCTTTTCAAAAATATTTTAGGTTACCAGGTTTTATTTTAATTTAAAATTTTAAAATGAATTAGTTAATATTTGATAACGTATGGTTAGGTTTGTTTATTGATAGCAATTAAACTATTAAATATCCTTCTAGTTTAAATGTCCTGCCTTTACAAATATTCCATTATTATCAGATTAACAAAAATTAAAATTGCATTTTTTTATTATCTTAAAACAATTTTGTGATGCAGCTTTAAAATTTTTTTATACATGTAATATAAACATGGGTATATATGTAATAAAATCTTATATTTCAGTAAACATAGGTATAAACGTTTTTATTGTGATGAATACATTAAAAAAAACTGTCACGCAAGAAATAAGCACCAAGCTCTTACACCCGTGTATAATAGCTATTTCAAAGCTAAACAAAAAAATTAGAAAACGAAACATTTGCGCTGTAGATTTCCAAAGGATGGCATTCTTCGTAAAAAGTGGATACATCTTTTATTTCGGCAACAAAATTATATAGCATTTTTTATAAAAAATTTTTATTAAATTATTGACAAATTGATTGGCATTAAATTAACCAGGCTAAAATTGAGTGCAGGGCACAAAACATTAATTCATGTATATTAACTCTGATGAATATAATCATGAATCCATATCAGATGACGCGTCTGAATATTATCCAATCCCCGATATTAAAATCTTGTCAAAATATTGTGATTCGGCAGGATTCGTTTCTAGGTCTGTAATTAAATCTATAATCTGCATTCAATGTAAAGAAGCGTTGAAAGAGCAATATCAGAGCTACCACAGCCTTAATTTCATTGAGAAAAAAAAATAAGGAGGCCTTCACACCATCGAAAGATGTAGTAGACCTGTGCAAAATTTCAGAAAAAATCATTAGGAGTGAATTTTATAATCTAGGAGAGCAAAGAGCAATTAAATTGAATATGCCTATCAAAATTCTAGCAAAAACATTACATTTTATAACCGAAAACAAAATTAATATTTTCACTAATTTAACTCACCATTCATTTGAAATGAGTCCTTCTGACGATCATGTGCTTCGACTTATTAGACTTAAGATCATCACATACTGTAATATTCGATATCACCATGAAACCAAGCGACTGACAGAAAAAATAATTGGAGAAAATATACGCAGTGTCTTATCACGACTTATTATATTTAAAAATCAATAAAGAATAAATCAATTTAAATGTTTTGTGTAACTGAAGCTATTTTCGAAACTCCATTGGTAATACTGTATGAAGAGGCTTCAAATTTACTTTTTATTTACCAATACAAATGAAAATATTTATTAGGAATAAAGACTGATTAAGTTATAAGAATCAACTTTTTAATAATAAAAATCAGTTAAGACTGAAAAAATAAATTGATCCTTCCTCTAGATTCATTTACTTTCACCATGTATGAAGAAATAACTTTGCTTCTTCAGTTTTCTTCATCTAAGCTTTCACTTGTCTCTGGCTAAGCCTCCATTATTACAATAACGATAGGAGTTGCAAGTTGTACGCGCTCTTTTAAAAATTCGTAAGGCATTGAATCAGCTATTGAAAGTCATTAAAAGTATACGTTATCGTTAGTTAATGCAATAAAGTTTTTTTTAAAAAAATCAGAAAACAGGTTACGCTTACTAATACTTCCTGAAGTCATCTACAAAAATAGCTGAAATAACATTGAGAACATACGCTACCTTAGGTTTCTGCCATTCTCTTAATGGCGATCGCTGCACTTCCGGTGGCACCAATAGCGCTCAGCAAAATGAATAGGGCACTGCCAGTCTCTTACTTTCATTTGTCTCTGGATGAGTCATCCCCTACCCCCTCGTAGCTTCCTTTCCCAAGGGAAGGAAAATCGAAAGAAACGATTCCAAAATAAAATAAAATAAATATATGCAAAAAATACCTTCGATTTTATTTTGAATAACTAAATTTTCTTAATTAACCCGGTTGAATTTACAAGTATAAATATGTAAGGCATCTTTGCTGGCCATCAAAATCCCCTCCCATTGATTTCTGAAGATTATTTCACAAACTTGTCAATTACAACAAAAGACAAATTGAAGATTTCATTACAACTCTTTTGTGTCAATTTTTAATTTGTTTCTTTGATGTAACTGTAGCATCGTTAAATAATCGGATGTAGTTGTTAAGAATACTGTTTGCCAAATTCAGTGCAATACTGATCAACACGTCTAACTCTAAAGTTCCACGTGAAATGCATTTGCCAGTATTACTAATCGTGATCTTTTCTTTCAAAAGAAAGATAAATCACGTGGCTAGTCACAGGATGGGTGACCACTAGTGGATTTCCATAACCCCCGTGCTTCGATGGGCACTTTATGCTGTCGGTGCTGGCTTTTGCTGACCTCTTACAGGAGTCATTAACATAGGAAGGCAACGGTAAATTACCTATGTATATAATTGCCAAGAATACTGTACCTGTCGAAGGACAGAATATTCACTCTTTCAAAAAAAAAATGAATAAATTGAGTTTCTCAAAAGAAATAAAGAAGCTTTCGATTCACTGCTTCTACTGATTGTGGGAGGATGGCCTTGTCGACGTCAGGAATCAGGTGGCCATAAGGACATTATACCAATCACGACCAATATTTTCCTGTGTCTACTGGAGAAGTTTCTTCACAAGGTTTTCAGATAGGAGAGGTTTCTTCACCGTACTCCGCCATTTTATGTTTTTTCTCCCACAAACGACTTATTTTTTCCAGAGACAACCTCGTACCTTTACATCCCAGTTTTTCCTTCCATTCCAGGAAGGTTATTTGTGGTTTCATCACTGACCTGCTTGCCTTGTTTAATGGCCTTTCTTGTTACGCCTCGTTCCGGTAGGTCATCAACATTTTTTGTAGTCTTCAAACGCTTCAGCCATTTGCACATTTCGAAAATCGAAAAGAATGTCGAATTATTTTTGTGCTCGTTATTCCCGATCGAATGACATATTACATGGCTTATATTGCCATTAAAAAAATTTAATTGGGTATTTGAGTTTCAATAGCCTCTTAGGTGAATTTCAATGATAAACTAATTAGTTGACCTCAAGAAGGGTCTCAATCGATTAGCGAAAACAGAATTTGAATAAGTTAAAGCTTTCACGAGAAATCATCGAACATGCAGACGGACAGACGGTCTGGGACTACAATGCTCTAAGTAAGTCTACACACCATTTTTTATTTACACTCCGATAAATATATCTGTCTACTGCTAATGTATGGGTGGAAATATACAAGCAGTTTCAGATATCTAGCTGCAAAAGATAATTATTTATAAAATCAGATATAGTCGCTATTTCGTAGAGTAGCGCTGATCTTCATAATGAGAGAATCATGTTATAAGTATTATTTTATTAAATTTCCAATAGTTGCAGGCGCCTAATTTCAAACAGATATTTTAAACGAAGGTTTCTATATTATAAAAATTTGCGATAAAATGTCAAAAGAATTAACGTTATTGTGTTTTAAATTTCAAGATGTGCGCAACCTATGTTACGTTAAATCGCATAGAGAGGCCAAAATTGGGAGTCAGACTTAAGCGATTGAGATAAAAGCTCCAGGCTGTAGTTTTCATTCTTATAGTATTACATTTGATAAGTTTTTAGTGGTTTCATCCATTTTATGATCCAAATTGTTACTAGTTTATTACCACATCCCACCGTAAAATGGGGTGGATAGGAACTCATACCATTAAGGAGAGTGAAGTCGAAAAGTTTATTTAGTTTAAATAATTTAAACAAATTGTTATTTATTGAATATAATTTCTGTCATTATAATTATGGAAATCATCGTGAGTAATGGTCACCACGTGTCTCGAAAAGTACTGTAAAAAGCTTCAGAAGTAAGCTTCCAATTTTGGGTCACAACAACATCAACCTGGATGAAGTTGCGATTCGATTTCAGGCTGTTTAGTTTTCTCACAGAAGGGGTCGACAGTTATGTGAGGAAGATTTTGGCATAATTGGAGGGAAACAGATCTGCGGTTGAAAGCAGGTCAAACAACTATTTTTGTAGTGCGTTGGTTCTAGAGCTATGCAGTTTTTAGAAATTTTTTAGCATTAAAAAGAACATGTTTAACATTTTTTTT
>JAHWFO010083268.1:241006-299109 GCA_023313115.1 Rhysida immarginata
TTCATCCGTTTTATGATCCAAATTGTTACTAGTCTATTACCATATCCCACCGTAAAATGGGGTGGATAAGAATTGTTATATAGACATATTAGAAAATCCTTGCTGCTAAAACTGCCACTGTCAATATGAACAACCACATTCAGGACAACGGATCCACGCTCCGTGGCTGAATACAACTCTATTGAAAAGTCAAAAATTGAAGATTGGTGATGACGGGGATGCTTGTTTTAATTCACCCTTAAAATATACACGTTCCTGACAGTTTACAGGCGCTACCCTTTACGATTTCTAATTTCCTGTTTTGAAGAGACTTTATTCAATTTAATTAACTTCACATCAAGTGTATCCATGATATTCCTCAAGAAAAAGGGAAATTGATCGAAAATAGTGATAGAAATTTCACTAAAAGTGTGATTTATCGTGAAGTTTTGTAATTAAATATTTTGTTTAAAATAAATTGATTTTTTAATTTTATTTTTCTGGGGTTCCCGACAACCATTATCACTGATCACAAACCCCTTATGTTCATACAGAGGATGAAGGACTCCAACCAACGTGTGCTCCATTGGGCACTGCAGTTGGAGAAATTCAGCTTCGAGTATTGAGCCACCGAGGCCGATCATTAAATTAATACGTTATAAGCAAATGTAGTTTTTTCCCTAAGAAATAACCTTTTTTCCGTTGATTATCCAATTATCCGGATATACAATTATTCGTGTCGGGCCTGGTACCAATTAATCCGGATAATTGGAGTTCAAAAAGTAATCGAAACGCTCGCATCATTTGCGTCAACTCCAGTCCGAGATGTCTTCATAACCTCATCCGTCCACGCTTATTTATTTCCCTCTGAATGATGTAAATTCTAATTAGGTTGACACCGTTCGTCTCATATGATGCCCCGACTTAGGCATGGCAAAGTCGGAGGCAGTCGCACTCGCGACTGCCTACTCTTCTGTTCGGAATAAGTGTAGACGGTCCGGTGCTATATATATAGGGAGCATCGTTGAGGCGAGTGGAGAGACGAGGGTTTAATATCACCTCGAAATCGACCGTTCACCGCGAAATCGACCAATCACGACCAATATTTTCCTGTAAACCAGAATGAATCAAAAGACCACTATTCCACAAGAATATTTTAATTGACGGATACGTATTTCGGCAGCACTGCTGTCTTCTTCAGCATCCAACTATCGACCACGACCAGTAGAGTACAGACTGCTCTACTGATAATGAAAGGACAATCGACAATCGACAATCGAACAGTGAAGTGTACATTTGTTAGGATGGGACGAAAGAGGCGCTTTCACAAAGCTCATCCAACCAGAATAAACACCAAATGAAATACACTGAGGTAGTCAAGAAGCCTAACCAACCCAAGCGGTCTTCCATATTATACAAAAAAGAAAATAAGATTGACGATTGTCTGAAACAAAAACAAACAAAAAAAAATTATCCACAGATTCTGGCGTAATTATCTCCTTTTAATATTTTCCTGTGTCTACTGGAGAAGTTTCTTCACAAGGTTTTCAGATAGGAGAGGTTTATTCACCGTACTCCGCCATTTTATGTTTTTTTTCTCACAAACGACTTATTTTTTCCAGAGACAACCACGTACCTTTACATCCCAGTTTTTCCTTCCATTCCAGGAAGGTTATTTGTGGATTCATCACTGACCTGCTTGCCTTGTTTAAGCGATTCCGATTAAAAGCTCCAGGCTGTAATTTTCATTCTTAAAGTATTACATTTGATAAGTTTTTAGTGGTTTCATCCGTTTTATGATCCAAATTGTTACTAGTCTATTACCATATCCCACCGTAAAATGGGGTGTATAAGAACTCATGCCATTAAGGAGAGTGAAGTCGAAAAGTTTATTTAGTTTAAATAATTTAAACAAATTGTTATTTATTGAATACAATTCTGTCATTATAATTATGGAAATCATCGTGAGTAATGGTCACCAGGTGTCTTCGCAAAGTACTGTAAAAAGCAAATTTGCTAAAAAAACATTCCCGTTACATAAAAAACGTAAATTAAACTGATTAATGATATAATTTGAATGACTAGGGTGGTCTGCAGATTATAAATAAATGGTGAAGCCCCATTTGGTCGCCTCCCATTTGGACGCCATTTCAGCGCCATTTGGTCGCCTCCCATTTGGACGTTTGACCTGACCCATTTGATCGCCTCCCATTTCGTCGCCTGCATCCTCTAAGACTTTCTATTAACTAACTGTATTTAAATAGTTAAATCAAAACAAAAACTAATAAAGCCAAAAATTATTAATTAATAATATTTAAAATAAAAATCATATATCAAAATATCATATTTATTCCTCATTTTCATTGAGAATAAATATGGTATTTTTAATATAAAAAATTCAAAAAGAATTCAATGTGGTTAATTTAATTTAAGAAGTAAATTAAAACCATTTCCAAGTTCTAGATTTGACCTAAGTGCAATTAGTTACTTTACTTCTAATAATAACTTATCTGTAGAAGAGAACTGTAGCGTTAGCTATGAAAACTGCTTCGTCTCACACCATCAATGGCTTGCACGCAAGTCTGGCATTTTACCTTGAATCGCCACTGACTCCTCATAATAGTAATCCACTGCATGCATGGAAAATGATGCACGGAAATAATATTGCATTTAGAATGATGGCCCAGTAATAAAATGTCTGTTGTAGTCTAAGCTTTATCTATGTGATTTTATGCTATTTTATTGAGATAATAAAATAAAAAGAACCATCGATGGTATTCCTGTACCCATCGATTGTGTTTCGATGATGGTTCATACCATCGATGGTGCCACCGATGGTGGTTTTTAAACCATCGCACACCTCTATTAATAAGGCATCAACATGTAATTAAGTAGCACATGCAGAAAAATACATTTTATTACCGTGGCTCATCAAGGCCCTATGGGCTGAATAAAGAACAGGCGATCAAATGGGAGGCGACCAAATGGGAGGACGACTAAATGGGAGGCGTCCAAATGGGAGGCGACCAAATGGGAGGCGACCAAATGGGGCTTAACCAAATAAATATGATGTCCGAAATTAAATACATTTCAAGGTGGAGTAGAAAATCCGAAAAATCGTCATTAGTAAAAAAAAAAAAAAAAAAGGGCGAATAGGAACAATATGCCTTGTCATAACATACGGGATCCCCTGAAGTAGAAGATACATTCTTCACTATTAAAATGACATTGAAACTGCTGTACTACCAATAAAACATGAAATGTCATAATCAAAGGCTTTAGACATATTTGGAATTGCTCAGACAGTGTTGTTCAAGAAAGACACGTGTAAGATTTGAAAAATAAGGGGAACAACCAGTGATTATTGTCAAATCATCAATTACAATTCCAGGATGGAGTTTTTCAATGGATGTATTTGACCTGCGTTAAATTGCCAAATCTTATCTAGAGAGAAGAGAGAATGAAATTAAAATGTTTAAGGATAATTTGCCAAGAATTAAATTTATGAAGTCTTTTTTTATACGGACACAGGGAAAGAATAAAATCTCACACTTATTGTAAGTAGTAGAGCAAACTTTTATGAAAATGTGATAAAACTTTATTTTATATATTAAAATTTTATTTATGTTTTCACTTAAAACAGTGTCTTATTACTTATCGGTTGGATATAGTCACTGTATGTCAGGTTTCTTTTTTTAAAGCATTAGAAATATTCCTGATAATCTTTAAGCATTCCTAAATGGAAGTTTTCATTTAAAGCAGAGAGCTGTTCCTTTTGAACCCAGACCCGTGATTGAATAGGGACACTGTTTTGACTTTAAAAAAATATCAAGGACACAAAAATAATTTTTTTAAATAATAAGTACTTGATATAACCACTGTCTTTTAAGAAAAACAATTTTTTAATCTTGAAAAAAAAAGAAAATATTTTAGTAAAATGCTTAAAAACCGTCCATATCCACTACGTTTTACGGTAACATCAAATAATATTAAAAAAAAATTAAAAATAGTCCAAATATAATTCACACATGTGCAACCTATCTACAGTATAAAGAAGTATGTCAGGTAATAACTCCACAGAGGTGGGTACTTCCACTCCGCCATAGAGAGGAGCAGTCACCAATGCTCTATCATTCAGGACATTTCATTTTCTACGGACCCAATATACCGATGGTCATAAAGTACCTAGCGTGATCCTTTGCATGAATACAAACTTAAAGTTCCTTATGGAAAATGTCGAAAACTCAAAATATAAATTGCGTCGTTACGTCATTTATGAACTTTCCGCACCAGTAGTTCATTAAATTCAAAGGGGCGATTATAATTAAATCGGCGGCAATTGTTGAGATTAAATGACGTTTTCGACAGGTTTTCAGCAAACTTCGCGTGATGTTTAGACCTTTACAACCTGATACACGCTGTATACCATTTATTATGGGTAAACTCTTTTAGTAATTATGCAACTTCATGAATTGTGACAAAAATCACTAAAGAATGCATGAATTATTACATAAATTTATTTTTAAAAAATGTACAGGCAATTTTGAGGTTTTAACATATTTTCACTATAAAGATAATCTTCTGCTTGGAAATTAACTATTCGTCAGTTCAAAAGATTTTTTGCCAAAAAACTTTTCTTTCATTTTCAAGTAAACTTCAACATATTTCTGTAGGAATCTGAAAATAATTTCCTTAAATCACTATAAAGTCGGATTAAAATGAAAAATATGTTATTTAACTAATACAAAATATCATAATAATATCTTAATTTTCCCAAAGATAATCTCCATATATTCTCCATATAAAGATAATTTAGTACATGTTTTCACTATAAAAATGTCTTTGAAGGTTAATAATACGATACGTGATTTTAATAACACATACGATTAGTAAAAATAATTTAAAACACTTAAGTTCAAATTTAATTGCATTTAAGATCCTCCTCAACTTGCCATGGATATTAGGAAATTGAATTTATATAATAACAAGTCAGGCAACCGAAATGCCCAGGACCGATAGGATTTTAAAGAAATCGAAAACGAAAAGGAAAGCATTTGATATCTAAAGAAGCCTTTCATTGTTATGAATTAGATGAAGTTGCAAAGTAAACCTCTGGTTGCTAAGAAAGGCGTACTTCTAAAGGAAACGTATACTTTAAAATGAATAAAACAATCTGAAAAGTTAAATGGAGAAAGTAGCATTTCTCTATAGATTAGAACATATACGATCCTTTAATTTATTAGCATTCCTATTTAATAATCTTTCTTCAAAAACTATTGCCAACGCTTTTCTACGTAAGCATATATCATTGAAGGGATGAGTAGCTACCAGCTAATGTTAAAATTTGCCTAACACAAATTAACTATTGATAATATAAGGCGTAATTAGTTACATGCCACATCTTAGCAGAGAAAGTTTCCAAAAGTTTCGATTCCCTAAGTTGTCGAATTGCGAAAACGGAAGTAGAAAATTCGGAAGCGTTCGAAAGCTAGAGAACCAACGGACAGACAGACGGACGGACTGACGGACGGACAGTCGGACGGACGCACATTGTGAAAATATAAGTACCTATCGGTCCCAATAATTCAATCGTCCTTAAGCATTATGATATTGGGAGTTGTTGTGGCTATTATGTGAGTATGAAATATAAAAATACAAACGAAATAAAACTGGGCGATTTCAATAAATAGTTTCATAATGGTATCATTAAAACCAAGCAGATACCTTTGAACCGATTTCGACTATTAATAATTTTATGTTATATTCATTCATGGAACATCATTCAAAGTCGTTTGATATATTACATGCCATATTTTAGCATTGAAAGTTCCAATGAACAATAATGGGTCGAAGAAAAGCAGGTACCTTTGAACCGATTTCGACTATTAATAATTTTGTTATATTTATTCATGGCACATCATTCAAAGTCGTTTGATATATTACATTGCATATTTTAGCATTGAAAGTTCCAATGAACAATAATGGGTCCACGAAAAGCAAGTACCTTTGAACCGATTTCGACTATTAACAATTTTATGTTAGATTCATTCATGGCACATCATTCCAAGTCGTTTGATATATTACATGCCATATTTTAGCATTTAAAGTTCCAATGAACAATAATGGGTTCACAAAAAGCAAGTACCTTTGAACCGATTTCGACTATTAACAATTTTATGTTATATTCATTAATGGCACATCATTCAAAGTCGTTTGATATATCACATGCCATATTTTAGCATAGAAGGTTCCAATGAACCAGAATGGGTCAATGAAAAGCAAGTACTTTTGAACCAATTTCGACTATCATTCATTTTACGTGATATTCATGCATGTTATTCGTTCATTCCAAGTTATTTTATATATTATATGCCAAATCTGAGCTTTGAAAATTTCCCCTGAACCATACTGGTTCCATGAAACCACATACCATTGAACCTATGTCGACTGTCATTAATTTTACTTTAATATTCAATCATGACATGTTATTTCAAGCTGTTTGATATAGTACATGGCATATCTTAGCATTGAAACTTTCCAGTGAACCATAATTTTACCACTAAACCACATACCTTTGAACCAGTTCTGACTGATATAGACCATCAAGGAAGACGATCACGTGTCTTCACCTAATTCACAAGCCTTTTCTCTGCTTTAGCTATAGAATCTTAAAGGGAGAACAGCATTTGGCAATTCATAAGCCATTTATAACTGGAATCGTATAGTGAAAACGTGGTCCCCGATATTATTTTTGACCTTTTGAACCGGAAGTAGTTCACCGATTTTTTTCAGCAACGACCTCAGTCTTCCGATTTCCCTATGTTGTCGAATTGCGAAAACGGAAGTCGAAAATTCGGAAGCGTTCGTAAGCTAGAGCATCAACGGACAGACGGACAGACGGACAGACGGACGCTCATTGTGAAAACATAAGTACCTATCGGTCCTAATAATAATAGCACAGATAATAATAAAATTTGGCACAAATGGAAAATTAAGATAAAACGACAACATTAACATAACTAATTTATATTTAATATACAACAATAATTTATTAAAATCAAACATAATAACAAACAAGAAATTAAGCCTCCCGAGGAAGGTATAGGAAAGTAGCGGAAGACCTGAGTTCATCTTTTTTTTTTTTTAGCCGGCCAGGCGGCCGAGAGGGCTAGGGCGTAGACTTTCTAGTTGGTTTGTGTTTGTCCCGGGCTGCGTACAGATAAAATTTGTGCTCACAAAATGACCTTAGTAGTCGACGCCAGAATTTCTTACTTACTTACTTTTCAAATCCGCTTATCCGTTAGGGTCGCGGGGGCAGCGATCGCGATCTTCCGCCATCAGGCGCATGTCCTCCCTGGTAATACCCAAGCGACTCGAGCCCAGATTCTCCATGTAGTCTCTACCCACCGGCTTGGAAATTAACTGCCTAGGAAGACCAGTTTGCGGCATCCGTATCTCGTGGCCATACCAGCGCAAGTGAGATCGCTCAATGCTGAGAAGTAGCGGCCCAACACCTAAAGACTCCCTTATTGTGCTGCTGTGCACTCTATCTAGTAAGGTAACACCTGCTACACCTCTCAGAAATCTCATTTCAGCCGCTTGTACCCGCGATCGTACGCTTTCGGTCATTATATAAGCCTCATGACCATAGGTGAGAATAGAGACAAAGATAGATTTGAAGACAGAGAGCTTGGCTTTGTTACCAGCTTGCGTTTCGTTACCACGGATCGCCACAGTTCACGTCTGACACTGCTTGCTGCACCCATCCGAGCATCCAATTCTTTCTCCTGCCGTCCATCACTAGTGAATGGAATCCCGAGATACTTTAATTTCTCTACCTGTCTCAATGAGGCTCCCCTAACATGGAGAACGCACTGAGCAGGCTCTCTTGAAAGGACCAGAACCTCAGTTTTAGCCACACTGATCTTCATCCCAGCTTCACATTTGGCTGCAAACTGGTCTAGTGCATGCTGAAGGTTCGTGCGAGAAGACCCAAAGAGGACCAAACGGCTTGAAATAAGCCACGATGAAACACCGTCTCCCCGGGTCTGAAATTCACGACCTAGGGATGGTTTAATCTGCAAAAACTATACACCGCTCTTATCATGGCAAGTCAAAGGTTGTGGTTGCAATTGCTTTCACTGAGAATTTTTCGAAATCTTTAATAATTAATGCATTCAAATAAGCCGTGTATGCGAATGGACGCGTGTAGCTGTGTCGCTGAAGCGATTCGTGGAGCTTCGCTCAAGCGTTAGAACTGCAGGGAGCGTGCAGGCGTCGAGGAGGTGACTCGGGGAATGGGTCCCGGATCCACATGGGCAGAGTGTCGTATTTGTAACGAGCTTAAACCGCGCTAAATAGTCCAAGAAGGGACCGTGGCCTGTGATCATTTGAATTGTTCGGGGGTGCTAGCCGATTGTATCGGTCGAAACCCTTGGGCGGAAACTGGTGAACCGGTCTCCCCTTCGTGGAGTTATCCCATTCCCTTTGCCATGTGTTAAATGCTTCCCTGTACAGAGAGACCCTAAGATGGCTGACCGCCGCAATGCCGCCTTCTTTGCGGCCACATCAGCCAGCTCGTTGCCAGGGATGCCTGCATGTGATTTGACCCATCGTAGGGTTATGCTGCGTAAATCGACTGCCTGCAGTAAAGCAGTCCTGGCAGCGATGGTCTGCTCGGAGGAACCTCTGTTGCTCGTAATTGCTCTAAGAGCCGCCAGCGAGTCTGACAAACACCGTAGCCGACTTCACTGGCGCGACTTTCGATTGAGCCACGTCAGTGCTTCCCTAATGGCCTGCACCTCTGCTTGAAAATTAGGTGCCAAGCTGAAGGTCTGTTGGTGAGCCATGGTGAAGCCTTCCAGTATAACAAAGGCTCCTCCTGTCTTACCGCCAATGTTTGACCCATCTGTGTAAATTTCAATGTCGGTGCCAGGGCTGCTGTTGCCATCACACAGTACCTCGATGCTGCGGGCCTCCCAAGGTGGTGGTCGGGAGGAGAATCCGGTGGGGCCTCATACTCCAGAGAGCCGCTAGTGCGGTTTTCCTGGAATCTATGGCGGAGGAGTGCTAGAAGATGAAGAGGTGGACAGCCATTAATGACCTGCAGGGCCTCCGTGGAGACCGTGCAGTAGGCTCTCGCCAGGGACAAAAGAAAAGGTCGCTGGGCAATCTGGAGACGCCTCCTTGGGTGCGTGTTGATGGCCCTTTGGCCCCATATCTCCGCTCCGTACAGCAGCATGGAGTTGATGATGTTGATTAGCAGCGCCTTGCGTGCCCTGGTAGAAAGACCCCAATATTTTCCTGCGAATATAAATATTCTGGTTCCGATCGTTGCCGCTCTTTTGCAGAGGTAAGTATGTAGCCTACCCAGCTTCCCCATGCATCCAGTATAAAACCAAGGTACTCGATGGAATCAGTACACTGCACTGTTTTATTCCCTATAAACACTGTTGCTGGTCTTTCTCGCAAGGCT
Source organism: Rhysida immarginata (assembly GCA_023313115.1). Classification (NCBI taxonomy): domain Eukaryota; kingdom Metazoa; phylum Arthropoda; class Chilopoda; order Scolopendromorpha; family Scolopendridae; genus Rhysida; species Rhysida immarginata. The sequence goes on from JAHWFO010083268.1 coordinate 250,461, forward strand.
TTGTACGGAGGGACATATAGGCAGCCAAATTTATCTGTATTGTAGTCCAGACCGCAGCTTGTCGCCCACCGCTCACATCGGATCCAGGTTCCGGTGACAAGGAGTTGCAGCCGATGCACTGTGGGGGCGGATAGTACATCGCCCCCCAAGAGGACAAGGTCGTCAGCAAAGAGCAACCTCTCCACCAGGCGGTCGCCCACGCGAAAACGCTCATCGACTTGGCTGCCCCTGTCTATCCAGTCCATAAATATAATGCACAAGAGGGGCGACAGTACGCACCCTTGGCGGAGTCCAACACCCACGGTGAACGGTTTTGACTTAATGCCATTTATCCAGACACACACATCTCAGAGCTTTCGTACAGGGACATGATAGCAACCAGTTATTGCCCATCCACTCCATACTCTTGCAACACTTGCCAGAGCTTCTCCCGAGGAACTCTGTCATATGCTTTTTCGAGGTTCACAAAGCAAGCGTAGACCTCTTTTGCATACTCCCAGAATTTCTCAAAGATTTGCCTTAGAGCAAAAATGTGATCCGTCGTGCTTCGGCCAGGTCGGAAACCACACTGCTCCCCCGATAGTTTGGAGTCGACTATTTCCTTCTCCAGACACTTAGCGTACACTTTCCCAGGAATGCTGAGCAAAGAGATGCCTCGACAGTTTTTGCAATCTAACCAATCTCCCTTTCTGAAGATAGGGATCACAATTCCTGTCTGCCATTGCTTAGGGGCTTGTCCAGATATCCAAGCAACCTGACACACTCGAGTCAGCCACAGGATACCATCCTGATTTAAGGCCTTTAACATCTAGGACTGGATTTCATCATCACCTGCACCTTTGCCAGTGTTCTGGGACTTAATTGCCCAGCTGACTTCTGCTTCAGTGATACTACCGTGAGTATTCTCCGCTCTAAAGTGCACCTCATGTGCCTCAGTTGTTGCTGTCACTGGATTAAGAAGAGATGCAAAGTATTCCTTCCACCTATGCAACACGCTCTCCTCCGTTTGTGATGAGAGAGACTTCTTTCCACAGAGGCGGCGCACGGTCTGCCAGAATACGTTGTTTGCCGAACCACAGTCTGCCTCTAATTTCTCCCCGAACTTCTCCCAGGCATTGACTTTAGCTTTTGATACTGTCTTTGCTGCTGCTTTTTCCGCCTCAGTGTACCGCACTCGACTCAGCATAAGTTGACTTATTTGCTGTTAACCAAAATTTCTAACAAAACCAATCTTCAATTTTCTTTATTCCTGCATCTGCACTTTTTAAACCTCCCATTTTTTCAATTAAAATAGATTTTTTCGAACCTTGTATTTAGAAAATATAAAATAACCCTATCTTCTTTCCTTTCTCATTATTTTCGATCGAATGATATATTACACCCTATATGTTGCCATAAATTTCTTAAGACCAAGTGATTGCCACCCCCACAACTCCGACCCTATTGGAACAATTTTGTCCAATCTTTACAGTAATGTTGACCTTGCTTAGAGGAATCCGCATACCTAATTTCACTCCTTTATATGCATAAATACGCGTAGACCTTTTGGTCCCCTCTAATTTCCGCCCCCGAAACTCCGCCCCCAGTGGGCCAATCAAAACCCAATTAAACAGTGAAGGTGCACATGCCCATAGTAAGCTACATTCTGAATTTCAACCTTCTACGTCAAAAAGTGGGGAAATTATGAAGGGGACGGACGGATGGACGGACGGACGGACAGACAGACGGACATTGTGAAAGCAATAAGTAGCTTCATTCTTCCGCTACTTAATAAAGTACAATTGTGGAATGGCACATCTGCACAAACCTGCCACTATAACCTAAATTTATATTCTTCCTGCATATTTCTAGGTCCAATTTTGCATTGTCAAATGTCAAATTTCGCTAAATAAAATTTAGAAGAAAATTTAACAGAGAATTAACTCAAGAGTTCTATCTTTTTGATGGATATGATCAAATGTTTATTAGTTTGTAAAAATAAAAACTTCAATATTCAAACATTCTTCATCTCAATGGGAGTCCTTTTCGGAGCGGTTAGCTGCACAAAACATGGTCAAATATGAACATGCGTAAATGGTACAGATGGAAATATTTTCGCGAAATTCCAACGTTTATTTCGCGAATGATGAAAACATTTTCAGTTCGGTGTAGACCATTAGGGAGAGGGGGCGCAATATTGATAAAGTTTCAGATGACACAAAATATGCCTTGATTTGACAATTTAATAGTTAGTCGATTATGTATTCCTAAATATTTGTAAAGTTTTCTGTAAAATTGACTGCTTTTCACTCTTTATAATAATTCAGACAACCGAAATGTCCATGCTCATAAGATAATAAGGAATTCGAGGATAAAAAAGAAAGCATTTATTTTCTAATGACGCCTTTGGTTATTAAAGTAAGCAGAGGTTGCTAACAAACCTCTGTTTGCTAAAGCAAGACGTACTTCTAACGGAAATGTATGGTTCAAAATGAAAAAAATAGAAAGTTAAATGAAGAGAATAAGAATTCTCTACATAATCGAACATGTACGAGTCCTTTAATTTGTAAGCATTCCTATTTTAATGTATTGAGCTTCAGTTGTTGAAAGGTTGTGTGTAAGGTCTATTATTTCTTTATAATCTATTGCTAAAGCGTTTCTACGCAAGTATGTACTGTTGAAGCAAGCGATTAACTACTAGCTATTGACAATAATTTCCCTCACAAAAATTAGCTATTGATAATGTAAGGCGTAATGCAATAATAATAATAAGTTTAAAGTGAACCATAACACGTACCATTGAACCAATTTTGGTTATCATTAAATTTATGTTTTACTCATTTATGGCACCTCATTACAAATCGTTCGATATATTACATGCTTTAGCATTGAAGATTTTAAATGGATCATAATATACCACTAAACCACGTACCTTTGGATCAATTGCTATTATCATTAACTTTACATTATATTCATTTTTTGCACGTCATTACAAATTGTTTTATATGTTACATGCCAAATCTTAGCATTAAAAGTTTCCAATGGTACAATAATGGTACCAGTACAGCACGTATCATTGAACTAATTTTGACTGATTTTGACCACCTGGAAGACCATCACGTGTCTTGACTTAATTCACAAACCTTTTCTCTGCTTTAGCAATCGATTGGCAAAGAGAGAAATGCACTGAAGAATGGATAGGCCATTTCTACATAGAATTGTATAGTGAAAAATGTAGTCCCTTCTTTTATTTGTGATATTTTGAACTGGAAATAGTTCAGCGGTTTTTGACAACCAACGAACTCCGTCTGTCGTTTGCCCTAATTTGTGTAATGACGACAATGGAAGACAAGTGATCGTGTTCTTTGGAGGCGTTCGAACGCTACAGCACCAACAGACAGACGAACGCACATTGTGAAAATATGTATATGTATTGGTCCTAATTAAGAATAATAATATTACATTTGGTAAAATCTCATGGAATTGAATAACCTCGTTAAAATGATTGAGGAAATGGAATTGATATTTTCGATCGTAGCTTAATTTGCTACCGCCCCGATGCATTGCCTCATAACATAAGAATTAGAAATCCAATGGATGTGGTCCTACCAAATGCCCCAAGAATAAAAGCTATAATAGCAAAGAGCATCAATGCGAAAGCCCCAATTGTAAAAAGCCTCTAGCGTAAACGATAAAAAGGGATAAAAACCCCACACAAATTTCGTCGCCGAGATTCTAGTCGCTTACATATCTTAAGCATTTGCTGACCTGTTTTGTGTCTGTATGTCTTCAATTTGTTCTCTGTTTGAATTTGTAAATAGACTGTCGGATAGATAATTCACGTTTCATAGATTTCCACAATCAGAATCGAATAAGATAGAGTGGATTAGTTTTTGACAGCGACGGAACTGGTATCCAACTCCAAACTATATCGTATGCTCATTTCGAAGCGTCTTGCTTTGTCTACGCATCCGCCGTTTTAAATTCAGTATCAATTCAAACAAAAAATTCGCTGAAACTAGATCACGTATAAGGTGGAACTAGATGCTCTTCCAACTCTAAACGAGCCTGACGTTCTTCAAGAACAACGACCGCAACAGCATGTGCTAAATGCCGAAGGAATGAAGTAAGCCTATCTGCTGTCCAGGGCACACGCCGCCCTAATGTGCACACGCCGACGCGGCAAGCAGAAGATCCCGTTTCACGGTTTAATGCATAGGGCTGTATATCGATGTCACTGTTATTAAAATCGCAGTCGTCACTATCGTTCTTGTTTCATTTTCATAGTCCCTTCTGCTAACCGATATCGTCCAATGTGGGACGTCACGAATTCAAACTCCTTCGCACTTCTCAGCAACTTTTGACGTAACAGTTGCCGAAATATGGTGCCAGTGTCGATAGGAAGGCGAGGGAAAAAATGAAAGTTTTTTATATATATAATCAATTTTGAGTTTAAATTGAAAATTTTTATACATGCTACGTTGCTACTGAGACCTTCATCTTTCATTTTAAACAAAGTTGTTTTGGGTGTGGAGTTTACTTTAAAATATACCAGGATGTTTTTGAATTGAGTACAGATTTTTTGGGAGATGATAGAAGAGGTCCTTAGAAGTATTTTTTGTCATATGAACATGGGGTCCCCGCAGCTCCGTTTACTTACAATACTGCATTGAACAATCAAATGATACCGGGACGCAGTGTGCGTTGGTAGGCCTAGATTATTTTATTTTTAACAATTAACACAAGCAATCTACTGTATGACTTTTACAGTAATAGTTCGAAATGACCGCCATTTGCTTCATAGCACAATTCGCAACGCCTTATGATGGACTGATGTACGCGTGGAAACAGTTGATTTGCACGGTCGCTGATGTCACCTGCTGCCGCGACAACACGAGCCGCCAATTCTTCTTCGGTATCTACGGGTTCGGAGTACATCATTGATTTTATGCTTCCCCATAAAAAAAAATCCATCGGTATGAGATCTGGCGATCTCGGTGGCCGAGCAACTGGTCCGCCACGACCAGTCTAACGACCAGGATATGTCTCATTTAGGTAATCAAGTGAACTTTTTAAAACTTCTTTACCTACTGGTTTCCCAGAATGCGATTAGTTCATTTACATATGGACTAATCAAATTTTACAAAGGGGTTAGATACCATGGAATCTCCTTGACGAAGTTTGTCCTAAGACTTTTCAACAAACAAGGACGTGCACCTTGAAATTTCTTTACAAACAATTACTTTAAAAGTTATTACAGTAGATTGCTTGTGTTAATTGTTAAAAATAATCTAGGACTAACCACGCACACTGCGTCCCGGTGTCATTTGATTGTTCAATGCAGTATTGTAAGTAAACGGAGCTGCGGGGACCCCATGTTCATATGACAAAAAATACTTCTAAGGACCTCTACTATCATCTCCCAAAAAATCTTTACTCAATTCAAAAACACCCTGTATAGATGTTGCTCAGACGACAATGTTCATATGACATTTCAGTTCTGTTGATTGCTTCAAGCCGTCGCTAATAATGGTTAAACGTGCAACAACAAAGCTAAACTGTTTTAGTTTTTATCCTATTATTACGCATATGCTTAAAGCGATTTGGGATTGTAAATTAGCGCTAAATAGTAGTAATAATGCACACCAAAACTAAATTATAAAATATATACAAAGTCCTTTCATATTAGACCAAAATAAAGTTTATAGATGCAGTAGTTTTCACCAACGAACTATCGAAAGAATCACCCTTGTAACTTAAATATTGTAACTCCTCCTACGCACGAGTTCGGCACGTAACAGACACACTGCTGACGGACCTACTACCTGTATGACTACCTCACGTTGGAACGTCACCGCTCAAGGAACCCGCAGCTACTGCTCTGAGATAAGTGGATGGTGGTAAAGCAAAGAAATTCTGGTCAGGTATGAAATGCAAAATAACCGGGGGCTTTATTAAATTCAGTTACAAATCATGTAAGTTTTCATTTTATTCTTTATTTACAGCTCTCAATCTCTTCTGTCTTCTGATTTTTAGGCTTCGAATCTTCTTAGTACTCACAAGGGATTGCGCTGCCTTTCCACCTCCGGGCATCCAAAAGAAAATAAAAAAAGTAATAAAGAACAAGAAAAAGAACATTTGATTAATTGTAATCAATAAACAGAGTCAAATCTATGACTAATATTAACACTTGGAACAATTCTCTAATTCATTTAAACATTCAAAATCCAACGTTAATAATCCTTTCCTATTCATCATTATTAAGAGTGTTTATTCAACATTTGAAAGATGAGTGTATGATTTGCCATTTTACACAAATCTATCTCCATCTTGAGTAGATCATTTGAGAGCTCAAAAGAAACAATTAATGTTCACTTATCATGCTTTAACTATTTATTAGTTCCTTCAACACTCTAGTCAGGTAAGTTATTGTTAATATGCGCAATATATCTGTTGTATACAGGGTGTTTCATAATTGGTGTCCCGTCTTTAGGTCCAAATAACAACTCAAGGGGAACAGATTTGGGGAAAATGAATATTGATTATTTGGTTTTAATGTCCCCTAATTCAGAATAAAAACATTTCGCGTCCCTGGGGGTGAAAGGGTAAATTTTGAAAATTTTAACTTTGTAGGGGTAGGCGTTAGACCCCATGTATTATTTAGAAAGTTGTAGAGCATCATGTAAAATGTGGGTTTAGCAAAAACCCCGGTGAAAAAATTTCGTGCTCTGCCCCCTTTATCGAGTGGGTAAAGTGAAAGGTATGGCTAGCCGATGTGGACAAAAACCATACTTATTAGAAAACAGTAGGGCCTACATTTGGAAAATTAATGAGAATGAATGAGTCGTTACCCTGAAAAGCTAATAATTTCGACCGGATTTTTTTCCCCCCAGGAAATACATTATGAAATTTGAAAACTGTAAATGGGAAATGGGAAATGTAAAAATGTAAAATGTGAAATGAAAAACGGACGTAGAGGTGATCATACGGAGAAGCATTCCTCAGTTTACAGTCTTTGTAAACGTCATTGGGAAATTGTAAAATGAAAAACGAAAGTTTGGCCCATTGACCTTGATGGGAAATCAAATAAAAAAAAATTTAAACAAAATGTTCAATGTGGCCGCCATCGACCACAATGCATGTCTGCAGACGCTGCATGTGCTTATCTCTGCATACACGCAACATTGCAGGGGTAACAGAGCGGACTGCGCAAATGATTCGGTTTTGCAAATCTACCAGATCTGAAGGTGGAGTGGCGTAAACCTGAGCCTTCAGATAGCCCCACAGGAAAAAAACTAGGTGTGTCAAATCTGGTGACCGTGGTGGCCATGCTATTGGACCATTGGTCCCGTTCCACTGGTCAGGAAACGTGGCATGAATTAAATCCCTGGCACGGGCAGATTTATGAGCAGGGGCACCATCCTGTTGGAACCACATGTTAGGTACCGCAGTTAGTAGTAAGTTGTCAAGCTCTTCAAACACGTGTTCCCGTAACAGGTTACAGTAGCGGTCTGTGTTCAAGGTACCATAAATAAATACAGGTCCAATAATTCGGTCGCCTAGCATTCCGCACCATACATTTACCGACCAGCGTACTTGGTGGTGATGAGGTCGCACTAAATGTGGATTTACATCCGACCAATGGTGGACATTCTGACGATTGACAACTCCGTCACGAGTGAACATTGCTTCGTCGGTCCACAGTACACGTTTTAAGAAATCGGGATCCTCATCTATCTTCAGAAGCATTGCATTTGCGAAGTCGACCCGATTTTCTGCATCACCTGGGTGCTGACCTTGCAGAAAGAAGTATCTGTACGGATGGCAATGGTGCTTGCGAAGAATTCGATAAATTGTTACCTTTGGTAGGTAGTAATCCAAGATTGCAGTTCGCAAACTTCCATTCGGATTAGTGGCTACATAGGCTAATACATCTATCTCGACATCAGCAGTTACGTAGCGAGGTGGAGATTGGTATTTTGCACTTCTTACTAACCTTCCAGTGGTACTTGCACGTTTTATTAGGCGCAGAACGGTGTTTTTATTAACTCTAGGCGCTTGAGGAAAACGGCGGTTAAACTCGCGGGCAGTTGCAATAGCATTTCGACCACATTCGCCATAAATTATTAGTAACTCGGTGTAGTGCTCAGAAGTGTACGCATTGGCCATACTGTACAGTAGACAATAAGTACAGGTCACATCAGTAATTGATGAAACTGGTAAACGTTGTGAATAAAAACAGCAAAGCGAGCAACCTATCTTCCACACAGAGCAGAACAAATAAAAATTGAAAAAATGGAAGACTGAAGATCGTTCTGTCTACTGTACAAGGAGCATTGACAACTGAAGACAAAAGATATTCCCTGAGATGCCACTCATTCTTCGACTAATCGTGTGAGCAAATTTGCATACGAGTGGGGTCAAGACCATTAGCTTTTCAGGGTAACGACTCATTCATTCTAATTCATTTCCAAATGTACTGTTTTGTAATAAATAATAAAGTTTCTAATGAGTTTTTCTGTTTTTGTCTACATTAGCTAGCCATACCTTTCACTTTACCCACTCCATAAATGGCAGGGGATGAGATTTTTTCACCGGGTTTTTTGCTAAACCCACATTTGACATGATGCTCTACAACTTTCTAAATAACACATGGGGTCTAACCCCTACCCCTACAAAATTAAAATTTTCAAAATCTACGCCTTCACCCCCAGGGACGCGAAATGTTTTTATTCTGAATTAAAAGACATTAAAACCAAATAATCAATATTCATTTTCCCCAAATCTGCATCGTCGTCGACTGAACGATACATGGCGAGGGTTCTCATTCGAACGTCTATCGACGCTAATCAGAACAACAGCATTTTTCGTCAGTTTACTCTTCCAGAAATCTTCGGCGGTTGACGATGAATCCGACTTGGATAATGCTAGACAATCCGACTAATAAGGACGCCTCCATAAGAGATAAGCTCACGACGCGAACTCTTCCTTTGCGTTCGCTTAGACTCATGCTACGTGGCTTCTCGGACGGCGTCAAGGAACAGACTTTCTATACCACAGAGGAATAAGAAACAGAGGGGAAACTCCCTATAGCCACGGAGGAAACTTTTCTGATATCAAGTGACGAAAGTCAACCAATGAAATTTTCCTTAAAAACACTCCTGGCTTCGTGGCGCTACAACACGAGCAACGGTGTGCTAATAAAAACACGAGTGCTTCACATGAGTGATCACGTGACAAATCAACAAGACAATTTTTCGTTTATATAAAACATATTTTTATTTTTGAATACAAATTTATGAGTTATAACATTATATAAGAATTAATACATAAACTATATTATTATTTTATTTATTATTTTCAAAATTGCGTCCTCACTAGCGCCACGAAACAAGTATTGAAAAATGACGTAGTGATTTCCAATCACGTGGTAGAGTTTCCCATCTGCTTCTCTTCATCTGTGTCCTATACCTTGTTGCTCCGGGGATATTATGATACAACTCATTTCACTTTTTGATTATTTCTTTTGCGTCGCCGAGGTAACAAAATTCTTCCCGTGGATTATAATGCTCCGTTGTTTCCACTTCTGCCGTCGCTGCATTGCTGGGAGCTTAGCTTCACCCAATGACGTATATTAAAGATAGACTCCGAAGCAATTGTTGTAACTTGAAGCAAATAGAGTGTGAGGAACTCATGGGAAAAACAACAAGTTCGCCACCTAGTGACATTCCTTCAAACATTTTGGTAGGAGAACTCGCTCAGAGCTCATTAAAATTACATCATTGAAATTAAGGTTAAAAAAAAAAGAAACCTAATTTTTTTCTAAATCATATAATTGTTTCTTTTTAATTTTTAATCGTTTTTATTAGCTTTCAGCAACACGTGAAATAGATTCTTTTATGTGCCAATGTAAAGCTGGTTTAGGTGGTTGCAAGCATGTGGCAGCAGTCATAGCTTATGTCAATGAGGAACAAGATCAAGGGAAAACTAATTTCCCATGACTTGGAAAAATCCAAGTAAAAAAATCTGGGGTGCAAGGTGCCTTAATTAGCACAATATTTAATTTTTCAGTAAGCGATACACTTTTTATTTACTTTTTTTTCTTTTCACATTGAAGCAAAATGTTTTTCTTTTTAATGCTAAATGTCATCATTACGTAGGGCAACGAAGCAGTGCTAACGCCAACTCTAGAAGAAAAACAAAGACTATTAGAAATTGTGAGCACCATCAATTGTGCTGCGCGCACCACTTTACTTTCAGCATTAAAACACAGGATGAGAAAATAAACAGTATTTAAAGGCTAGCTAAAAATCATACATAGAAAAATACAATTTCAGCTGGGAGGTTTCTTCTTAGGTGTTCCATGCATGTTAACATGTTAGTAACGCCGGTCACGATTCGTCATCAGTTGCTGGACCGTTGACAACCGACTGGCACTGTATCACACAAGCGGAGTGTTAACATCTTGTGCACAGCCTTCCTCGTCGTGTTGCAACAGTAATTGCAGCAAAGGGTTGCCTAAAGCGTTACTGACGGCAGCATTTCCATAGAGGGCACGTGGAGAGGGGTGTCCGGATACTTTTCGCAGGATTTTGTATCTACCCCTTACAATTGCGAGGTGTGGCAATTATATAACGAGACCGCATGCCGCAAGGTGGTAAGTTGGTATTGGAATACAATTGGCTTTGAACTTTCAAGAGCAGCCACCGTTCGTTTCGTCTCCCTGTCTGCTTCAGTTTCCTTTTGAGCGTCGTTTGCAGAGGATATTGTTCTGTATTAGTGCCGCGTTCATCAGAAATACCGTCAATCAGAAATACTACAAAGAAGTCATAATCAAGCTTGTGGGAAAGTGTAAGGAAGAAACGACCGGATTTGTGGAAGAATTACACCTGGATTCTGCATCAGGACAATACGCCAACCAGCGCATTTCTGTACTCGAACTACACCGTATTTTCCAGATCTGGCTCCCTGTGACTTTTATCTGTTCCCAAAAGGGAAAAGTGCATTGACGCGGACATATTTTCAGTCTGTTGACGAGTTAAAGCAAAAACGGCAGAATTGTTGAAGAGGGTGACAATGGATGACCTATAGCATTGCTTTGAAAATGGATGGCGCGCATGCAGATGTGTATGGATATGGTAGGGTAGTATGTTGAAGGGGATAAAATTTTTAACTTTGTTTGCAATAAATCCCACTTCTGACACCAGTCTCTTTATTTAATTGCCACACCTCGTTATATAACTATACCCACTTTGGGATAAATACGAACGTATAAGAATAAAAGCATAAAAAAAATTCTTAAATTTCTTAAGATGTATTAACTGGCAAACCAGGAAGAAAAGCAGACACCTAACAATTATTTGGAATAACAAACAAACCAGTTTGCATACAGCATTTTATACAGGCAAACCCCACTCATCGCAGTGACCATTTTTCAAATTTGTTGTTAGACTTGCATTGTCTTATAAAATTATCCATATGTAAAAAATAAAATATTTCCATATGATGCATATTGTCCAAGTGTGCAGGAAAACTTGCACAAACGTGTTTGCAAAATCTGTGATCATTTTTCTCTTCTGTCAAGCGCAAAGACATGCACAAAGCAGTTCATGGCAAGACCTCTAATGTGAATGCTCCTACTACAAACCTTGCAGTCATAAAGAATATTACCTGCAAACAAGGAGAGATATTATGATTTTTGTATGGCTTGAGAGAAATTATGATTTCTGATGTGTTCGTTCTTGAAGCAACCTCAAAAAATACATCTTTAATAATTAAAGCTTTGGAGATTTCGGCTACCTCACCATGGATTAAACATCGTGTAAATAATTCAATAAATGAAATGTTTTCCCCTTTATGGTGGAACTATATTTAATTTATTACCTCGATACATTTTGGTTTAGAGATTTTAATTGTCACTTGTCGTGTCAGTATGACATTTGACCGAGGGAGTGGGGAGTATAAAAAACATGACTTGCGATGACACGGGGGGGGGGGGGTATATAAAATTATTTAGAAAATGAATGACGTAATTTGTGGACGTAATTCAGTTGTATTATGGTTGGTCCAGTTTTGAATTTATTTTTAAATTTATTCTTACTATCATGTCTACTATAGACACGTATATGAGTCTCATCGGTAAAGGATGTCAATAATTATAATTTTTCGATAGTATCCGTCGGAATATTGACCACTTGTCAATACAAAAATTTATTGATTTTATATGGTCTATTAAACTATTTTGGTTCCATTTTTGTTGTGATTCGCCATTTTCGAGTTATGATGCGGAACAAATAATTAGAAATCGAGAAAAAGTTCGGTTTATTCTGTTGTCATTGAAAATAAAAATTTATTACAATTTATAATAAATTATAATGACACAGGAAACAATTTAACATAATATTATCATGTTCTGATTATTAAGTACCGAAAAGTGCTTAATGCTATCCGTGTGATGAAACGTGTCTGTCCGTCTGTATATTTGTCTGTATATTGTCTGACTGTCTGTCTGTAACTCTAAATCCCCCGAGGCTATGAAAGATTTTCAAAATCTGTTTTCTTCACAAACCAATCACAAATATTATCTAAATCGGTTTATTGACACGTGCACAAATGGTATCTCTATTTTCCCTCTAGCAATTTTCAATGTGAAGATATATTAAGTAATATATCAAACATATCGTAATGACGAGATAGAAGCGGATAAAAATTACTATTTTCGCCAATTGATAAATATGGTTCCGGGAATGAATCATTTGGAAACTAGTTGTAATCGAAACAATGGCATGTACTCTAATGATACTTCCCTTGTGACACCCTCAAAATTTTCAATGATAAGATATGGCATGTAATATATCAAAAACACTGAGATGATATATCATGAATGAATATAACGTAAAATTACTGATAGTCGAAATTGGTTCAAAGGCACCTGGTTTAGTGGAACCATTATGGTTCATTGGAACTTTCAATGCTAAAATATGGAATGTAATATTCCAAACAACTTGAAATGATGCATCATGAATGAATCCAACGTAAAATGAATGATAGTCGAAATTGGTTCAAAGGCAGATGATATCATTAAGCTCCATTAGAAACTCGCATTGTTAAAAATATGGTTCCGCGAATGGTTTAGTTTACTTTTCGGTAGTTGGTTATGTCATTCTTTAATGGTTTATTAGATATTTTCTAAAAACACCTGGATCAGAATATTAGCAATTTCTAGAAAATGACCTGATTTTTAAAGTATTTTTGGTAGCAATTTAACGTCCAATGAATTGTCCATTTAGACGAATTACATCAAATACACGATTTCTCATGGACATAATCAGGGATTGGTGCGTTGTTTGAGCAATGTTTTCCCAAGCACGTTGAATAGCTTGTTGCAATTCAGCAACTGATGAATACTGCTTTCCATTCTTTTAAACATCCCTAACCATTATACCCCAATGGTTTTCAAAGGGGTTAAGTCTGGGCTAAGTGCAGGCCCCTAGCAAGCCACTATTATTGTGTTTAAACCAGGATATCGTCGACTTGGAAACACGAATGGGCGCATTTTCTTGTTGGAATACGAAATTTTGGCCAGCTGTTGTTGTTGCATGTGTGCAGAGATAAGTGTTTGATATTGCTTGATAACTTTCAGTATTCATTCGCCTTTTGATTACCGCCAATTTTTTTTTACCATTACAGAAATTGGCTCCTTGCATTCTTTTAGAGAAAGTAATTGTTTCACCTCGTCTACCATGCCATTAGTATTTGTGATTGTTCGGACCTTCCAAGTTAAACTCTTTTTCGTCACTAAAAGTGACACTTTCCCACTCCTTATTAAATGTCATAAACTTCTTAGCCCGTCCTAATCATGCTTGTTTAAGTCGTGGTTGCAGATTAGGTTGACACTTCATTTTCACGAACTTCGCATTGCAAGAATCATGCAAAATCCTTAGAACGATAGACTTTGATGCTTTTCCTTTCAGTTCCATTGAGATTTGTTGACTTGATAAATGAACCTTTGTTGTCATCTCAAAGATTCGTAGATCTTTCCTTTGGATGTAATTTTGCTTCTCTTTCCAGAATTTTGTTTCCCTTTGGTTGAATGCTTTCCATTGATGTATCTACTAATTGTGGACTTGTTTCTACTTAATCGACGGCTCATTTCACTTTGTGACACTCATTCATTAGTCCATGCATCAATTTGACCTATTTTTCAGATCAATCAGGTAATTTTTGCTACCCATATTGAAATAAGCACTTCTAATTGATGTGCAATAAACAGCATTCACAGTGAAAATTCTGTAAGCAAATATTCTGCTCGTTAACTTTCAATTTATCTGTTCTATTTACCTTCCTTACCCCTAGTTGCTAATATTCGGTCTAGCTGCTCAGAGAAAAATTTGAATTAATGATACAATAATAATTGAAATGTACTAATATTTTGTCCGATTATTTATTTTGTCGTATACATTTGCTATGAATTTTTTCAAGCATTTTCGTTTGACGACAACGAAAAAAAAAGGTATTTTTCAGAAGTTGCTAATTATTTGGTCCGCACCTTATATCTTTTTTCGAAAATACGTGATATAACCATTGACCCCACAGAAATTTGGATGCGTTATTCATAATCAGCCTCATTCATTTCACACAGGTATGTCTCGCACCTTATAAAACTTGCGGATAGCAAAATATAGAACTCAGTAACGAACATTTTAAGAAAAGATAGTCGATGGCGGGGCACTGTAGCATTGAGAGCACATTGTTGGAAATTTACTGTGATTTACGGCGATCTAAACCGTGATTTTTACATAACAGTCGCATTCAAGACCCCTCTACTTTCCTTGCTTTATTCGCTAATCTTCTTTAAGTCACTTTCAGTGATGTCATTTTGAGGAAACAAAGTCTCAAAAGTGACTTTCTGAAAAGCGCCCCACTTTTCCCCCTGCATTTGTTACTTTCTGATTTTACAACTGTTAACTTCCACTTTAGCGGAAGCCATCTTTGATCGTCGCTTCGTTAGCTTTGGTGATTGCGAACGGCGTAAATAACGTTTTTAATGTTGTACATTTCATAAATTAAAGGGCAACTGACACCAAAAATCAACTGTCAATTTTATTAATTTATAACGTAAAGGACCATCAGCTAACTCTAATTCGACTTGTAAAATTTTTATAACTTAAGTAGTTTTTTAAATATAATTTTCAAACAACAGTTTTCAAAACTCATTTCGTTTTGAGCTTCGCCTCAATTCACCGCTAGGCGTTACGTCATACTGGAGAATCGTCTTGGCTATCTAACATAGAATAACTCATCATCATTTTTCTTTTTCGATCATTTTCTATCCTTAATTTTGGAAAATCCAAATAAAAAAATGAGATCCACTTACATTAAAATGTTCCTTGTTGCACTAGCGTTATTTGGGTTCAAATTTGCAACAAACTGATGTTTTAGTTTATTTTTCATTATTTGATTAATGTGTGTGTGTCAGTTTCAAATGTTAAAGTTAAAGTTACAAGATTTAAAATGTGAGCAATTTATACATGAACTGTGGCCTTGGGCATCTCATCTTTTTTTTCTCATTTTTTACTTTTGTTTATATTTTATATCTTTCCTAAAGTATGACATTTATATATAACCGGCACATATATATCGTTAAATCAATTCATATTTACAAATTTATTCAACTGTCGATTGGTTTGTTAACATGCCTTATTATTGATTGATTAACAATTACACTCGTCAGTTTATATATTAATAAGGTGTTTATATCCTACTCTTATGCATTTACTTGGTTGTAATGATTTCGCTCTCCACCCGTAAAAAATAACACGGCAGAACTTGTAGTATATATATATATATATATAACAAGTTTTAACAGGTGTTATTTTTTATAAATTTTATAATTTTAGTTCAGAAGCAACGGAATCATCACCAGTTCGTCCCCCCCCCTTCTATATCCTATTGATTCTATTCGAGTGTGCAACAATTGAGTTGTCTTGAAAATGGTTCTGGTTGGATCTCTATGGTTGCCATTGATATTGCACGCGCTCCCACAGAATTCCATGTTAATCCGTTTTGGGAAACTATTTAGTTGACAAGAAAGGGATCATAAAGATTGCAAGGCTGAAACATTTTTCTCGAGAACTTTTTTCGAGTTGATCTGAGATTGACCTCCGTTGAATGAATGAGACTTTAGCGGGAATGACTACAGGACTGGAAACTCCTTTCGCTCGTATGACGTCATCGACTTTCCCCCTATCTCAAGAATGTTTTTTGCCGAATTCAGTAAATAGCGAATATTTGTTTATTTTATTAAATAAATAATAAACATTTTCGAAATTAAATTATGTATTATGCAATTATGCAGTTTTATTTAATTATTTACTTAATCTTATAGTATCGAAAATTATGATGTCAGTTGCCCTTTACGGAATAATAAAGCCATGGGGAACAATACAATAAAAAACATTTTCCATAATCAATAAAACACTTAATATTTTTGAAATAATTTCAATATGTTCCTCATGTCTGCTGATGGCTGACGCAGTTTTAGATGCGAAAGTAACAAACGCAGCAAAAGTGATTTTTTCACTTCCGGCTTTGTTCACAATGAAAACCAATTTTCTTTGCTTTTCAAAAGCAAAGACAAATCACTTTCCCTTAAGTGAAAGGTATTGAATGCGACTAATGTTAAACTAAATGAGCGTACACTTTGAAAGAATTAGGTGCACGGCCTAAATCAGGGCAAATTTTCTACAAATTGTTCTCATTGCTATCGTGCGCCGCGACGGAGCTTTTTTGTAATTAACCGCTTTTAACAAAGGAGCTACAATGGAGCTTTCGGACCATAGTATTCTAGACCGTGCTTTCAGTGCCAGCGTGTGCTTTAAGCCGGTGTCAACAATCCACCCGTATCGCTTTTTGCATCATGCTTTGTGGTAGAATGATGTCCAGCCTTAGAACATTATCATTTTCAAAAAAATCCTACAAAAAAAATAAAGTAAACATTAATAGGTGCAAAATTAAGTAGTAAAAAAAATTTGCATTCTGGTCAAAGTTTCGGTGATTTTTGTCCCACCGTGCATTGAGAGGAGTCCGTTCATGTTGTTTTATTATTTTTGGATCGCTGAAAAGAATGCTTCTGACATTTAAAATAAAATTAACATCTCTAAAACAGCTTAGCCTATTTTCATGAAAAATACGTCAATGTACCCTCTGAATATTGCGTTTGGCTCGCTTGTATGAATGCAACAGCCATTTTTTCATTTTTCGAAAAAAAAATTTCTGTACAAAGTTTTTTTTCTAAAAAGATCTATAGACAAATTACTTTTTTTCATTTTTGTTCATGTAAAATTTCGCGTGATGGGGCCACTAGTTAGAGAGTATGGAATGCATGTTTATGTTTGTATACGAGTATGTTCACATTTAAAAAGAAAAATTGAAAACGAATGGACAGAACAATTTTACTAAGTTTATTTTATTAACTCTGAAAGAAAAAGTTAGTGCAACCACTTAAAATAAATATAATAATCACATAACTCTACGATAAAAGAAATAATGCGCGCCTAAAAATAAATATATATACTTAAAATAAATAATCGATTAATAGTAACACCAAGTTCAAGTTGTAGAGAAAGATTTCTTTCAGTGGGCATTCCATTAACGAAGTTATGTGAGCAAACTTTTAACTGGAAATTATTATAAATTTTCTGAGGTACAGTCGGGTGCAAAATGATTTTTACCTGCTCCGTAGGGGCTGAGTTTACTGGATGTTGATCGGTTGCAAACTCAGGTACTTGTACTAAGAGTCAAGGCAGATTAGAATGGACCTGTCCCTTCTGAATGAAAATAGGGTACCTGGTATACGCTTGGGATGTGCTCTCACTTGATCTCCCCTGACAATAATAAGCGATAGCGGCTGACAGCAGAATCGTTAAAGTCTGCCTACTGGCTATAATAGCAGAGTTCGAATGCGATATGGATAAACATTTTTTTTAATAAGTGAAGAATGATCTAAGAGATTTTTCTCATGCAAAATCTCAGATGTTTAAATAATTGATGAAAACTAGGAAAGAAAATTCCACAGCCTGGGTTTGAACCAGCAACATTCTGCTCACCGTGCAATTGGTTGCCGTGCCTGCACGGTGAGCAGAAGGTTCCTGGTTCGAACCCAGGCTGTGGAATTTTCTTTCCTATTTTTTATCATTTTTTTTGTTCATTATCGCGTTTTTGATTTCGTTTAAGTTTTAAACAGTGTATGTAAAGAACACCATAAACAGATTAAAAATTTTTCATCCAAGTGTGCAATTTGATCTGTTTATTTGAGGGTTTAAAAACTTTCCATGTTAATTGTCATGTTACGCTTTACTCTATACTCGCTGAGATGCCCGTCCTCGCCGAGCTTTTCAAGGCAAAACGAAGGCAGGTTATCAGAATTCACGTGACAACCTTGCCGCTCTCGCCGCATGTACCGCATATGAAAAAGTTGACTCCAAACGATCTCAGATCCAGCTTAGAACAACACCACCTCTACTCAAAGCCTGAGCGCAAAAAACGTCATACATTGTTATATCGAAGCCAACGAAAAAGACAGGCCTCGAAGCGTAAAAGTCACCTGATTATCTGGGTCCGAACATCAATCCAACCTTCATTGTTTCCAACAATCGGAAAAACGCTCATTGTTTACATCCAAGATGGAGACAATGAAGATTGGATTGTTGTTCGGACCCAGATTATTAGGTGACTTCCGCTTCGAGGCCTGTCTTTCTCGTTGGCCTCGTTGTTATATCACCTACGGTAGCATATTATTAATCATATTTTTTATTATTTCATTTAAAACATTGCACCCTACAAGGATATCTAATATCTATAAATTAGCATGTCTGTAAATTAAAAATATATTGCCATAGAAGTTTATGTACATGATCCTTACGATTATAACAATTGGTATTACAATTCATAACTTGCTGTTTAACTAAATGTGGAATTGCATTCCATTCATTTATTACATTATAAGGAAAGAATCTCAATAAAAATTTACTAATAATATTAGGTGGTATTTCTTTATATCTTTGAGTATTCCTAGTTTTGGTGTTATTCATAATCCAAGTAGAAATAATAAGCCATAAATTGTCCCTAACAATGTAACAATGTATGATTTTTTCCTAAGCAGGCTTTCTCTCTAGGCAGAAATGCTTAGAAGCGGCAGACGGGGAATGAATCTGATTGGCAACCGCACTGCCGCTTCTGCACGTATCTGCATATACCGTGTCTTTGTGAACGTACCTTTAGATGGCATATCGTTCCAGAAACTTTACCTTGGATGAGATATACAGGGTCATTATAATTAAAGTTCCATTTTGACATGGCCTTAAAAAAAAAATCTACT
Organism: Rhysida immarginata; assembly: GCA_023313115.1. NCBI lineage: Eukaryota > Metazoa > Arthropoda > Chilopoda > Scolopendromorpha > Scolopendridae > Rhysida > Rhysida immarginata. The sequence continues at coordinate 269,818 of JAHWFO010083268.1, forward strand.
GGACCAAAAGCTATAATACCTGGTAATATTATACAATAGGGCATGGGAAGTTCATACCCATCAAAAAAAAATTAGTTCAAAAGGCCACCACCAGCATGGAATGGCGCTCTATGCAATATTGATTAGACACGAAGACACAGGTTAACAAGTCTTTAATCGTTATTAAAATTATTTACATGTTGAATGTGGCCTCCACCATTTACTGAAAGCAGGTTACACCAGATTACTGCGTTCTCAACGGTTTTCTAATCATAACACCGTTACTTTTACAAAAATTGTCGTTTGTTCAAATCATTTAATATTCTCTACTATATAAATATATAATTATATAATAAATTAAAAATTATTTTGGTTGGTTTTGGCATAAATGTTGTTGATTACTTTTTATACACACAAAAAATGAGACGTAACTTTTCAAGCAGTCAAAAGAAAATAGCTTCCACTTACACCTGTAATTCACTTCTGCATTACATCATAACGAGCGCTACATCAACTTATCTCTTGATTACGCATATAATTATATCGATACTGTGCATCATTTGTTAAACTAATCTATTTGGTTAGTAATGTATTATTAATAAAACAAAAATTCTCAACAGAACAGGCAAAATAATCTTTTTGTCAACATAGTTGAGCACGTGACGTAAGACTTGCCTACCTCCCATGCGAAGATAAAACTTAATGGAATCGTCCCATAGTAAGCGTATAGTGGCTAAAATGAATAGTGTCGCAATCGGCGTAGTTCTCGTGTCTCACTGCCGGATGACACGGCCAGATGGCATTACTGTTCCCTGTTAGGGTATCATAGCGTAAGTTGTTCATAGACACAGTATATCATATTTAACCATGTTTTTCCAACGAAATTTTGCTTTTAATTCGATTAAATTTCAATAGAAATAATATTTTATTTTATTAAACACAATCTTCAATAAATAGTTAAATGAATAAAAGATATTAAAATTGTTTTGCTTGAAATAATTTGAGCCAGAATTCTTTTCAATGTTTATTTACAAATTGAAATACATGCATTAGGAAAAAAAATACTCATTAATTTTTAAGCTGTTAGCTTCTATGCAATTTTAAAAACTTCATTTTGTTCTTATTAATTTTTGATTTGTTAATAACTTTTATAAAAAAATGTAGCCTTGTCAAAACATAAAATTTAAAATTTTAGAAGTTATTATCTTTTGATGATTTTGACAACCAATTAAATAAATATATTTTCTAACAATTTAAATATGCCACAATACACCTCCCGATGAATTTCAGTGAAAATAAAATTCAGTGTAATATTATCTTCTAAGTTTTTAATAAAATTAAACAGTTTTAATGAGGGATAAAGTAAACCACCTTTATCAAACAGTTTCATGGATCATTATCTCTCTTGTGCTTAACATTTCCGTTTTACAAACTTCATAGTTCAGATTTTTAAAGTTTTTCTTGCCACATATCCACTAATATAGTAAATCAATCTATCATCACTGATTTGTGAAAATAAGCACAATGATCTCTTAATAATTGGATAAAATTATTTTAATTGGCAGAACAAGTAAGTTATTTATTCGAAAATGTTCATATAATCTTGGGCTTTTCATTTTCATAAGAAGGCATTAAAGAATCCACTCCTTATCAAAAAGCATACCATTTGTTGATCCCCTGAGTCGTTTTCTGCCTGTCTTCATCTGTTATTAAACCGTTCCCAAATAGCCTATGTTCGACGTTCCCATTGATTTTTCCGGCCGACTATCTCTCTCATGGATCTTATTCCACCACAATCTCTAATGTGCATCACAGAAAGTTTCTGCTTTTCCGGCAATGATTTTATTCTTTTTTGTAACATTGATTGTTCAATTTGAATTTTTTTTTCTTTAATTGATCTATTTCTATAATACATTTTTAAATTTTAATTTTCAGTCTTTGAGCAGTCTTAGCATTTTGGTTCTGCATTTTTTTTTATTCTTGAGCGAACCTCATCAATGAAGGCTAGTGATTTTTAATTTTTATTGATTGATTATTTAACAGCAATTTTTTTGAATATTTACATTTAAGACAAATTGTATCACTGTCTACTTTCTGCAGACATTCTTTAATAAATTAACCTACTATTAGAACACAGTGTGTTTGATAAATATACTACATTCCTGTACATAAATTATAATTCTCTACATCATCTAAAATATTCTGAATTTCACTCAAAGTTGAAATAGTTTGAACAAGATATTTTACATTTTTCAAAAAGACTGGACTAATATATTCCGTAGGAAATGGCATTAAAAAATAAAAATATTGTTAAATATGTAAGGAAGATTGTGGTTTTATTCCATTAGGGTAATAAAATAGTACTCCTTAATCTTTTCAAAATTAAACTCTTAATATGTGTTAAGAATTACCCCCCCCCAATTTTTATTCTCTTTATCCAATTTTTATTTTCTTAATCTCTCTTATTTTAACAATTTTAGCAGCCCAAGCGGATTTGAAAATTCCACAAGCAGCTTTTTTTTTTTCTTTTCTTTCCGCAAAATAAGCTTTTAATTTCCAAACTACACATTCTGTTTCGCAAAATATATTTATATTTTTCCAAAATACTTTTTTTTTTCGCAAAATGCATCTCTGATTCTATAAGTTCCATTTTATATTTTTTTAAATGCATTTTAACATTGCAGAAAACTGTAAAAATTTATTATGTGTGCTCGATATGCTTTTATAGGCAATTTGTTTTAAGATTGAAACGCACAAGAGAAAAAAAAAACGCATGTTATTAAATTTTATTAAGAGAATCGGAAGAAATTCTGTTCATTTTTAAAATTAAGTTTCCTATAAAATATGTAAATATTATCTGTCTTAAAATATTGAAAGATTAATTACAGATAAATGCAAATAAACTGTCGATTGCTCGAGATTCGGCATTGACTTCAATGTTGTAAATAGAGCTTAGTACACTAACAAGGCCTACTAACGCCATCTACTTCCATCATCCGAGAGGAGGACAGCTGCTAGCATTGGGAGTGTTACGCGATTGCGACACTATTCATTTTAGCCACTATAGTAAGCGTGTTCGACTGCACACCTGGTAAAAGCATTCTCATTGGATTGAAGTATTGTAAGGAAGCCGAACAACTTTGACCTAGGTAAAAACTTTTTGCACCCGACTGTACAGTATTTATTCAGCACATTAATAAAGAAGTTGATCGTTTAATTTTCACAAAGACATGAAATGTACAGCAACAAAGAAAAATTGAAAATTAAGGGCCAGGAAACAAACTTATTGAAAAGATCTTCATTGAATCGATGTTTTTCCTATTCAAATTGGATAATCAGGGTCATCTTTTTTCGGTAAAAGTTAAAATTTACGATTACTCCTTCTACAGCAGTAATGCAGAGCCCAAAAGCACCAAATCTCGCAAAGCCATCTAACGGCTTCCTTCGAAAACCGCGCAAAAATAGTTTGTCTAAAGTGAACCAATATCATACTTCTAAAACATAATTCTGACAGAGTACTTTCAATGTATGACAGTAATGTAATGTTGTTATATCTATAGATGGCCATATTCAAAGATGATCGTTTTGTTTTAAACCTAATTTCTGACATGCACAGTAGATATAGAAAAGGAGAGAGATTGCGAAGAGTTAAATAAACTTTGTTGAGTTTAATTATGTTGGTCATTATTGTTCGCACGACAACGAATAGAACACAACACAAACATTAATAAGTGAATGGCGTGTAATGGACAATACTTCATGTCGCACAATGGAAGAATTATTGTAATTTTATGCGAGGGGTTTTTAATGTGTATTCTATTTCCAAAACAACCCGACGCACCTTTAAGAACATAGAAGTTATCTTTGAAATGTGCAATGGAAAACCCTATTTTTAATCAATTAAAACGAAAATAAAGGTTGACGCTGCGTCTATAAAAAAAAGTAAACGTATGATTTGTTTGATAGTTTGGTGTGAACGCTTTTTATGACAATTGGATTGATTGAGGAGTACCGTTGAATGGCCCCGACGATCACCTCACGACTCCTCTCGAATTTTTTATTGAGGGGGGGGGGGTTAAAATATTGTTTACATACGACGACCAACAACACCCGAGGATATGCAGTGCAAGAACCGAACTGCGTGCAATGGGTTGGAGGAAGAAAGTCATTGAAAATGTTCTGCACTGTTTTAATCCATGAACTGGTTCAAGATGATTGAAAAAGGATAATCGAATAAGTTAATATGGTTCCAAAAATCTGCAACAAAAATTTAAACCAATCATTATTTTTTATACAATTATTTAATATGGAATCTTAATAATGACGGCAACACAACCTACTTACTGTTAACAAAAAATTTGTGTTGATGATAGCGAAATTGCCAACTAAAATTCCAATATTGCTCTGGCTCAGCCGTTGTGAGAACATGATTAAGTGATAGTTGACAGTCGATTTGTAGTTAGACTGAAAGAGAAATGTTTTCAGATAAGTCCTAATTTTAGCCGTTGACATAAGCATTTGAAAATGAAACTGCAGTTTTGAGCTGCCACTTAGACATGCTTAATACATAGGGCTTGGTATCGTTGGTTACGTATTTTAAATCACAAACAGGGTTTGTATAAAAAGTATCGGGTACATTTTTTTCCTGACGTGACTGTAGTTCGCAAAGCATTCGCACCGAGCGTGATCGGTGGTGTGGGGTCTGACCTTCAAAACGCGCCAAGCGTCAGTCGCCTGCGACCGTTTGTTCAAGCTAGATCGAGGTTTTAGTAGACCCTTGTCGAGTGACTCGGTGCAAGCTCAAAATGCAGCGAAAGATTGAACAGCAGTACGACATCAAATTTTGTGCTGGACTGGAGAAATCGTTTACGAAGACGTTGGGCATGACTCGCCAAGTGTTCAAGGATGAAAGCACGTCACAAAATGCAGTTCTTAAGTGGCACACGGTCTTCAAAGATGGCCGAGAGAGTGTGGAGGACGAGCCAAGCGCTGAACGGCCGTCGATGTCAAAAACCGACGACAACGTGCAACGTGTGCGTAAAGTGTTGAATTCAGACCGGGTGAGGCCAGCCATCGCCAGAAGTTGGAAATTGCATCAAGACAATGCACCCAGCCACACCTGCTCCAAGGTGACTGACTACCTGCCGCACACTTTTTCCTATTTCCAAAAGTGAAATCCTCTCTCAAAGGACACCACCATGGGACACTAAGTGCCGTCAAAGAAGCTTACACGCGTACCCTTAAGGACCTTCTGGAATCCGCCTCCCAGGTAGCCTCCGAGTCTTGAAAAATCCGCTGACAAGTGTGTCGACGCTCAAGGACTGTACTTTGAAGAATTTTAAGGTTTTGTAGCAATATCTGTAACAAATCTATTTTGACGAAACTTTTCCCGATACTTTTTATACACAACCTCTAGTTCAAAGGGAATGTATTATTTAAGAAAACATGAAAGGAAAAATTTCCGCAACCTGGATTCCACACCGGAGACTACGAGTATATGGCTTGTCGCTTCTACCAACTGGGCTATCGTGGACATGGTATAGAAAAGCTATCTCTAAATTTCCTAAAGAGTACCAAGTAGTCAGACTAGAAAGTAGTCCAATGAGAGGGCACGCACCACACACACAAATGGGAATTCCATCTTTCTAAACATAGACCTAGGAGCCACTTACCTGAACTCTCATTATGCTTCCTCTTTGACTACTATCTAGTCTTTAAGATAATTGAAGACAGTCTTTCTGTATCTGGTTCATAGCGGCCCAATGGGAAATACCGCGAAAAATCATCTCGTTAGATGGCGATAATGCATTATCCATTGTAGAGTGCCTTTATAATCAGAGTGTGGCCATATGCGGGACAGTTTTCTATTGGTTGTTCATTGTCACGTGTTATTTTCCGCCATATTGTGTCCAAATTGCGAATATTTAGCATAGACTTGTGTGGTGGTAAGATGGTATTTTGTATTATTAAAAGATTTTAAAAGATTTTAGTGATGAAAAATGCCTTCCTGTGCTGCAGTAGGGGGTTCTAATCGCTCTGAAGATGTTTTATAATGAAACATTTTCCTCACGATCCAGAAAGACGTTCGATTTGGGCCGCGAAGACGAAAAGAGAAAAATGAATACCTTTGGATAACAGTTGCTTTTGTGAGGTTAGTAAAATCAGATGTTTTGATATATCGCATTTATTCTACTATAATCGCGTAAAACATCTAAATTTGTACTATCGTATTTTATAAGAGGATAATATTAGCGCTGTACAACGACTGGCGGGGTCAAACGAACTTCGGGCTAACGGAGGTCAAACGAGATTAGCGTATAATATACATCACGGTACATTAATTATACACTATATACAATGTTCAATTCATTATACAGTATATTAATTCACTGTTTGTTTGAATTTCCCCTTGTTTAAAGCTAAGACGAAAATAATTTCTCAAAAATACGGCAATATAAAAATTGCTTCGATCTGACAAAGTTGCATTTTGTCATGTTGCTTCTTTTCCGATCATATGAAAAAGAAGTTAAGTATTGTGGCGAGAACATATGATAAAACTGCAGCATATTTTCCGTTGTATCAGTTAGTTTCGTTGAGAGAAATTTAACTAGAGTCAATGTACTACTTAAATGATACTACTTTTTCACTCTGTTTGGAAATGGAAACGGTGGTTCGGCAATTAGAGAAGTTTCTTCTCGAGCCAAATGTTCAATGCAAGAAGCTTATTATAGAAAAACTAAAAAATAGTGACAAAATTGCAAACTTTACATTCCCTCGTTATCATAACATAAAAAGCAAATTCATTAGGCGATTTCTTGTTTTTCGTTTGAAAATTTTTGGTGTTAAAAAAAAACAACTTACTGTTAAAGAACAGAAAAAATGTAGAGGAAATTTTGAGAGCAAAAGTATAGCATTGCATACCATATTGTCATGAAATTAACTTTTCAGTTTTACATATTTAAAATTTTATTTGTATTTTGTTGTTGATAAATTTATTTTAAAATTCAGTCAATAAATTAGCCCTTTTTCCTTCATATCAGCGTATCTTTTTTATTTTGTTTTTTTTCAGTAGAATTATCATTTTTTAAAATAATTCTTTGATTTATTCTTTAATTATGTAATGTTTAATAAAAATTTTGATAAGGTGGATATTCGTTTTATTAAAAAAAAATTGTGACATGAAATAATCAATGGAAAGAAACAAAAATTAATAATGAAATAATAAATGGGAAGAAACAAAAAATGGGAAAAAACAAAAATTAAATTTTAATTAACATTTTTTCAGTTTATTGTTTTTTCTAATTATTAATAGTCGACTTTAATTTTCGACTTATTGAGTCACTCCATTAATTCGAGATTTTCTTAATGCTAAAAGTGCAAAATTTCTTGTTTCTGCTACACTAATCTATAGACAGATTGGACACAAAATGGCTGCCTGGCCTCTCATGGTCACATGATCATCTTATTTCGAATAAAAATGTAATCTTCATTGTTTCCAACAAACGAAAAATTGCTGATTGTTAAAATCCAAGATGGGCCTGTCTTTCTCGTGGCTACGGACCTGTCCCATCTGTGTATCTGTGATTATGTCATGTCTTCATAACAATCGATTCCTCAAGAAACAATGCAGTGTTACTTTCTGTAATATTTTAATCATTGTTGAATTCAATACGCGCACATCAACACCGCTTTCTCGACGCACGATTGGTCAATTGCCCACCTACTATATAAGCAAAATGGGTGATTGGTTGGTCCCATTTGGATGATTTTTTTTGTTTTGTTTGTTTCTTTATGCTGAACAAGTTTGCAATTCGGTTTTTTTCTCTATCCCTTACGGTTTTTGAGATAAATTTTGAATGTGTCCCAATTTGCATATTTGGGATGATGAAAAGTGCACCATGGGATAGGCCACCCACAACTTCCTCTTCATTGGATTCATCAAAATTGACATATCTGCTTCGGTTTAAAAAATAAAAGGGGGGTTCAGACTTTTGTATTCACCCTGTAGAATTTGTTGTCTTTCATGGCTGAGCTTTTCACAATGGCGGAAATATATGGCTACGCTAAATATTTTAGAGTTAAATGTAATAATTTCACCGCTAATCCCTGTATAAATAGTATAAATAGTGTAGAATAAATTTTATTTGTTCAAAGACATCGATTATGAACGGAAACATGAAAAATTCGAAATTAATTCTGATAATAGAGCTTTTAAATCACGTGCCCATATAATGCACTGTGGGTTTGGATCATTGTTTAGCAGGTCAGCCATGTTGGATAACAAAAAAGCTTTCGCACGCTATTCGTTATGGCAAGGTCAGCGTATTATACGAATCGTCCAAACAACAATACTCAAAAACAGTATTTAACCGATTTCTTGAGTGAATGTAATGGTTAGGAAAAGCGAAACTAGGAAGTAACGACTTTTTTTGATCCAGTATGGCGGCATTGACGTCATGATGACGCGTAGTGAAAAAGCCCTATTGTATCGGCGGTAAAGGACCTACTGTATCTTAACTGGCCGGCCTGGTGGCTGAGAGGGCTAGAGCGTAGGCTTTCTAGTTCTCGAGTCCGCCTGGCTGCGGGTTCGAATCCCGCCGTGGGCATGGATGTTTGTATTTGTCCTGGGCTACGTATTGTTATAAAGTACTGTCCTTGTGTAAAAAAGCAAAAACTGCAACCCCTTTACTATATCGGAATTTTGCAGTGTGAACACAAGGATTTAACTATAACGTTTTCATCTTGAACGTTTGTGGAATGATCATAACGACTGAACAGGTTTTTACACTATTTTAAAGAGCAAATAATATAATTTATTATTCTCTTCTTTTTTAGATTTTACTATAGTGCATATTTAAGCATTATTTGGTCAATCAGCTTCAAAATATTTATATGTACAAGGCTCCAGTAGCCGCATTGTTTCTAATATTTAAATTTAAAAGTTCGCCCACAGGGGCGATTTTAGATTAATTAAGTGAATTTGTTTGTTCTCATTAGTGTTCCAGCGAAGTAATTTCTTGTTTGTTGTTGTTATTGTTCCTCTTCGTCTTCTACTTATTATTATTATTATTATTATTATTATTATTATTATTATTATGATGATGATGTTGTTGTTGTTTTTAGGATGTTTAATTTAAATTTTTAATTTAAATTAAAGCATATTTGAAGAAAAAAGAAAGATGTCAATTTAGGTAAAGCTTAATAAAACAAATATTGGAAATTAGGCCCAAACTTTCTCAAGACAATTCTCAAGTTACATGTGAGGATGGTAAATCAGAATGCCAAGAAAAAATTATGGCTGTCGATTAAAATTATTTTACGCAAAAAAATGCAGAAGTTCCTGGTCCTTCAAGAGTTTTTATATCAGAGAATATATGTGATGCAGTAGATTAAATGAAATTTCCGGAGACAGAGAAAAGCGAAACTCCCAGGGAGCCAAATAAAGGGCAAAATGGCCGAATGAACGTAATTTTAAGACAAGTAGACAAAACTTCAAAAATATGCATTATATAGGGCGACCAGAAGTCCTGCATTTTGCAGTACAGTCCTGCTTTTTTATGTTTTTTAATTTATTTTTTATATACTTTAAGTAAAAGGTATCTTTTTTAATAACATATTTACATTGAATTTTCGAAAATACACCATTTAGTTCATCGCAATACCGCTTTTGCAAGAAATTTCTAAAATAGTGATTTTGCAATTATTCCTGTAATTATGTCCTGCATTTATGTGTCCTGCATTTTTCTTTCAAAATCTGGTCACACAAGCATTATGACTTTCTTTTAATCTGTGCGAATGTAAAAAATTTCATCGGTTTTAGCTAGTAGTCTTATACACTGAACGAACAATTTATTACAGACACCTCTTACGGAAAATGGATCGGCCTCCCAGTGACACTCAAACAATGGAACAGGCCAAAGCATTCCATAAAAGGGATGAAGTCAGCAGCAGAAGTGGGCTGAATATGGGTAAATCCAAGGATTTAACAGACTTTGAACGAGGCATGATCGTTGGAGCTCGACGGGCGCATTTGAGCATTTCGGAAAACACGAATCTCCTCGGGATTTCCCGTGCAACGGTGTCAAGGGTGTTCCGTGAATGCCAGTTATGCCAAAAAACAAACTCCAACAAACACAACTCCGGACAAAACAGGGCGGTAGATGAACGAGGCCAACGGCGACTGCAACGAATCATCCACAGCAACAGGACGGGAACACCCTAACAAATTGCAGCGCAGTTTAATGAGGGAGCGTCCCAACCCATTTCGGAGCACACGGTGCAGCGCACCTTGCACCGAGCTGGGTTTAACAACAGGCGGCCAGTATGTGTACCGTCGCTGTCACCGCAAAATAGGAAAGCGCGCCTGCTATGGGCACACAGGCATCGCCTCTGGACACTGGATGAGAGGAAGAAGGTCGCCTGGTCCGACGAATCGCGGTTCTTACTTCATCATGCGGACGGCAGACTGCGCATCTGGCGCAGACAGCACGAGGCCATGTACCTATCCTGTCAGCAGACAACCATACAGGCAGGTGGAGGAGGAGTGCTGGTCTGGGGTGTTTTCTCCTGGAACACATTGGGTCCTGTGATATCCGTAGACATCCCCAAATGGAATGATTCGAAATCAAATCGATTTTATATTGGGTAATAGAAAATGGCAAAGCATGTTTAAATCAGTAAAACGCGCTACCTGGAGTTGATTGTGGATCAGACCATGAATTATTAGTTGCCAGAATAAAAATAAAATTTTAAAAAATCCATGAACAAAAACCTCCCGCCAGATATGATGTTGAAAAAATCCCGGAAACATCTTTTATATAAAATGCTAACTCCTCCTCCTCCTCCATGCCCGTTTCCATACTGACGAGAAACATTACAGCTTTCAGTGTTTCCAAAAAATGAAAAAATTAAAATTTTTAAATTCAAAAATCGCAACCAACGAAAGGACTATTAAAAAACTCTCATCTTTTTCGTAGGCTACGGTTCAAAAATATATATTGTCGTCATAGATTTAACTATATACACCTATTGACATATAAAAACAGCACACTAAAATAAATAAATAAATCAACTTAAATCCTAAGTAAATAATTTAGCTATTCCAAATTACGATATTCATTATACACTACTGTTTATAAAAATCGCAACACCCTGATGGAATGGTCTAATCCATATGCAATTTGCAATATTTCCATACAATGGGTCAGAGTATAAATGATTAGATTTTCAGAGTAATTGCTTGAAAGAACACCATGCCTCGACGACGACGAAGGGTACCATATCAACGGCTGACAGACTTTGAAAGAGGACGCATAATTGGTCTGCGTGAAGCGGGATGGTCGTATCGTGACACTGCTGCTCGTGTAAGACGTAATGCAACGACAATTATGCATGCATGGAGGCAGTGGAGCGAAGAGAACAGGGCACACCGAAGACCAGGCTCAGGAAGACCCAGCACGACGACACCGCGAGATGACAGACACCTCTATCGCATGTGTGTAGCAGATCGTACAGCCACTTCGTGCTACAGTAGGCAGGACAATGTCTGCTAGCACTGTACGACGCCGTTTGATTTCCAGAGGATTGATGGCACGAGTACCATTGTTGCGGATTCCTTTGACTCAAAACCACCGGCGCCTCAGGTTGCAATGGGCCCATCAACACCAACAGTGGCATGCTGAATGGCAACAAGTTGTGTTTTCGGATGAGTCAAGGTTTAACTTGCAGCACCATGACGGCAGGATACGAGTCAGAAGACATCGTGGTGAGCACGACCTTCCAGAATGCATCCTGCAGCGTCATTCAGAACAAACGCCAGGGTTGATGGTGTGGGGTGCAATCAGTTACCATGGCCGTTCCCGTCTGATCAGTGACCGGTACATCAGGGAAGTTGTGCAACCCGAGATCATCCCCTTCCTGCAGAACCTTCCAGGCGCTGTATTCCAACAGGACAATGCCCGACCGCATGTGGCCAGAAATGTCCTCGCATTTTTCCAAGCACATCAGACGCTCTTGTTCCCCTGGCCTGCTCGTTCACCAGACATGTACCCAATCGAACATGTGTGGGACAGGGTTGCTCATCGATTGGCTCGTCAGACTCCTGAAGCAGCAACTGTGAATGAACTGTATACCCGTGTAGACAGAGCATGGCAGGACATTCCCCAGGTCCTTATTCAGAGCTTGTTTGACTCAATGCCACGACGTTTAGAGGCTGTAATTGCATCCCACGGTGGTTTCACCCGATACTAATGTGACAATAAAACGCATTGTATTGACCTGAAAATCTAATGGTTTCTTTTCTGACCCATGATATGCAAATGCTCCAAATTTAATGCAGATTGGGCTATTCCATCAGGGTGTTGCGATTTTTATAAACAGTAGTGTATGTATACGATTCTTATTTTTTAAATTTAATAAAAAATAATAACATTCAATTAAAATTTTGAAATTGATTAACAAGTTAAGGGCTCACTCTGTTAGCATCGCTCTCATATTGACAGCGAGTTTTTACTATTGGCAAAACTGTCCTGTCAATTATCAGAGCACTGTCACAGATCAAATTTTTTTAAAGTAAAATCGAAGTTACAGTTTTTACTGTTGCGGTAATCGTCGTACATCGGGTTTTAGAATAAATTTAAAAGCATGCTGTGTCTGACGCGAAATGTGGTAATCCGTTGCAACAAACTTAAACTAGAAAAGAAAGACAAGCCGTCTGTTTTCAAATCTATTTCTGTCGACATTCCCCTATATGGTCATGATCGAAAGATTGCCAAAATAAGATCCTGGCAGTTGTTCCCTACTAGATAGAGTTTCCAGCATCACTATAAGACAGTCATTAGATAGAGTTTCCAACAGTTGCTTTGGTACGGCCAAATGTATGGATGCCGCAAACTGTCTTCCTAGACAGTTGCTATTTTTCAAGTCGGTGGTCACATAAGAGGCCAAGGGATCGCCCTAAAACTGTGATAGACTATATAGAGCATCCAGGTTCGAGTCGCTTGGGTATTACCATTGAGTACATGCGCCTGATGGCGGAAAATCTCGAGTGCAGCCACCGTGACATTAAGGGATAAGTCGGTTTGTAAACAAAGTAAGAAAACATTTTCATCCTCGCTTTCATATTGACAGCGACTTATTTACTATTGGCAGTCCTGCCAATTATTACGGTCCTGTCACAGACGAAATGTTATAATTAACATCAATTTTACAGATTCACCTGTTGCAGCACCGTCGTATCACGGGCTTTATTACTAGTAAATTATTAATTGTATTTCAGCTTCATAGCTAAAGCTCCTTCTTGGAATGTATCCAAGATTTTATTTGTAAAGTAAAGCCATCCTTAGCAGCAAGCTCTGATAGAATTGTTGAAGAGTTTTTGATTGAAGCAAATGCCTTTATAATGGATCGTGCCAGGACAAAAACTTAGATTCTTAAAAGAACACAATGAAATCTTGGAATTAAAAAAACGCATTCCTACAATTATCAAGTACAAGAACAGCTTTTTATTGCAAAAAAGAAAGTTACTATTTAGTTATTTATAAAGACTTTAAGGTATTTCTGCTGAATAGTTACCAAAAGATGCTTAATATGTCTGAATCGTTGATGCATTTTCAAACATAACTTAAAAATTTTGATAAAACTTTATGAAATGATAAACTAATGCTATCACTTTTCTAATTTTTTTTTGTTTTCATTCAATAAAAATTTTTTTTTATCCAAATTTGCTTCATTGAATGACCAGCGGAGCAATTCGTACAAAACCAAAAATGCAAATGAAAAACAGCGGATTTTCGGGTGCATTAGGGTCCCTGTAATTAAAACGAGTAAACACAATCTATTACTTTCTATGCAAAGCGAATTTAGTCAATTAGATTGTTTTATTAAATCAATTGAGAACCCCGAAAATGGACGATCAAAGTACAGGGTGATTACAAAAGAACTTCACACTTTTAAAAATTTATTACATCAAAGCTATTCAGAATATAGACACACCACATACAGATTCTTAAAAAAAAACTCTTGAAGTTTATTGTTATACAGTTAAAGATGTTTAATATGCCCCCTGTCGTGACACGACATACATCAATGCGGTAGTCGAATTCGACCCAAACCCGCATTAACATGTCTTTATCAATCCCTCGTATCGCTACCGTAATGCGTTCTTTCAGCTCGTCTAGGCCACGGGGAAGGGGTAGGGTGAAGACCTTGTCATTTACACACCCCCATAAAAAGAAATCACAAGGTGTGAGGTCGGGGCTCCACGGTGGCCACTTTGCAAGTTCCAGGTTATTGTTTGCTCGACCAATCAACCGCTGTGATTTCTTTTTATAATGGTGTGTAAAGGACAAGGTCTTCACCTTACCCCTTCCCCGTGACCTAGACGAGCTGAAAGAACGCATTACGGTAACGATACGTGGGATTGATGGAGACATGTTAATGCGGGTTTGGGACGAATTCGACTACAGGGGGGCATATTGAACATCTTTAACTGTGTCACAATAAACTTCAAGAGTTTCTTTTTTTAAGAATCCGTATGTGGTGTGTCTTTATTCTGAATAGCGTTGATGTAATAAATTTTTACGAGTAAAAGTGCGAAGTTCTTTTGTAATCACCCCTTATAATGATGATGCTTTTCTGCAGTAAGTGACCAGAAAATTAGCACCACTATAATTTTCACATAAATCGTTCTAATATAACAAAATTAAATATTTTTTGGAATACAGATGATTTGTAATCTTAGTAATATATTTAGTATTAAAAATAAATTATTTTACAATTTACATCTGAAAATAGTGCCATAAATTGGCACCAGTTAGTAAAATCTCAATTAGATTACGCATGTGCTCATGTAACTGGTGGTGAGGTGAGGATTTGTTTTCATTCCGAAACATTTATTAAGTTGTGAGAATTATAGTATTTCATGTGAATAACAATTTAAATAATATGGAATGTGGTTCTGTATTATGAAAAATGGAAAGAGATCAGATAGATGCCCTCAAACAAGAAATCTTTACGATTTGTGAGATTGGCCGTCGGTTGAAGAGAGGTACAGAGGTTATTTCCAGTTACGTGGGACGTTCAAATTTAACCTGGACTTTATTTTTTGTAAATTTCATTGTTGTCAAAATCTAAACTTTCATTGTTGGGATGGCAACTACCGCCTGTATTGCAAATTGCAGCACCACTCATGTGGTTACCAAGACAACCGATTGTTAGTTTAAACAAAATGGCGGACAGCGATGTGTCCAATGACGTATATGAAAGATAGACTCCGAATCCTATTGTTAACAGCGGAAAAAAGTGAAGCAAATTGAGCTATAATAATTCTAGGCAGGATTGAGCCGTGGGGTAATTAGCTGTCTGGCTGCTTTGTTTTTGAAAAATTTGGGCCTAAGGAATAATTAATTCAAAACCATTCCTCAAAGTTAAACTGCGTTTAACTGTACAAACCGACAAGAAAAAGGATCAGCAATCATTTTCCACATAAATAAATCAAAAATACGTAACTGAAAGACGATCGAAACGAAATTGAAATTGAAACCATGATCGAAATATTGTTTATAAAATATAATAAAATGCATCAAATACAAAGTAAACGAAAAGATAAACTTATCACTTCGTTAGCGGCGTGTGAAAGAATTATTAATTAGCTACTCTTGTGTTTAGCATGTGTTTTGCCTCATCTTCACTCACTTTCGGCCATGACAGTTCTGGGCATGGAGCTTCCCAATTTGCTTCAAGTTACAACAATAGGTTTCGTAGTCTATCTTTAATATACGTCATTGGATGTGTCTAACAAAATGGAACAATGAATAATGTTCAAGTATTTGAAATTCATCAGAGATTTCAAAGACAGTTCACCGAGTCATATTTGTCTCGATCATCCGTCTTTTCTTTGTGCCAAAAGTTTGAAGGAGAGCAAGAGTCCACCGGCAATGAACCTGATAAGGCTGTCAATGATGGCATCATCGCACGAACAAATGAGCTGATAAGGGACAACAGGCGGATTCATGTTCGAGAACTGGCTCCGATACTAAACATCAGAACTGGCAGTGTGGAGACCATCATCCACGATAAATTTAACAAGATCTGTGTCAGATGAATCCCTAAGCAGCTCTCTGCAGATCACAAAACCACCTAGGTGGAAAGATGTTGCCTGCTGCTGCAGCGATATGACAAGGAAGGTGAAAACTTCCTATGGCAAGTTGTGACCATCCACGAGACATGGATTCATCACCAAACTCCTAAGAGCAAGTTTGCGAGCATGGAGGAGCAACACACTGACTGACCACGTCCTAAGAAATTCAAGATTACACTGTCGGTAACGAAAGTGATGGCGACTGTATTCTTGGACATTAAGGGTATCGATAATGTCGATTTTCTGGAACAACGTCACACTATAAATGTAGCCTATCACTGTGACATTTTAAGAATGTCCCTGAAGCCGGCACTAATGACAAAGCGACCAGGACTCCAGTAATAAGACCAGCCCTTTTGTGTACCAGGTTGACCTTTGACCCCTGGATTTATGTATCAAGATGGCGCCCTCGCCTCAGGTGGTGGTATACAAAACGCACACACGTGACCTTTTTATCAGCAGAGGTGGCACACAAAACGGCACCCACGTGACCCTTTATATCAGCAGAGATAAAATGAGAAGATATGATAAGACCAGCTGGCTGCCATTTTGGTTGCCATGGCAACGGGGCAGCCATTTTCGATGAAAAGATAAGATAAGACCACCTGGTCTCCCCCTCCACCCGCCATTTTGAGCAAGGACAGCCAAAAAATATTAACAAAGCTGTCATTCCTTTCTTTCAGGGGAACACTCTTCAAGTTTATCACAGAAAATTTCATGTTGTGATCATTTAAACTAGTGGTTTTCTGTGGAAAATAGGAAAATTTGGCAAAAAGAGTAAATGAAACTGGAAATTTACACATTTTGGTGGTTTACTAACAATAAGAAATATTAAAGCAAGATCATATATCTGCAAAGTCCTGCTTAAAACATGTAGATTGCCTGGATAATATCTCCATATTTATAAGGTCATGAACATGCATAGTGAATTCACAGTAAGCACATGTGTAATCAGTTGTCAACATTCTAATGAACAGACTTTAAAATTGTTGAAATTAAAAACAAATTAATTTATTTAAAGCCAATCATGGTTTATGAACAGTGATAGATAGAAAATTTCATTTAATGTTGAAAACTTTACTTAAAACAGTAACTTGTGCAAATCTACTTGAATTTTATTCTAATTAAAAGAACTTTAAAAGCAGAGAATATTTTATTTCTCAAATCTTTGGAGTTTAAATACTTCCAACTTACTTATTTACTTTTCAAACCCGCTTATCCGTCAGGTTCGTGGGGGCAGCAGCCCTATGGAGGATTTCCAGCAATCGCGACCTTCTGCCATTCGGTGCATGTCCTCCGTGGTAATACCCAAGCGGCTCGAAGCCAGATTCTCCATGTAGTTTAGCCACCTGGTTCTAGGCCGACCCCTTGGTCTCTTATCCGCCGGCTTGGAAAATAACAACTGCCTAGGAAGACCAGTTTGCGGCATCCGTATCACCTAGTCATACCAGCGCAACTGAGATTTCTCAATGCGGAGAAGTAGCGGCTCAACACTTAAAGACTCCTTATTGTGCTGCTGTGCACTATATCTAGTAGGGTAACACCTGCCACACCCCTCAGAAATCTCATTTCGGCCACTTGTACCCGCGATCGCAATCTTTCGGTCATTACCCAAGCCTCATGACCTTAGGTGAGAATAGGGACAAAGATAGATTTGAAGACGGAGAGCTTGGCTTGGTTTCGTTACCATGGATCGCCACAGTTCGCGTCTGACACAGCTTGCTGCACCGATCCGAGCATCCAATTCTTTCTCCTGCCGTCCATCACTCGTGAATGCAATCCCAAGATACTTGAATTTCCCCACCTGTCTCAATGAGGCTCTCCTAAAATGGAGAGTGCACTGAGCAGGCTGTCTTGAAAGGACCAGAACCTCAGTTTTAGCCACACTGATCTTCATCCCAGTTTCTTCACATTTGGCTGCAAACCGGTCTAGTGCATTCTGAAGGTTCGTGCGAGAAGACCCAAGGAGGACAAGGTCGTCAGCAAAAGCAACCTATCCACCAGGCAGTCGCCCACACAAACACGTTCATCACCTTGGCTGCCCCTGTTTATCCAGTCCATAAAGATAATGAACAAGAGGGGCGACAGTACGCACCCTTGGCGGAGTCCAACACCCACGGTGAACGGTTTTGACTTAATGCTATTTATCCGGACACACATCTCAGAGCTTTCGTACAGAGACATGATAGCAACCAGTAACTGCCCATCCATTCCATACTCTTGCATCTCTTTGACAGAGCTTCTCTCGAGGAACTCTATCATATGCTTTTTCGAGCTCTACAAAGCAAGCGTAAACTTGTTTTGCATACTCACAGGATTTCTCAAAGATTTGCCTTAGAGCAAAGATTTCGTGCTTCGGCCAGGTCGGAAACCATATTGCTCCCACGACAGTTTGGAGTGAACTATTTCCCGTCTTCTCTTCTCCAGACACTTAGCATACACATTCGCAGGAATGCTGAACAAAGAGATGCCTCGATAGTTGTTGCAATCTCTCTGATCTCCCTTTTTGAAGATAGGGATCACAATTCCTGTCTGCCATTGCTTAGGGGCCTGTCCAGATATCCAAGCAACCTGACACACTCGAGTCAGCCACAGGATATCATCCTGATATAAGGCTTTTAACATCTTGGACTGGATTTCATCATTACCTGCAGCTTTGCCAGACTTCAGGGACTTAATTGCCCATCTGACTTCTGCTTCAGTGATACTAACGTGACTATTCTCCACTCCAAGGTGCACCTCATGTGCCTCAGTTGTTGCTGTCACCGGATTAAGAAGAGAATCAAAGTGCCGACAACCAGGTGGTGATCAGTTGATAGTTCTGCCCCTCTACTCACACGAGTATCCAACACTGATCGGAATAAGTCGGCTGAAACGATTACAAAATCAATCAGTGACTTCTGGTCCATTACATCCCTGTACCAGGTATACTTATGGACATCACTGTGCTGGAAGAAGGTGTTTGTGATGGAAAGTCTATTGTTGCAACAGAAATCCAACAAGCACCTCCCATTCGCATTTAAATCGGGGTCATCAGTCCCTTTCCACATTTGGTCATCAGCCCCTATGTGTGCATTGAAGTCGCCCTCCCTCTCCTGCTAAGAGCAGCATTAACTTCATCTTGAAAAAGTGGGTACTCTGTGACTGCATTCGGAGCATATGCAACGAATAGAGAGAGACCGTTTCCCTGTCTGAAGCCTCAGGAGACACAGTCTTCTACCTAAGGGGGTCCAATCTGCAACATAATCTGCCAGCCAGGGACTTGTGAGTATCCCCACTCCCGCCTGGGCAGTCATGTTAGGATCGACACCAGAGTAGAAAGGCTTCCACCCTCCTACTAAGTCCACAGTTCCAGAACCCGGACGTTTCATAGAGGTAATACCTATCATATCCAGTCGTTACCATCTGGCTTCCTCCACTAACTCTGATTCCTTTCCTGTCATGGAGAATACGTTCCAAGTGCCGATTGACAACACCCAATCCCTTTGTCGCTTTGCCCGTTTCTCCTCCTGGGTAAAGGCATGCGCTGCCCCTGACCGTTTCCCCAAGCGCATAGCGAGTGCACTGGTGGGGCTTCTGGGTGGCATTGCTCTGAGATAACAGCCGGGTGACTGTCGATTATTTTTCGAACGAGAGCCTCTGCCTAACTCCCGAACGCGGGTGACTTTAACCTGCGCCACACCCGATGCAGTTTGAATTCTCTCAGTCGTCGATATCATGAGATATATGTTTTTTTGGATACCCTTCATCTCACTTCTCAACCATGATCTTTCTGGTAAGGGTGACCCTAAAGTAGCAGTACTACAACCAGTATAGCTCACAGAATCCCTGAAGCACTCAAACCCCTGACCCATGGTAAGGAGGCATCCACTCAGGGGTTAAATACTTCCAAATGACTCTTTAAACATGATATTTGTAAAGTTACCACAGAACATAGACAAAACTTTGATACTGTACAAGGAATGCTGTCAAAACAAACTTCATTTCAATACTTCTATCTTTTTTATTTATTTGAATGGAGTAACAACAAAGCTACTATTCCCTCATTTCAGGAAAACATTCTTCCAGTCTACAACAGAAAAATAAATGCAGTGATCATTTTAAAAAAAGGTTTTAAAACATACAGCAATGTATCAGTAAGAGATATTAAACAAGTCTACATATTCATAAACTCCGGATTAAAGCTTGGAGAATGTATGGAAAATTTCTCCATTTGTTAAAATACCATGAAAATGGCTAGTGAATTCTTAATAAGCACTAGTTTAGTGTACCTGTATACAGCTGGCAACGTTGAACAGACTTTAAATTGTTCAATTTAACTGAATTTTATGCAATTAAAAATATACCCTTAAATGTTTCACAAAATCTTTGAGAGTTGAAATTCCTCTGAATGATTCTTAAAACATAATATTTGTAAGTTGACACAAACCCTGACACTGTAAAAGGAAGGTTATCAAACAAGAAGTCAGAGTACAGACATTGTTTATTTCAATTTCTTTTATCTCTATTTATTTGGTATGTGAAACAGCAAAGCTGTATTTCCCTTCTTTCAGGAAAACATTCATTTAACTTATAACCCAGTCTCGGAGTGCCACGGCTGCAAAGCGTGGGTGGACCGGAACCCCTGGTATGTCACCACTAGAACGCTATGGCGACATAACAGGCGGTTTAGGACCACCGACACCAAGCACAGGTTGGGAGGGAGAGGCAGCATACCCCTAAAAAACCACTTCCCCTTCACCTTCTTCTTTCTCTTTTGTCCTCTCTTCTTTCTCTCTATTATAACTTTTTCTTTCCTTCTCTCTCTCTTTCTTTCATTCTTTTTTCCGTTTCTTCTTCTTTCTCTCTTTTCTTTTTCTTATCTTTTCATCAGTATTTAATAGAGGATTATTATTCATAAAATTATTAAAAATTATAAGAAAAACAGAAATGGCTGCCCTTGCTCAAAATGGCAGGTGGAAGGGGAGATCAGCTGGTCTTATCTTATCTTTTTATCGAAAATGGCCGCCCCATTCCCATGGACACCAAAATGGCGCCACCTGGTCTTATCATATCTTTTCATCTTATCTCTGCTGATAAAAAGGGTCACGTGGGTGCCGTTTTGTGTACCACCACTGCTTATAAAAAGGTCACATGGGTGCCGTTTTGTGAACCTCCGCCAGAGGCGAGGGCACATTGGGCGTGGCCATACAGCGCCATCTTGGTACAAAAATCCAGGGGTCAAAGGTCAACCTGGTACACAAAGGGCTGGTCTTACTACTGACTCTTTACCAGTGGTGTTTCTTTTCTGCAAAACTATGCCAGACCACACACAGCCAAACTGACTATGGACACACTGACAACTCAAATGGGATATCTTATCACAACCTCCATACAACCCGGAACTCTCCCTTGCGACTATCACCTTTTTCTTGGGAGGGCTGAGGTTCGGCTCCAATGAGGAAGTGAAAAAGGCTGCCCTTATGTGGCTTCGCCGTCAACCTGAAGGTTTCTACAGAACCAGTATCCAGATGCTCCCAAAACGCTGGAAAAAATTTTGTGTGTGTATGTGTGTGTATTTGCTAGAAAGTACATGGGACGGTTTTCAAGATGGAAGAATGTCATCTGGAAGAATGTCATCTTTACTGATGAAAAGAATTTCAACCTTGACGTACTGCATTATTTCACGTATTATTTTCATGGTTTGCGAAAGGAAACGGAAATTCTGTCAAGAAGAAAACTGGGAGGTGGATCAGTAATCATCTGTGTAGCGATTGATTTCCAAATAAATTGTGATATTTCTCTCTAGACGAATCAATTCAGCGGCTACCTGTCAATGCTTCAAAGCACATTACCCTTATTTTGGACCAATCATGGCAGGCGATCAGCAGATATTTCAATAAGATAATGCGCCAATCTACAACACAAAGTTGTAACACGGTCGTTTGAAAAACAGAATATTACTGCATTGAAATAGCCAGCTAAGTCTCCTGATTTAAATCGTATTGACAACGTTCAAGGGGTTATTATCACAAGAAGTGTATAAAAGAAATCGACAGGCGACACATATGTTCCTTACTTGAGATGCACCATCATTAATGATTGGTTCATCTTAGACCAATCCATAATCAGAGAATTAATCACAAAGATGCCTAATCGTATTTTTGAGGTAATTCGTGAGCAAGACAAATCCACTAAATATTAGGAATATTTAGAGGATCTTATGTCGCTGTGCTAATTTTTTGCCGTGTAGAAAAGTGTCGTATAGGAGAATTGTTTTTTTTTTGTTCTAAAATATTTTATTTTTGTAAATCTAAAATTAATAAGGATACAAAGTGTCTGTATTCCTAAAATAACTTTGAAATTTTGTTTCATGGATATACTAAAACTCTTGCATGTATTTATTTATTTATCTGTAATTCTATTTCCTCCTAGACGGTTTGAGCTAGCGAATTGAAATTTTCAGGGCAGGCTTATCAATAAAGGACTTGCTTTATCTCCAAAAATCAGCCGCCACGACCCCCCCCCCTTCCCCACATTCTGGGGTTTTCATTTAAAATTATCAGTAGAATAGTACTCGAACGGGTCCGAATGTGGAGGGGTGATTTCTCGAAAGATCTAAGGATGCCGACACTTTTTCTTTTGTTCTCAGCCTGCTCTGGAATGCGCTAGGGTCCCCTGGGACCCTGTCCCTTGCTTCCTGCCCTCGGGCTATTCAACAGGTTGTGTCTCTGCTTTTCTAAGGCATTACCTTATTTGGTCATACTCTGGCCCTCTGGTGTGGTTTTTTTGAGGGTTTGTCCTTTTGGGTGTGGTTCTTGTTTTGGGTGTTGTCACTCTGTTTGGGTGTTGGCCCACCTGCTTTGGGGCGGTGGTCCTCTATTTTGGGTGTGGTCTTTTTTGGGTGTTGGTCCTTTTTTGGGTGTTAGCTCTTGTTTGGGCATAGTCATGTTTTGGGTGTGGTGATTTATGGTCTTTTGGGTGTGGCTTTATTTACCTTTGATTTCATTTTGATCAGGTTTCCAATTGGGGGGTGTGGTCACACAGATGGCTGATGATCTTTTCTTGATTAATCACGTGATAGCAGCCATGTTCAGGTGGCCTAAGGCTGAAATAAAATTATTTTCATAATCCTCTGATGTACTCCTGATGCTCTCAGCAAAATCCACTTAGGTGATTCTGTCTTACAAGTGAACACCTGTTGATTTCCTTAAATACCCACCTAAATGGGTAGAGGCTTGTATACTGGCACCTCAAATTGATTACCTAATTACTAATTCACTATTGTTTCTCGGGTAACCAAATTTTTCCAAGCTCTTTTACAGTTTCTTCTACGAATGCTGTTTCAATGTGTATTGTTTTGTTCTTAATTTTCAACTAATGGCTACATTGTTTCAATTGACAAGTGTGCATCTGAGTAGGGACTAATGCTGTCTAAAAGGGTGGGTCTGAACTCTCATATACCTGTTTATAAATAAATAAATACAGATGTGTTCTTTACATAACCTAATTTAAATTTTGGTCATGGATGATGCATTTTCTAACCCTGCTAATGCTGCTGGTTTTGGTGGTGTGAAAGGTTTAGCTAAACAAACAAATCATTCTGAAAAAGAGACACGTGAATGGTTAAGGGGTGTGAGAGCTTATACACTGCATAAACCGGTGCGTCATCATTACCCACGTAATCGCATGCATGTATATGCGCCATTTGAGCAATTTCAAGTGGACTTGGTTGATCTAACCAGTCTGTCAAAACAGAACGATGGTTATAAATTTCTACTTACCTGCATCGATGTTTTCTCGCGCTATGCGTGGGTCATTCCTCTAAAAATGAAGAAGGGGCTTGAACTTCAGAAAGTCTTTCAAAAAATTTTCACACTCAGCAGTGTTCCTGTAAAAGTGAACAGCGATAAAGGGAAGGAGTTTTTAAACAAGCATGTTCAAGATTATTTTAAAGAACTCGACATCGATTTCTTCACCACAGAATCAGATTTGAAAGCTGTTACGATCGAACGATTCAACTCTACGTTAAAAACGGGATGTTTAAGTTTTTTACATTTACCAACAAACAGAGATACATTGATGTCTTACCTGATCTCGTGTTAAACTACAACCACCGCAATCACAGAGCCCTGGGTATGGTGCCAGCTGATGTCAATGAATGAAATGCCCCAGCTCTATGGTTGAAACAACAGAGTTATTATACAGCAGCACCACAAACAAATCCAAGGTTGCAAATTGGAGATTACGTACGTATTTCGAAAGTGAAAAACATATTTGATAAAGGCTATCTTCCAAACTGGACCGAGGAGGTGTTTGAGGTTTCAAAAATCATTTATAGAAAACCTGTTGTGTATAAAATTAAAGATTATGATGGCAGCGAGATCTCAGGTGTATTCTACAATCAGGAGTTACAAAAGGTGAAAAAGCCTGAAGTTTTTAACATTGAACAGATTATTCGCTGGCGCACGAGGCGCGGTGTTCGCGAAGCTTTTGTGAAATGGCAAGGTTACCCGGCCAGCATGAACAGCTGGGTACGAGAGACAGATCTTTTAAATGCGTGACAAGTGGTGATTGACAACAGTTGGGTCCGAGTACAGCCATCATGTATGAAGACACTGATTTTTATGTTACGTTACCATCAAACACACATACTGGTGAACAAATTCATTCCAATACAACAGCTCATTTTATTACAAGGCTGCCGAGGACGCTACGTTTCCAGGGGCGATGGGAAGTTGGTTTATCGGAAACACATTTCCCAGCCCTCTTCAAGAACATTACGACTGTGAACAACACTTTCGAAATAGGTTTCAAGGATGATCTCATAGATGAACAAATCGATTTCAACATTGTTTCACCAGTAAGAATTCCGACACTCCAATCTTTCATAATCGAAGTTGAATTGCTGTTACAAGCCTATTTGAAAGATGTTCTCTTTTACCATAACACTTCTTTAGACCAAAACGTCACCATGAGTTTGCCTCTGAATGTCGGGATTCGCTTTAACACTCCCGAATTCTGTAAGGTGTTCAATGTTTCGCCAAATATTTTCTACGAGGATCGTTTCTCTCTAACTCCGGATTACAACCTGTCGTTTAAGTGGGTGTCCGATTTTTCTGTTACGTTAAGGTATCCCAAGTCGGCACCTCTGTACCAAAAAATTGTTGAATTTAAGAGTACCAAATTGCGAAGTAGGGTAGCCGCTATTGATTTTCTTAAAGATAGTTTTAGAACGGCGGGTATCGAGACAAAGATGGTTAATGATCTTGTATTCTTTACGGGGTCCTCAACACGGTTCATTGAATTCCCAGTTGCTGTCAACATTGGATTTATACCTGCTAGGTTTCTCAACGAGAAATTGAAAACTCCTATTACTATGCCCTTAAATGACACATATGACGGATTTATCGGTTGTGTTGTTTTTGATCCACCTGACACTCCGGAACAGTGCATCTTAAAAATTCCCGAAGGGTATTATGATAGTCGTAGGGACGTTGTTGAGGCGCTCGTTAGGTTGATTCCATTGAAAGAACAGGCTTCTTACAAAATCAATCTCACACCTAAGAAATGTTTTCATTTCAAATGCATAGAAGGCCGCTATATTAGTTTTAGCGAGGGTTTATGTTACACATTGGGTTTACAAGCTGAACTTTCCGGCTTGGAACTCGTTATTGGTGAGGGTTCAACCCCAATAGATCTTAGACGTGGCATACATGGTTATTATCTGTATACAGACATCATACAGCCGCAGGTTGTGGGAAACACATTCTCACCGCTCCTACGAATCATCCCCGTTTCACATGCCAGACGAGAAGTGATTTATCAGGCTTTTCATTCACCCGACTACTTTCTCTTAAGTAAAAATGTCATAGACACGATTGAAATCGCGGTTCATTCAGACCATGGGGATTTGCTCTCGTTTTTAACAGGTAAAACCGTAGTGAAATTACATTTTCGTAAGAAACAACTGTAGTGCGAGGTTGATTTCTTTTTTCTCTCCTCCTCAATTACTTCACGATGCATATCCCCTATCATCCGAGCCAAGAAGTAATTTCGCGTTACTATTTAAACCAGACAGAGAATGGCTTACCTGGTTTAGAGGGTCGGTTTTCCAGAGAGGCAATGG
This sequence comes from Rhysida immarginata, assembly GCA_023313115.1. Taxonomy (NCBI): domain Eukaryota; kingdom Metazoa; phylum Arthropoda; class Chilopoda; order Scolopendromorpha; family Scolopendridae; genus Rhysida; species Rhysida immarginata. The sequence goes on from JAHWFO010083268.1 coordinate 296,043, forward strand.
GATTGGTTCAGTATTTTCAAATCTGTTTCGCTTTGCAACCCCTTTACTCAAATCCATGGGTAAGATTCTCGGTCGACATGCCCTAAAGGGCGGTGTTTCCATTTTTAATGATCTGATACATGATCAAAATCTCAAACAGTTGCTGTCATCACGAATGAAAGAGGCTGGAGGTAATGCCATGCAGGAAATGGGTGCTAGAGCTCAGAGAGGTAGAGGCCGTGTTAAAAGACGAAATTCAGCATTTCCTACTCGAGTGCAGCGTTCAAAAAAGCTGAAAAACAAGCAGAAGAAGCAGAAGAAGAAGAGGAAGAAACAGAAGTCAATGAAAAGACCAGAAAATTACGTTCTAAGCCAATTTTAAACATACGTCCTTTATCATCAGTTTTCGCCTAATGCATACGTAATCATGGCATCAATGATACACCAGCTGAGCACTGAATGACTCAACAGCGATCTCGACATTTTTTCTCTACCTCACACGAGCGGCCAACAGGAAAAACGACACATCACGGGATACCAACCAACAGCCATCATCAGCCAAGACGGTCCTATTGAATTCTACGTACCTGGTTTGGCAGAGTTTTACACGGATCTCGATCAAACTACATTAAGCTTCGAAGCCGTTATCAACAAAGGGGATGGACAGTTACCAGCTGGTGATAAAACAGGACCTGTGAACCTTTTCTTACATTCGCAATTCTCACAAGTCGATTGCTATCTAGATGATACGTTAGTTAGTCATAGTAATAACTTATATCCATACAGAGCTTATTTTGAAACTCTTTTGAATTATGGTCAGACTTCTAAACAAGGTCAACTCACAACAGCTGGGTATTGTAAAGACACGGGCGGTAAAATGGACAGTGCTGACGATACAAACAATGAGTTTAAGTTATGTAAAAAACTCGCACGAAACGGCGTTTATTACATGGAAGGCCCACTCTATTTAGACATCTTTCGGCAGTGTCGATTGCTACTAAACTCTACGGATTTTCGTCTGAGGCTTTACAGAAGTAAACCCTCCTTTGCTCTGATGTCTGATGTAGCTAATCCAAATTATCAGATTACAATCCGAAAAGCAACGCTGAATGTTGAGAGAGTTAAAGTTAACACAGCCACGCTATTAGCACATGCGAAGACTCTGCAAACAACTAACGCGTTTTACCCTATCGGACGGGTTGAAATGAGGTCCGTGAGTATTGCTACGGGTACTAGAAATCACGTCATACAGAACTTAATTACGGGTCAGATTCCCTCGCGGTTGATTTTTGCATTTACATCGAGTGAAGCCCAGAATGGTTCTTTTACTTCGAATCCATTTAACTTTCAACATTTCAATCATTCTTCTCCCTCTCATTGGATACTCATGCAATTCCTCTAAACCCTCTGACGCCGAATTTTTCCTCTGGGTCATACTTGAGAGAGTTTGTTCATTCCATGAAGGCACTAGGGATTTAGAAAGAAGACGGAGGTGTTGACATCAGTCAGTTCGATTATGGTTCTGGTTACACATTTCTGGCCTTTGATCTTTCGAGGGACAGGAATTATTATACAGATAGATATAACCTTATACGTAATGGTACGTTAAGAGTTGAAGTTCAGTTTTCCGAGCTTTTAGCTAATTCGGTGAATCTGATTGCTTATTGCCAATATCAGAATCTCCTGGAAATCAATAAAGACAAAACCATGAGCTTCGATTTCACGAATTAAGGTTGATGGATACGCAAGAGCTATGGAGGGCTCTCGAGAGAGAGCCATTCACATGTACTATGGCAAGAGGTGTTTTCCCGGCGGATTTGGTGCTTCAACTCAAACCTCTTCATCCATCTTTACTCATTTCTAATACGGATGATTCCAGTAAGCCAGGCTCACATTGGGTGGCTTTTTTTATACCGTCCAGCAAACAAGCATACATCTTTGATTCTTTCGGAATGTTTCCTCAACCACAATTCCAACCGTTCATGCTTATGCATGCGGAAAAATGGATCTACAACACGAGAATAATGCAACATCAGATGTCTGACACATGCGGTCATCACTGTCTACATTACCTGAAATTAGCAGCCCAGGGTTATTCTACGGCAGACATCTTGAACAACACTTATATAAATGAACTGCTTTTAAACGACTTACTCGTGAAATGTGAAATCATACAAGACGAATATACTAGCGGTTCAGAATTTAAGACCTGTCAAAAGGCCAAATGGAACCAATGTTGCAAACCTTTAAATTACTCTGTTTAATTATCTAATTATTATCATTATCTGTTTTATTCAATTTCTGTATATTCATTTGTTCAAATAAACTTTTCGTATTCAGATTGAATTTGTGTTTGTTTGTGGTTACTTTTAATCTCCAATAAATAAATAACTAAATAAATAAATAAATTACACAATCAATGGTTTTCATACATTGAATTCCATTTTTATTCAATTTTTTTTTTTACAGACGTTAAAATAAATTTTATCATTTACAATACAACCTAATATTTTACGTTAAATTGTTATTTATCATAATGTAACCAAGGGAGCTTTGGCGTGTCAGGTGCATGCGCAGGGCGGTACACAGGATTCACGATTAATTCTTCAAGGATATTGACATGATGTATCACGTTGGTAAACAGGGTTCTCCAGGTTTCTTCAGGCTTCTTCAGGTCGGGGATGGGTGATAATACGTCTTGTATGAAACTATTAATGTTCGAGATTCGTAATGATTTCCCTCCGATTGACACAGTTCCTTTTTTATTCCATGTGATAACATCAGATCTCTTTCGTAGTGTCTCTATGAAACGTGTACGTGGGGAGGGCTGCTCAACAGGCAAACTCACTACGTTTCCTGGTCGTCCGACCTCGTCGTAAGCCTCTTTGAATCCGCTAACCATTGCAATATCACTGTCAGCAAGGGTTTTTTCTTTTAAGTCTGCAGACGTGCGAAAATCGGGTGAATAGACGAGTTGTTGTGAATACACATAAGTAGGTGTTTATTGAAGGGATGGCGGTGACGGCGTTTGAGGCATTAAAGACGGGTTTGAAGATGCTTGAGGTTCGGTTTGGGTTGAAAGACTTGT
>JAHWFO010083269.1:0-37744 GCA_023313115.1 Rhysida immarginata
TTTCATTTTTCTGTTGACGTAATCTAATATTTTAAATCGACAAGTGACCATATTCCAATTTTGTGATTTCAGATGTATTGCTTTATTTACATGGAATTTGGTTAAAATGCTCCACTGTTCAACTGAACATTTTGCATTTAACTACTATTTAGTTAATTAAAAAAATGTTCGATTTCATATATGAAGGGCTAAAAAAATAAATTACTCAAGTGAACGGATTTTCTCCTTATTCTATATTCAGAGTCAAAATTGTACTAGCTCGTCGCCTCTAGCAACTGCGTCACCGCAGCAAGGAAGTCTTCAAGTGTCCGGAAGGCTACAAGTAGTCAAAGTGACAGGACAGGCACGCAGCTCGCAGCTCGCAGATGGGAATTTCCAATTTTCGAAACCATCAGAAAGCTGATGAAAAATCATAAGTAAATAATTACTGAAAGTAATATTCCACCAGTTTACCTATGTTGGAGCATTATCTCTAGTATTTGCCTATTACTTCATATCGCTTTAAACTTTTGAGATAGAGTATAGAGATATTGAACAAAGCGTTACGTGGCCTTATTTACATATTTATGATGCCCAAGGTAGTATAAATAGAAACGTGCATGACTGGGCTGATTTACGATTTAAATAGGTGCAACATAGATTGCTCAACAGAGCTCCGCGAGTTCCAACATGGTAGCACCACAGAATATGAAAGAAAATTCTGTATGCGAGACTTCTGTCATGCTGAAATAAACTATTTGTAAGTGACATCATCGTCAGATGGAAAGCTCAAAGACCAATGTCAATGAAACCGCCAAGTGGCAGGTCAAATGAAATAACAGATCATCGAGTGCTAGCACATGTAACACGATGAAATCTGAGATCTTTAGCTGAAAGAATTGCTAAAAAGTTCCCTTGATCATGTTGAACTAAGGACCTTAGGTTTCCAAAAACATGTTGCTATTTCTAATCTATCAGAAGAATAAATGCGAAGCGACATTCAGAATGGTGTACATCTCGTCGAAACTGGATCAATAGAACGGAATTGTACACACTGACAATCAGAAAGTCTAGTACCGGTCTGGTAGATGCCCCTAGAGCTCTTCATGGTGCCCACTGATATTCCGAGGAAGCCAATTTAATCCAGCACCAGTGAATATGACAGCTTGCAATTTACCTTAACATTTTGGACAATTCTGCACTATAATATTGTGGCAACAATTTGGGATTGGACCATCACTGTACCAACATGGCAAAGCCCCTTGTCACAAAGCAAGGCGTGCACAGGATTGATTTCAAGAGACGTATAGAAGAAATGGACTGATCTACACAAAGCCCCGATATAATAGCATTTGAATACCTGAAAAATTCCTGAAACTCTCCATTAAACCATCAGGTCTAAAATCTTCCTAGAAGAGTACAAAGCGTAATAATTGAAATGAGGGGAAATTCAACATCATAGTCATTTTCGTCCAATCATGTACAAGTGTCCTGAAACTTTTAATTCTAATGAGAAAACGAGGAATTTGCATGCGTAAAATGAAATAAAAATCAACAATCTACGAATCCTAATTAGCACGTGTTTATTACACTAGAGATACAAAAGTGAAACGATATAAATGACGAGTACACTTACACTATTCAAATTAACCGTATGCATAGTTTAGCTCTATTGTATGCTATTTGATATTAAGTTATAGATGATGCTGTTGCTTGGAGATTAACAATGTTTTGAAACTGGAAGATACTTTAGGCAAATGGACCATCGAGTTACCACAGCAATTATTTACACATCCATTCCATGGACTTCCAATAAACACTACTTGCTATTGGTCGTTATTTCTTGGCTTCAAGTAACATTTTAGGCAGCAACAGTCTAAGAGTACCAGTACTTGCTCAAAGGAATATTCGTACGCCGTCATTGTTTTCTCAACTATTTCTGCAATAAATCTATTCGTTTTACAAAGTTATGGAAGCCAAACTAAATTGCAAGCATATCTCATCATTTAATCAGTCAATAAAGTCAGGCATTAACGTGCAGTTCCTTGTGTATATTTATAGTCTTTGGATAAAGGTGTTATCAGGTGTAATACGATAATGCAAACTGCTGGAACACTAGGATATAACCGAGGAATAAGAGTTGTATTCTTACTCTTTCTGATGCTTTTGGAACTTGGCCAGCGCATTTTATGCTACCACTATACAGAGAACTTTCATAGGAGTCTACACAAGTCCAAAATGCCATTTCAGTTTCCAGAATTTTATCTGTATTTTTACGTGTTGAAATTGGGGATGGCGAAAAAGGATGACCCAGGGATGACCCAATAAAAATGAAGGGAGGTTTCCCTTTATTTTTTTAAATATATCAGTAACCCAATGATAGAATGGTTTCTTGACTTTGCGAATGCACACGAATGGAAGTGGAGCTTAGGTCTTGAATTTTGAAATCGAGTCCATAGGATCATCTCAATATCATGCGAACATAACGGAATTCATGAATCTCCTCTATTCCTGGGATTTAAAGGACTTTTCGCCTGTAACAAGTTTCTTAAATTAGTCAAGTCTGATCAGCTAAACATAAATTCTTAAAATGTTTTTTCAGAAGAATAGGTATTTCAAAAGAATATTTTATACCTGTCCTTGGCTTCTTTTTCAAGATGACGGAAGCTACATTGAACTGTGCAAGTGTACTTCATCATTCCAAATCCATTGTGTAATTCCTAAACATTTCTGCTGCCATATCAGCACGCGATACAAAATTTCTTCCAAAATAATTATGGCGCATGTTACTGGTGCGCGCGACAATTAACTATAGTTGATATTATTGCATTGTTAGAATATACTGAGTTGTTTCATAATTATTAGCCGATTCTGCCAAGGCTAATTTGCAGAGCTGGATGCTAAATATGCATTATAGTAGGAACCACAGATTAAAAACACACAGATAGGAAACTAGACCACGTGATCGAGGTAAAAACGTCATCAGCGAAACAAACGCCATCTCAGCCAGAACGGATAATGTTACACAAACCGATAATTTCCTTTTAATATATATTAATATTCATAATTAATGTTGTCATCATCTGCTTCTTTAACTTTTGAATTACTTTGGGAATTTAATATTTCCTTCATCTAATAATAACCATGATGCTATGTTGTTTCGTTCGATATTGCGTTAAACAATGCGGCTCATAATTAAGAACACACGTGAGTTCCTTTGGCTGGGTTTTTTTCTTTACGCTGTATTTAAAAAAATAAGATGAAAAAAAAAAACGCCAACGTGCAGAAAATTAGAAGATGTGCATCTTATGTGGAAATGAAATACCTGATGTATATTTTTAGATATTGTACTTTTAAAAAATCCTTACTGTAAGTTTTGTGCTTTTCATCGTTTTCCTTATGTGCTAATTATATGAAGCAAATACCGGGTGTTTCAAAAATAACCGGTATATTTGAAAAATCAATAAGAACTAAACTGGCAGCGATAGAAATACACCGTTTGTAATTTCGAAAGTTTGTCTGCCTGAAAATTTACTGTTGTCCCAAGCATATTGCATCACACGGTGTATTTCTATCGCTGCCCGTTCAGTCTTTCAAATATACCGCTCATTTTTGAAACACCCGGTATAATTGTATAAGCTTTGATATAAAAATAAAATACTTATTTTAATGGACTAAAATTGTTTATTTTTGTTTTTGAAATATAAAATTTTAATATATACTGGCTGATAACTTTGTCCTGATTGGCTGAGTTGTGTGAACGTCACGTCGAAACGTTTAACATTGTGGAATAGTAAGTTTCCTATCTGTGTTTTTAATCTGTGGTAGGAACTATCAAGCAAGTATCAAATGCCTCTGCAAAGTCAACACCACCTAAAAAGAAAGCCTGAGCGCGGAAACGTCATACATTGTTACATCATGATACGAAGTCATAATTTAGAGCTTCTTATTGGTAGAAATGCGATTAAAGATGACTTTTTATGATGTAACAATGTATGAAATTTTCGCGCTCAGGCTTTGAGTAGAGGTGGTGTTGGTTCAGTCAACACCTCCTAGAAAGAAAGCCTCACAACTGAAAAGTCATACATTGTTACATCATCATAAGTCGACCAAATTTAGGGCTTACTATTGGTAGAAATACGAACAACAATGGTCGAATTATGATGATGTAACAATGTGACGTTTCAGTTGTGAGGCTTTCTTTCTAGGTGGTGTTGGTTCAGTCCACGTGGTGAATAAGTTATTTCAGGCACATGAACAGCGTTGCCGACTTAGCGGATTTCCCGCTAGATTTAGCGGACTTTATATAGAAATTCTACAAAATCTGCTAGAAAAAATCGGCTAAAAATTGCATTAGAACAATAAAACCTAGCGGAATTTTAGTTCGGTTTTAGCGGAAAAAATTTTTTTGAGTTGGCAACACTGCACATGAAAGCAGTTTATGACGTCTTGGAGCAACACTATGTGAGATTAGACGTGTCCTGGAAGGGCTGCGAATGTCAATAAGGCGTGGGGGACAAAGATAAACAATTGGATACCTCGGTTCCACAAGAACTCCTCGAACAGCAGCAGATGCAGCGTCAGGAAAAACGCTCTTCATGGACATTAGCTCGCGCTTCCTGTCTGTATCGAATTCTTATGGCTCATGAGAAATGACAAAAGAAAGCGAACATCGCAGTGGCTCAATGAAGGGGAACCCCGAAATACAAGGTTCCGAGATCTGTCTGGTGGACTGTCACGACTGTAGTGCATTATGAATTTTTGCCGCATTGCTAAACAATCTCAACTGATGTGTATTGCCTTCAGTTTAACAAATGTTACCAAAAATTAACCGACATATACTTTAGCTCTTCAATAGTATAGATACCATACACCTCTATGATGGAGTACGGCCACATTTGTATACTGGAAACATGTAGAAGATCAACGCTTGCTGTACGATCCTGCCTATCTACGACAATTGGCCCCATCAACCTTTCATATGTTTCACTAACCAGTTTACTGTGATTGACGCCATTAGCGATTTCTGGGCTACTATAATGCCATCTCTACCACAGCCGCATTTTAGCACTAAAATTATGTTGAGCACAGTCTATTGGTGTTCTTCTATTTGCGCCAGATTCAGCCAACAATTATGAAACAATGCTGTAATAAGTGCCTGTCACAGGGTCTTTTTTTGTTACCAGATTTGGACAACATCATCATTCAAATACAAAATAAAAATATAAAAAAACAATTCAAATTTCATGTGGAAAACCCGTTGCTGGTTACTACAGTAGTTTACTTCTGCAAAGAGTTGGAGGTAAAACCGTTATTGCAAAAAGAAAAAAAAAAACGGCTGCAAATTTTTATTCTTGTACAGGGTGTGCATAAAATAATAAGAGAAGGACATCATTGAACTAAATTCTAGGGTGACCAGGTTAAGGTTTTGAAGAACGCAACCTATGGGACAGTGCATGACAGAGTACTTAAAATATATAAAAAATATAAATAAGAACAGAGACTCACCTTGCCGATCTATGGATGCTTTGGTGAGAAGGAGGAGAAGACGGATTCTACTATTTCCACAACGGGTTTATTTGACCCAACTTCTCTATATATACCTCACATTTTTCTCTGTAAAATTGATTCATACTGATGATGGCTACTTTGTAGCCGAAATGTACATTTATGAAATGTCAAATAAACTCGTTGTGGAATCCCTCTCCTCCTCCTTCTCTTTAAAGTGCATATTTGGCAGTTTGTATGAAGTGGATGGATACTGTGAAGTACAAGATAATGTCAGAAAATCAGGGTGTCTATTTACTTAAGAATTAATAGGAACTAGCCAACCGCGGATAATAACAATAGCACAGAGCAGAAAACTTCTTGTCCACATATATTTATTTCTTATTGGTTTTACAATATCAATCTGTCTGTCCGTCTGTCTGTCCCCCTCGTATGTTCTACATTTTTTGACTTAGAAGATTGAAATTCGGAATGTAGCTTACCATAGGCACGTCCTACTTCACTGTTTAGGCTGGTCCACTGGGGTGTGAGTTAGAGGGGACAATCTTGTCTCTACGGTATATGTATATGTAGGCAAAGGAGTGAAATTCGATATGCAGATTCCTCTAGGCAAGGTCTACATTACTATGAAATTCGAGCCAAATTTGTCCCAGCGGGTCGGCGTTGTGGGGGGTCGCAGTCACGTGGTTCATATAATTATTGGGTCATTCCATGTCAAGTGGACCAAGAGTCCCCATTCGATTCTCACCAATTTTGATGAAATTTTTACAGGATGTACATATGGGTCTTACATGAGGCCTTGCCACATTACAGCTCCATAAGTTGTATGGTTGGGTCACTAGCCATATTTTTGTGAAGGCTACTTTTTTGACATTGCGACGTAAATGAATAAATTGTCAAGTTTGTTTTGTCATTGCTCATCATCTACAGGACCTGTCATGCTGAAACTTAGTGATTCTATTCACCTTTTTGGGTACAATAGCTTAGTTGCAGAATCAAAGCTCAAGTTATGGAAGATTTATCACAATGTGCTATCAAAATTGCTCATAAATCTTGTCTTAACAAATTTGGACTAAACTTTATCAGCCTATATCTACTGAAAGAATAACTTTCTGATGCTGATTCTTTAGATATTTTCAGCCTATCGACATGTCATAAAGCTATTCAAATGGCATCTTGATTGCTCAAAGAATAACTGAGTTATCTAAGTTCAAAGTCTACTCAAACTTTTTATTAGTCAATTTTGGCTCATTTTCAAGAGGCCATATCTCAAAAGGGATTACTTGATTTTGATTTATCTTGACACCATTGAAAAGAGTTCATTTTGTTTGATCAGGAAAAGTTTTTGTTTTTGTTTTTATTTTTGAGACAGGCAAGTTTGAAGATAACAATATACATTAGTTTAAAAACATGCTTTGACCATCGATATACTAAAACTCTTGCGTGTATTTATTTATCTGTAATTCTATCTCCTCCTAGACGGTTTGAGGTAGCTTCTTGAAATTTTCAGGGCAGGCTTATCAATAAAGGACCTGCTCTATCGCCAAAAATCAGCCCCCTACGACCCCCCCCCCTTCCCCACTTTCTGGGGTTTTCATTTAAAATTATCTGCTTTTGCTTTGTAATTCCCCTCAACAGATGGCGCGGGCGGGGATTTACAAACAACTAGTGATTTCTAAGGGCACTTTTGGGTGAAGAATGTGCAGATTTTTTGAATGTGTATATTTTTAAATGATGCAAAGGGCCTGTTGTTATTACTAGTTAAATGTGTTTTTCTGTAAATAAAAATTTTTAAGCTCTATGACTTTTTAGAATATTTATCTGGTCATTTACATGCAAATTTCTTCTGTCCTGTTCCAAAATTCTCAACAACAATGGGGATATTAAAAAAAACAACAGAGATTTACTATTTCAGCGATGGGTCAGCAGCCCAGTATAAAAATTTCAAAAATTTCCTGAATCTTTGTCACCATCAAAATGACTCTGGAATCTCAGCTGAATGGAACGTTTTTGCTACAAGCCATGGAAAATCTCCATGTGATGGAGTTGGAGGAACTGTAAAGCGCCTGGCAGCAAGAGCAAGCCTTCAAAGACCAGCTCAAGACCAGATTTTGACACCAACTGAATTATTTAATTACTGCACAAAGAATATCAGTGAAATCCAATTCATTTTTATTTCAAGAGAAGAAACTGAAGCATGAAAAACTGAGCCATGTGTTTTGTATCAAATGTTGACCAAAATCAAAGAAAAGCCGTTTCTCATGTAAGTATTGCAGCCTTACAACCAAGTCATTACATTGCCTGTATTTATGATGGAAAATGGTGGATTGGTTATGTCTCTGAAGTTCAAATGAAGAAAATGATATCTTAGTCAGTTTCATGCATCCCAATGGACCAGCACGTTCATTCTACTGGCCAGCCAGGTAGGCCAGACCAACACATTATTTCTGTCATTCCAGCTACATCAGCAACAAGAATGGGTCGACAATGTAGCATGTCAGAAGCAACTTTAATTGCTATCATCAACACATTCCAGGAACTGAATCAATGAGAAATGAAACGCTATGGCTTGGGAACCATGAAGAGACTCGCCTTAGGCTTGGGAACCTGTTAGATACCCACATTCAGGCTTGGGAACCTACTAGGCACCCAGAGTCAGACTTGGAACCTGTTAAACACCCGCAATCAGGCTTGGGACCTGTGGTAAAGTGACCCACCCGTGGCTGGACTTGCCTGGCTAATGGGCGTGGCCCCTGGCGATGGGGATACTAGTCTTTAAGACTGGTAGTGGCAAAGCCACCATGGACCAATGTGCAAATGTGTATGTTTTTAACCTGATGAAAACATAAGTTTATTTGCTTCAAAATGCAGTGTCTCAAAAATAAAAACAACTTTTCCTGATCAAACAAGGTGAGCTGTTTTCAATGGCGCCAAAAAAAATCAAATTCGAGTGATCCCTTTTGAGATATGGCCTCTTGAAAATGAGCCAAAATTGACTAATAAACTTTTTGAGTGGACTATGAACTTAGATAACTCGGCTATTATTTGAGCAATCAAGATGCCACTTCCATAGCTTTATGACATGCTGACAGGCAGCTTCAAAAAGTTATTCTTTCAGTAGATGCAGGCTTATAAAGTTTAGCCCAAATTTGCTATGACAAGATTTATGAGTCACTTTGATTGTACATTGTGATAAATCTTCCATAAATTAAGCTTTGGTTCTGCAACTAAGCTATTGTACCCAAAAAGTTGAACAGGATCACTGAGTTTCAGCATGACAGGTCCCTTAAATGATAAAACAAACATGACGATTTATTCATTTAAGTTGCAATGTCAAAAAAGTTGCCTTCACAAAAATATGGCTAGTGGCTTAACGATACTACTTATGGAGCTGTAATTTGGCAAGGCCTCATGTAAGACCCATATGTACATCCTGTAAAAAATTCATCAAAATTGGAGAGGGTCGAGTGGGGATCTTATCCAAATTTGGTCTACTTGACATGGAATGACCCTATTAACGTTTTCAAATGGCAACATATGGCATATGCTATGTCATTTGATCAGAAATGTTGAGAAACGAAAGATGGCAGAGTTCTTTTCGATTTTCTAAATATTACGTTAGAGAAAATCAATTTTTTGATTAAAAAAAAGGGGGGGGGGAATAGATTATCTCAGGGCTTCCGCTGTTTTCCTATACCCTCCTCGGAGGGATTAATTTTTTTTATGGCCACCAGCTAGTAACCAGAATAAGCGCCGTGTGCATAATGGAGAGCAAGTAAACGGCGTGGATAAGAGTCAACAAGATGTTAGAAGGTATCCACTGCTATCTCGAACCATGCAGATATGCGTCCAACAGCTGCTGAAGGGTGCGTCGTGGAGGATCTATGGATCAAGCAGGAAAAATGAGAAGAAAACTTCCGAGACCAGGATTCTAGCCAACTGAGCCACTTCCAGGACCAACACTATCTGCTGACTCGTCGACTCTACCAACAGAGCCATCGCAGCAAGGCTGTCTCCCAAGATTACAATTAGCCAATGATAAGGCAAGCACCCAGCTCGCAGATCGGTGCGTACAATCAGAAAGCTGATGAAAACTCAAAATAATACCTAAATACTGGAAATACTATTTCAACAAGTTTCACCTTATGCTGGAGCATTATTTTCAGTTATTACCTATCACTTTTGAAACCCTATTCGTCATTGTTCCAAGTTGCATGTCGTTTGTGAAACATCTTAAAAGAATTTTTTCCTTTAAAAATACCAGTACGTTTTTTTAAAGTAATGCATTTTATTTTGAAATTTTCAAAAAATGTTTGTAACCCGGACGTTTTCTGTATCCAGACTGGTATCAGTTTTTTTTTTATATATATATAACAACACAGTATTTATCACAGAACATGTTCTTCTATTTCTTTCCTTTTCTTAAGCAATGTAGTCCATATTTTTTGCAAAATCAGTTTGTTTCATACCTCCAACCGATATCTTTGCTTTCCAATTTCCATTGAACGAAAACCATGTTTATTCATACAGGCTCAATCTGCTGTAGAACTGAGCATCCACTGTTCGTTCTTAATCATTCCAGATACGAAACTGATGAGTTTTTTTAGTAAAATTGAAAAAATACCATCGATCTAACGGGGTGTTTCTGAGAATAGTTCGTTATGACGAGGGATATTTAAAATTAAAAAGATAATAAATTAACCGGGAAGAAGAAAAATTTCATTATATAAGGGTTAATCGCACTATCGAGTATCGTTTAGTATAGAGGTTTCGCTGTACGTACTTTTAAAACTGACCATTGTGCCTCTATTATATTGAGGTCCAGCAACAGCGGTGCCCAAGAAGGATGTGAGATATAGTCTGTAACCTAGATTGCTAAAGGCAACTCCTGGTTTTCGAAAATGTGTAAAAGCGATGGATTAAGTGTATACTGAGTGTACAATTACCTTGATAAATGAATGCGAATCACTTCATCTGCCTCTTATTTTTTCTATGTAGTTATGGACTTACCTTCGTACATAGCCTTCCCACCATTGTTCCATTTTTGGCAGCATGGTTGTGCAAAAGAAACTTGATATATTTAAATTATATATAGCAACAATTGTCTGGAACCAAACATGTATGAAAATGTAAAATCAATTGTACACCTTTATTCAGCACGAATATGTACATACAACTAACACTAAAGATGGACAAAGACACTTAAGTGGAAAGAATTTCTGAAATGACTGCGCAGCCAACCTCCTTGCATGACACTATTGTCTTCCTCCCATTCCTTTCAGACTCCCACCATCAGACTCATTCAATTTCTCGGACTCCATAGCCAACACTCCTACCACAGGGCTCAACTCCCCAAACTCCATTTTGCTCGAGACTCCAAAAATGCCAGCCTTTGCCAGATTCTGCTCCATCAACCAAGCCACATACATATCCATGATCTAACCAACTGCAAGTAAATGAAGGATCACTTCCTATGGACAAAATGAGACAAAAATGTTCTTGGAAATTTTTAATAGACCGTGTATGTTTCGAGAAAAATGACTTTGACATGTGATTACGTCGATTTTACATAAGTCCATCAAGTGTATACAGTCACATGGTCACTGAATAATCCACTGACCCAGAAATGTGAATGAGCATCAGTAATAATTTAGCTATTATTCATAATTTATAAAAATAGAAGTTACCTTAAACTGTGGATATAACATCAATAGGAACACAAAAGAAGCCCAACTGCTTTTCCACAATAAATACCCTGTTGTGGAAAAGCAGTTTGGCTTCTTTCGTGTTCCTACGAGGTGCGTTCAAGTTCTAAAGTGTCCTAATTTATTTTATTTTTGAAAAACTATTGACCCTAGAAAGCTGAAACTCCCATGATTTGTCCACATAATCAACCTTTACCCGTAGACATTTTTCACAATGCTGATCCCATGATTGGTAGGCCGCCGAAAATGCTTCTTTAGGAACCAGTTTGTCTACTGGCAAATCGTTTATGCAAGAACGGAATAAAGCTTCTGCTCATCGAGCGGCTTTTCAGTAGGTAAAACAGACCACTATAGAAGTGTTTGCAGCGGCGATGCAATCATGGCGTCAGCATTGTGAAAAATGTGTACGGCTAGAGATTGACTATGTGGACAAATGACGGGAGTTTCAGCTTTCTAGGGTCAATAGTTTTTCAAAAATAAATTAGGAGGCCTTAGAACTTGAACGCACCTCGTATTTATTATTCAAAATTCATGGGTGGCAAATGAAAAAGGGACATGATGCCATATTGTTGAGAGTTTGTTCCAATTTGATCAAACAGATGATGAATATCATTCCATGATCTTTTTACGAGGGTGGGCTGAAAAGTAGTGCCTCCATGGCTGTAACTTTTTTATTTTTTAACCGATTTTTAAAATTCTTTTTGTATCTGATACTCACATTTGTCCTCTATGTAATGCACTATTCACTTTTCGACATAGTCCCCATCCCTTTCCACGCATTGTACCAACGCGTGACTAGTCGGGTGAACCCGTCGGAGGGGAATTCCGGGGTTGTTGTCGGAAAGTGAATAGTACATTACATAGAGGAGAAATGTGAGTATCAGATACAAAAAGAATTTTGAAAATCGGTTAAAAAATAAAAAAGTTGTAGCCATGGAGGCAATACTTTTCAGCCCACCTTCGTACATGTAGGCATAGGTTGTTGATGGGTACAGATGACATGTTGTCCAATCCAGTATAGTTGTTTGATTGGTGAAAGATCTGGTGAGCATGCTGGCCAGGAAGTTGACGGACAAGCTGTAAACCATGTTGAATAACACGAGCTGCATGTGGATAGGTGTTGTTTTGCTGAAATAGCAAGTCTCCCATGTTGTCAAAAAACAGGGGGATCAAGACGGGCTGGATGATGTGCTGGACGTAAATGCA
Source organism: Rhysida immarginata (assembly GCA_023313115.1). Taxonomy (NCBI): domain Eukaryota; kingdom Metazoa; phylum Arthropoda; class Chilopoda; order Scolopendromorpha; family Scolopendridae; genus Rhysida; species Rhysida immarginata. The sequence continues at coordinate 12,399 of JAHWFO010083269.1, forward strand.
GAATTCAATGTTCCCCACATAAACATCAGACACGAGTGACTGTTGAAAGACAGCACCCCACATTATTACTCTAAGAATGGGCTCACTGTGTCGGTGGGTGTGCTTCTCACCTAATCTTCGACAGACGCATATACGACTGTCATGACTTTAAGTCTAGAGAGAAATTATATTGATCACTGAACACCACTGATCTCCATTCATTCCTCCAGGCAGTCCTATTTTCAGGAGACAATTACACATGGTCCTTGGTGAAAGATGTGGTGTTAACGTGCCTTCAGACTTTTGGAATGTGAATGTTCAGTCCACTAGAGTAGCTCTTCGAATGCATAGATCCTCACATTTATCTGAAAGTCTGTGCTGTTCATGTCTGTTGGTGAATCTTCCTAGTGTCTCTAACAGCCATGCAGTGCAGACACCTATCCAATTCTGTGCAATTTGGTTGTGATCTGCTTAAAACTCTGTTAGCTGAACAAATAGACATACTTTATAATCTTTAGCATTAATGGACAGCCTCAACAAATGCTGGTAGGACCTCATAATGACCTGGCAGGCTCTTTTATGTACCTTAAGCAATCTTGTTGAAAAAGGGGTTACTCCTCAATCTTGAAAATTAATCATATGGCAATGTTCCTATTTAACTTTTATATAAAATCAGCAATGTGACATTACCCCTTCTGGATGTTCAATATCAATCACTCCTTGTGATATAACATGTAGCAGCATTTGTCTGCTATTCTTAAAGAATTGTGTGTAGGATAACATTTATCAAACATGAAAAACATTTATCAAAAAAACATTTTTTATTAGAAAACCTGTTATCTTAAGAATACCATTTACACTAATGATCATTGTGTATTGTTTGTTTTCTGCCACATGTAGATGCTCAACTGTTAGTTTTTACAATTTTATAAAAGGAGGGGAGAAATATCTTTTTAAAAGGTGGGACTTTTTGTTTATACATTCCTTCTTCCTTATTTATCATTCCTGATTTTACTTAATCCCAAATGACAATCAAATGAAATTAATTATGAAATTGACAATAATGAGAATGTAAGATGACTTTCTGTCCGATAATGCCTTGGGATTCATTTAAGGTTGTGTTTTTCCATGTAGCGCCTTCGTGCGTTCTCAATCAACCGTTGTTTCCGTTCTTGATACGACAACATCCTCTCGGAAGCTGTCTTGCCAAAGGCGGATGCTGCAGTGCTAAGTTCTGTCATCTGTTAAATAATATTAGATATGAAAACTGAATGCAAAATAAATGAAAAATGGAAAATATTATCAAACTCTTACGTTGCTCGATGTGTCTGAAAGGCTCGAATCTGAAGAAGCTGCTTTAGGCACAGAGTTGTCTTGATTGTTAACAGGTGGAGGAAATTTACTATGATCTGTTGAAGTTGACGGACTGCTTGTAGACAACTGACTAGTTGAAGGAAAAGCAGTTGCTTGTTGAGGGAAGTAAGGGACGAGTCCTTCTAAGATGTTTGTAATTGTAACATCGATATTTCTTGTCCTAACTGAAATGCAGAATTATTAAAACTCATCATAAGTATTTTTTTTTTTAATGTTTCACACATTTTTTTTTAAATTTCCAAATGAACAAACCATTAATAAAATAAAACAAAGGACTAGCCCAATTAAATAACAATGGTGTACAAAAAAATAACTCCAACTCTAGGTGCTAAAAATATGGTAGTTTTTTTATTTATAAAATTAAATTTCACTGTTATTTATAAAGTTTTAAGCAAAAGGAAGATAAAAACTTCACAACTTGAGAAACGAGTCAGAGATGAAAGATTCAACGAAACTTTGACTGGGTCTATCCGATTGAAATTAGAAATTAAAGAGTATAATATCTTTCTTGGCGATCTTAACAACTGAGCTATTGTGAACATTAGTCCAACTATGGTGTCTCAAAGTGCCTTAAAAGACTTCAAAGAAGTCACAAGATTATCTGAAATAACCATATAAGCCCCAGCTTGCAAGTTAGGATTTTTTTTCCCTTTCTTTAAACTATCAATAGCTAATGAAATGTAAGGTACGTCTAAAAACAGAAGAAACAAATGAACTTCCTTTTTGTACTTGGCCACAATACACTTTAGACAACATTTGTCAATCTGCTGAAAACTGTCAGCACAGGCTTCTTTTGGAATCGCTCGAAGCATTGATTTCACAAAATATGCCCCTTTTGGGACTCCCTTGAGGAAGGGAAACAAAAAGAAGTCTGCAGGTGCCAGATCCGAGGAGCACGATGGACGTTTGAGAACAGTTAGCCAAGAAGTTGCACACATTGATCGACTATGCTGGTGGGCATTGTCATGCAACAAAGTAAACACATTTTCTGTTCACAGTTTCTGTTCCGTACATTTGCAGCAACATTCCATGATCTCCATCACAGTTTTCCCCATTTTATAACAAAAATTGATCTTCATGCACTGCATACTGCACTGTGACACAAATCTTTACACTGCCCGCAGATAGCAAATCTGCTTAAGCTTACCGTGCTCAACACTAGATGGTGCTTCTCGACATGTATCTCAGCGCACATGCCCATGTTGCAGTTCCTAGCCAATGTTGCAGTTTAGATATTGGTCCATTCACTTTACTTTTTAGACACATGTTGTATGGTAAATTAAATGGTTGGTATTCTTGGAGATGATATGGTAGCAGGTCACATCATCGAAAACCACTCCATCGACAATTTAATCAAAAGTCACTTCATTGACATTCAAATTTTTCCGGTTTGGTTCATGTAACCTGACTAGTTTCAGCAAATTGGTAATTTTTGGGAGTTACACAACTATACTATTTTTCAACTTAAGTTGGCAGCATTAGAAATGTTACGCGAATATGAGGCTGACTAGTCACTGCAGCTACCATTGTGTAGTATTCTGCATCCGCTCTTGACTGAAGCTATCAGTGATGGTGACTGATTGAAAACGCGTGAAAACTAGAAACGAAGCAGGAAGTGCGTGTTGCCAAATCGTGCATGCACGAGAACAATTATCTTTAAAATTTCATGTTTTAAATTAATTACGCTTCTTAAAATTCACAAGTACTCGAAATTGAATAAAAATAATAATTTGATTCTTTGTTTCAAAATAATTATTTAAGAAATCTCATTTCATCCTAGGAACTTATTCTTTTAGTGAGATAACACGTTCTCAAAGACGAGGTGATTAAACCCCATAATACTCCCAACACTACCAAGATCGATAGTGAAATTATGAAAAATGGTACAAGTCATCAGATGAGGAATTCCTGCTTTTCGACAGTGAAGCAAATGACCCTAACCGCTTCCTTATTTTTTCTACTGGAAGAAACCTCGAAATGTTGTCTTTGACTCAAAATTGTCTTGCGACAAAACGTTTAAAACAGTTTCTCCACACTTCGCACAATTAATGACAATTCGTATGATGAAATTTCACACCATTTTTCCCCATGTGTAACAAGAATAAGACTTGTTACAGCAGAGCTCTGGAAGAACGGAAAATCCTTGACTAATTTTTAATGCAGCCTTTAGGAGAAATGTTCCCAGAGTACAACTTCACGGTTGCTTCGTTCACTTTGGTCAATGCTTTTGGCGACTGATGCAAAGAACTTCTGACCTAATGATAAAGTACAATGTTGGTAATCCTGACTCTGCTTTAAATGTCAGACAGATAATGTCTTTAGCATTTGTTACTCCTCAAGATGTAATAAGATCCTTCAAAGAGCTCACAGAATCCTACTTTTACCAACACCATGAAGAAATTTGTTGACTATTTTGGAGACAACTGAATTGGCTGCATTGGAGTAATTTCTCCATAAAGGGTGCATAAGGTATTTGAGGACACACCTTCATTTGGTTACTGCTACACTATAGTAAATTGTATGTCCTTTCCGTTTCCAGAAAGCAAAATGGCGGACCATCAAGTAACACAAATCATGAAGAGACATGCAGTAATCGTGGCAATAAAGGCAGAGGGCAGCGATTTAGAGATATCAAGATATCAAAAGGTTGCAAGATCATTCGTCCACAAAGTACAGAAGGAGTTGAGACCGAAGATGGCAATGTTGCACCAGTAGTAGAGCGTAAAAAGCATGCCTCACGCTCTGACATCATCAGAACACCTGAATTTATTCAGCAAGTGCAGCAGGCCATCGATAACAATCCCAGAACATCCATGAGGTCACTTGCAAAAGATCTCCAAGTGTCGGAAGGAACAATCAGAAATGTTGTCCATGAAAATATCAGATATCACTCGTATGTTATGCAAAGAGGTCAGTTTATGTCAGACAAAACACGGGAAAACCGCCTACTCAGATCAACAAGGTTCTTAAACAAGCTGAAAAATCAGTGTGAAGCTGATTTGCTGTGGATTTTCTCCCCTGACCTGAATCCGTTGGACTACTTTGTATGGAGCGTTGTGGAGAGATAGGTCAATGAACAAGCCCATAACACCAAAGATGAATTGAAAGCTGTCATTGTTCGAGTAATGACCAATATGAACCATGACCATTTGATTCGCACATGTAGACGGTTTCGATCTCGCATTGAAGCAATTATAGAAGCTGAAGGCGGATTCATTGAATAGCCATATAACAAGAAGGTTTCTTGTGTATGCTCATGATATGTTTCGATAATAAGGTTATTATCTCGACTTATATCTCAGTTTTCTTTCTTGACTTGAATCTGTCCTCAAATATCTTACGCACCCTGTACAGTGCTCCCTCTATATAACGGGACTCTACATAAAGCCAAATTTATAACGGCAAGTCCATATAATGAAGATTTTTTCCGGAAAATAAAAACTGCAGTCTCATGTCTCCATTTTTTATTTTCCGAAAAAAAAAAAATTAGTTATATGGACTTGCAGTTATAAATTTGGCAATATCTAGCGTCCCATCATACAGGGTATCCAAAACGTCTGGTAACATTTTGAGAGATTTTGAGAAAATGGGTGAGAAACAGTCACTCAAGGTCAGGTTGGGCTGGCCAGGTTGGCTTTACTGCAATTCAAATGTGTTAGAAACCTCAGCCAACCTGGCCAGCCCAACCTGATCTTGAGTGACTGTTTCTCACCCATTTTCTCAAAATCTTTCAAGGGAAAGGGCGTGATGAAAAATTGTTTTTAGACTAATGTGGTGTTGCTCTACAGGGTAGCAATTGGAAAGTTTTCTCTATCTTTAATAGTTTTCGAGTTAGCAAATGGATGACCTTAAATTTAGGGGTCCAAGTCAAATTTGAGTGTGGAAATGAATTCCCCACCCCCCCTCCCATTACCTATAAACCACACTCATTAGATCTCACCTACCTGTCAGTTTTGAGATATCTGCTATGTTACCAGACTTTTTGGACACCTTGTATAGAGGGAGCACTGTACTTGATTGTATTCACACCAGCTCACTCAGTGTGCTGACTAATTATTGTCAAAGATCAATAAATTGAGAGTTCTTAGTATTGTTTCTATCTATGAAACTGGTAGAGACTTTACAATACAATAAAGGGAGAACAGCGTTTCCGACTAGTTTCGCCATTTATTCCTGACTTTATCAAGGATACCGTATTGGCTCGATTATAAGCTGCCCCGAGCATATCTCATTATGTGGGGGAATTCCAATGGCAAATGGGAATAGCTTTTTATTGCATTTTATTTTATGTCAAATTAGTGGCCAACATTTGAAGGACTCGATTGTAAGCTGGACCTTGAGCTTAAACCTTCAAGGATGGAAAAAAAAAAAATAAAGTGAGCTTATAATCGGGCCAATATGGTATACTGTATACAACACAAGTGGCTTCTCGCCATTACATACAGAAATATGCTACAATGGAGTAATGATTGAATAAAATACAACCAATGGCAGGATAAAGGCAAAGGGTAATACAGTTCGGGTACAACGACTGGATAAAGGCAAAAGTAAAATCTCTCCTCTTTCCTCTTATTTCTTATTTTCTTATTTAGAAATGCGTTAGAAAGTGATACAAAAGACCCCAATAGGGACCAGTATGGTTTAATTATACTGACAAGTTAGGTCTCCAAGGGCTCAGCAAAAAATGATAAACTAAACAAGGTTAGTAAATTGTTACTTAAAGAATAATAAATTTATTCCAAGATAGTTAGCTATGACCAGAAAAATAATTATACGAGGGGCATTCAAATTTGACCTGGACTACTAATTTGGCAACGGTGTTATGTTTTATAAAATCAGGAAATTACAAACAAAAAAAACACAGTTATTTCTCAAAGTACTCCTCTTGCTTCTCTACACGTTTTTTTCCAACGTTCTGCAAGCATCTGGATACCGGTTCTGTAGAAAAAATCTTCCAAGCTCCTGTCGAAACCATGTCAGGACAGCCTTTTTCACCTTCTCATCGGAGCCAAATCTCTGCTCTCCCAAGAACTCTTTCAATGGTCCAAAGAGGTGGTACTTGTAAAAGGAGAGATCTGGTCTGTATGGAGGTTGTGGTGAGATGTCCCATTTGAGTTCTATCTGTGTGTCCATAGTCAGTTTGGCTGTGTATGGTCTGGTGCTGTCTTGCAACAAACAAACATCACTGGTAAGGAGTCCTGGTCGCTTTTTCCTTAGGGCCAGCTTCAGAGACATCCTCAAGATGTTACAGTAGTAGGGTCCATTTATGGTTCGACATTTTTCCCGAAAATCAACATGAATGCTACCCTTAATGTCCCAGAATACAGTCGCCATCACTTTCGTTGCCGACGTTGTCATCTTGAATTTCTTGGGTCGTGGTGAGTCCGTGTGTCGCCACTCCATGCTCGCACGCTTGATTTCAGGAGTATGGTGATGAATCCACGTCTCGTGGGTGGTCACAACACGCCTTAGGAAGCTGTCACATGCCCTGTCATATTGCTGCAGCAGCATGGAACAGATTTCCACCCGGGTGGTTTTGTGATTCTCAGAGAGTTGCTTAGGGACCCATCTGGCACATATCTTGTTGAATTTCAGCTTATCGTGGACGATGGTCTCCACACTGCCAGTGCTGACGTTCAGTATTGAAGCCAATTCCCGGACATGAATCTGCCTGTTGTCCCTAATCAGCTCATTTGTTCGTGCAATGATTCCATCATTGACAGCAGTTGCTGGCCTTGCCTTATGAGTTCATTGCCGGTGGATTCTCGCCCTCCTTCAAACTTTTGGCATCAAGCAAAGACGGATGATCGAGACAAACATGATTCGTTGAACTGTCTTTGAAGTCTCTGATGAATTTCAGAGGCTTTCACACCTTTGTTGTGGAGAAATTAATTATTCGTTATTCCACTTTGGTCGACACATCGCTGTCTGCCATTTTGTTTAAACAATCTGTTATCATGGCAACTGGATGAGTGGTGCTGCATTTGCATGACAGGAGGTAGTTGCCATCCCAACAATGAAAGTTTAGATTTTTACAACAATGAAATTTACAAAACAAAGTCCAGGTCAAATTTGAATGCCCACTCGTATTACAAAATTCACTTTAAACTAAATCATCAATATTACCAACAAATGGAATTTCCATTAAGAAGCCATTAAACATACGAACTAAAAACCTAAACATAAAATAAACTTAAATAATAAGATCGTTGAGTGAAGAGTCCTTAATGCTGTTTCTACCAATTTTATTAAATATTAAGGCATCATCCCTGTTATGTGATCTGATCAATGACATCAGCAAGCACAGAATAATAGAAAAATAATGAGTGCTTCATCGGTGAATAATGTTAGTTAAACAATAATATTTAAACGTTTTCCAAAATGATAAATTAAAAGGAGCAGAAAGAATCTCTTGCGGTAAGCTTGCCCAACTTTTAATACTGGCATAGGAAATACATCGGCGTCTGTAGTTTTGATTTAATGTCGGCAAACTAATATTATTTAGGAACCGAATAAAATAATTATGTCTATCCTGGTCACATATAATAGTTATTGGGGTCGACACCAAGAGTAATATATTCAACAATTTATATATAAATATACAAGGCGTGTCCGGAAAGTAAGTACAGTTTTGAAATAAAAACACAAGTATTATATACATTTTCAAATTTTTTTCTTTACCTGATTCTATGCATCTTTAATATTTTTCCACTTAGTTTCCAAGTTTATTTAAGCACTTGTCATAGCGTTCAATGTACTTCCGCATGATCAGTTAGTAGAAGCTGCCGCCGGTGAAGAAAGTCACGCAGTTTTCACTTGTTCATCGTCGCTGAAATGCAGGCTGCCGACGGTCTCCTTTAGATCCCGGAACAGGTGGTAGCCACTGGACGCGAGATCCAGACTGTAAGGTGGGTGGTCAAGTTGTTCCCAAACGAAAGATCTGACTATTTGGGAACAACTTGATCACCCGCCTTACAGTCCGTACATTGAGCGCTATGACAAGTGCTTAAATAAACTTGGAAACTTGTTGAAAAATAGTGACAGGTACATCGAATCTGGTAAAGACAAAATTTTGAAAATATACACAATATTGCCAAAAATGACCAGACACTTTCGATTTTAGACATTTTGTCAAATTTCTAGAAAAGTACTTGATAAATTATCCTGAGATTTTAGAGGTGTAAAGAGCATGTTACACCTCATATTTCAGCGAAGGCAAATAAGGGGCCAGCAACAAATTGAACAAAAAAAATAATATTTGGGATCTCCCTGTAGAAAATAATGCTTGAAATGCATTGAAGCTGTAGCATATGATTAGAGGCTTCTTTTACTTATTTGTGTCCATTTGTATAACGATAGCATGTATATTCATGGAGCTATAAAGGTTTCCTTAAAAATATCGAAATGTTTTTGTAAGTTTATTTGTTTATAACATGCAATGCCATTTTCAGGAAACTTGACAAACTACATAGAGACAAAACCCTGCAATCAGAAAATGAAAATATCAAATATTTGATGAAATAAGAGCATTTTTACTAAATAATGTTTAACTGCGCATGTGCAAGGGTTACCAAAATGTGTTTTGCATAATTTATTAGCCAAATGTATAGAGTTACTTTTATAAAAAGCCCAAGCAAATAGTGTGAAAACTCAGAAAGATATCGCAGATAGAACGAGTTGAATTTCAGTTGCTCTCAAAGATAAACAACACGATATACTGCTGCCAAAAATAATATTAATGAGAACGGTTTAAAATCTCAATATTTTCAGTAACCTTGGTGCAAAATCTTCAACCTTAATATTTTACCTAACATTTATAATATTCAGAACTCGCTTACCCTCACCAGACAGTTTCTTCCTAACGTGTTCCACTGCCTCATGTCACTCGACATCACTAGACTGCACACTAATGTCCCTGTCCCAGACACTTTTTCTATCCTTGAATGCCTTCGTTGTTCATTTTCCTTCCCTGTTCCAGACTCCATCGACCTCCTCGCTGTTATTCTTTTGGTCATATCTAACCAAAACTATTTCGCCTTTAATAATTCCTTCTACTCTCAACCCTCTGGCCTAGGAATGGGCTTCCCCCTTAGCAGCTTCCTCTCTGAAGTCGTATCTCCAAATCCTAGAACTTACCTTTGTTTTCCCCCTCCTTTCTAATTCCACTATCATCTCTTACCACCATTGCATTAAAAATATTTTAATAATATTTGATTCCTGCACTATCTCCCCTACTGTTATCTCCATTATTTTTACCCCCCCCCCTCATATCCAGTTCACATCTGAAACTGAAGTTAACAAATCTATCCCTTTCCTCGACAGTCTCATCACTAATGACCCCATCACCCATCGCTTCTCTTTCTCTGTTTACCGTAAACCTACGACATCATCTAACCTACTCCACCATTCGTCACATATTTTCCCCATAAACTGGCTTCCCCCCCCCCCCCCACTTCCTCAGACGAGCTCTCAAACTACCCCTCAACCCATCTCGATTGTCCGAATTCCGCATCATCTGCTCCCTTGCCTTTACAAATGGTTTTTCTCCCTCCACCTTTTCCAGTCTATTATGACGTAGAAAACTCACCCTCCTCAACCCTAAACTTCCATTCCCGTCCAAGAAATAGGTTTCATACCCTTCTTTGGCCCCCATTTCTTCCATCTTAACTAATTTCCTTTCTTCGCTTGGCCTCCACATCTCCTTCCGTTCTTCCACCCCCATTTCCACACCTTGAACCCTCCAACCCATACCAGTACCGACAAGTATTCCCATTCCGGTATATATTGCCTAGACTGCGGAGTTTGTGACAATCGGGGGGGGGGGGGGGGCAAATAACTTTCATCCCACAACTTTGCCAGTACGCTTTAAAGAACATATGACGTAATTCTAGAAAAAAAAGACAAGTCCCATTATGCCAATCATTTTTCCATCACTGGACATGCACCAAATAAGTGTGAAGAAGTCATGTCCATTCTTCATCTTTGCAATGACCCTTTCAAGACTGCAAATCTGGAATCCATAGAGATTTTCAAAGCCAAGAACTCATCTCCTGACCTCCTCCTTAACCGTCAAATGGATTTTGACATTTTTTTCCATTCTAAACTCTGTCTCATATTTACTGTAATACTTTATCTTGTACTTTTCTTGACACATTTATGTATCAACTGTTCTTCATTTAACTATGTCTTATTACAATTATAAGTTTTATTTATTCTATATTAGTCTGTTATTGTTATCCAATCGTTATTTTTCTGCTTTCATCCAGTTAGTTTTTTTTCTATCCTTTATTGTACCAATCTCTTATCCTATCAACGTACAATTAGCTGTTATCCAGCTTCTGCATTTATTCAGTCATTGTATCCATATAACATTACTCTTTGCTTTTATCCTGTCATTGATTGTACTTTATCCAATCATATTACTCTATTGTGCCAAATTTCTGTATATAAGGGCAAGAAGCCTCCAGTGTAGTTTATATCCTTGATAAAGCCAGGAATAAATGGCGAAACTAGTCGGAAACTCTGTTCTCCCTTTATTGTATTGCAAAGTTTCTACCAATTTCATAATTATTGTCAACTATACGAGGTCAATTCAAAAAGTCCTTGAACTTTTTTTTTATATTTTAAGAATTCATTCAACTTACAGGTCAGTGTCTTAACCTCCATCAAAGTACTCCCCTCCCCAACAAATAAACTTGTCCCAGCCAGCAGGATTTCCAATTTTTGAAGCATTTCTGAAATGCTTCTTTTGGAATCACCTTTAGTTTCCTCTGGAAATTTTTCTCTACCTCCTCAATAGCATCAAATCTCTTCCCTTTCAGCACTGTTTTCAGTTTGGGGAACAGGAAAATGTCTGCTGGAGCCAAATCAGTGAAATACAGAGGATAGAAAGCACAGTCATCCCGCATTTAGCTAAAATCTCGCCAACTGACCACAATGATTGAGCTGACGTGTTGTCGTGATGTAAAAACCTGATTGCATCAAGGTATGTACTGCTCTTTTCCTCCTAACATTCACTCTGAAGCGTTTCAGAACATGGAGGTAGTAAATCTGGTTCACCGTCTATTATATGACAAAATTTGTGGGCTCTTTCAATGAGGCCACCTTAAAGGACTCTACTTCATGATGAACACAACCAAAAAATGGTATGCATGACTTCGACATTGGAGTAAACCTGCATGCTTTTATCAACCAAGGTGAATTTTCACCTGCCCAGGGAGAGGACTGAACTTTGGTTTCAGTGTCATAGCTGTAGATATAACTTTTGGTAAATTAATGATGCTCATCGTAAAAATTAAACAATCACTGAACACTTGAGAGATCATCTTACATATACAATATATGTAAAACTTATTTATTTATCAACAATCCAACAATGACAACGCACCCACCTGGGTGTCTTAATATCTAACCGTAGAAGCGCTGTTCAAACTGTTCCAGAATTTTTTGCACAAATCAGATAAACATTGGATAGTAAGAGTTTATTGTAAAAAAGAACTGTTCATATTAAATAAAATTTTTGTAAACTTTTTTAATTACGCAGCAACGAATCGTCGTAGCAACGAGCAGTTGGCAGCACTGCAATTGTCATATCCTTCCTCCTAATGGGCTAATTTACAAGTTTTTACATTTCGTTTAGTTTCAAAGTTATTGCCATTAGAGTGCAACGTGCTTTAGTATCCGTGATGATTTTTGCAACGTCCGATTTACAAGAGCAACGATGCAACGTGAAATTTTGCATGAAACTGGGGAAAACATTCATGGAATCGCAAAAAGAGACCACTGTTGTGGCAAGACAACTCATGGTTTTTTCATCATTACAATGCGCCTGTCCACTCAGCCTTGTTAATTCGCCAGTTTTGTGTCAAAAATCAGTTCACTGTCCTCCTCCAGCCTCCCTACTCCCCAGACCTAGCTCCCTGTGACTTTTTCTCGTTTCAAAAATTAAAATCAGTGCTGAAAGGACACCGTTTCAACTCCATTGATGGCATTAAGAAAAATTCGTCATTGGCATTGAAGGAAATTCCAAAAGAAGCTTTCTAGGACTGCATGGTAAAGTGGGAATACAATACCACAGGAACAAGTGTGTGAATAGAGGAGGGGAGTGCTTTGAAGGAGACAAAGACCATTAACCTATATATTAAATTAAAAAAAAAAAAAAAAATCAGTATGAACAGACCTCATCCGTATCCTTCCTTTCATTACTGTTATCAAAAATTTTAGTTGAAAAGAGTAAATAACATTCAATTTACTTAAGTCTCTACGAATCACTTCAACAGGAACATAAGGCAGAACTTCTTGCACCTGGTTCACCATCGTGTTAAATTCATTAACATGTTCTTCAGAAAAACCCCGCCTACCTAAGATGAATGGAACAAATTAATATAAAATAAAATAAACGGAAGGCAAAACATTATTCTTATTTTATCATAATCTGTTTTAAGTAATGTAATGGATTTTGTACATTTTTACAAATTAGGATGAGATTAGGGCTGCATTTTATGAGTACATAAGGTGTATCTACCAAAAGAAGGCCAGGCAAAGTCTGCATGCTTGTTTTCAATGCTTTTATTTTTTTAAGCTGTTTTTAGGCTGGAAGCAAAATTCAAAGTATGTAGTCTTGTAGAAAAAAAAGACTGTCCTTTCAAACAGTGTCAAAATAAATAAATAAAAAAATCACGAAGGCCAAGATTTGACAATTTAAGTTAACACAAAATTCAGAAAATATTTTGTCTTGCCAATATTTACATTGGTGTTGTTGTATAACTTTCATTGCACACTTGTCAAGACAGAATGTTTGAAAATATACAATATATTCTCAGATATAGGTTACAAAATGTTTTACCCAATTTTGACTGAAAAAAAACTTGGACATGACCTTTAAAACTACCATCGGCTGCCTATCGATGTTGATCATTACCAGCTTTTGCCATGTTTAACTGAATAACAAATAAGAAGTTATTATATCCCATTTAAATTTTATTAAATTAATATCTATTTATAATTGTTAACAGTAATGATCTTTACAAATTATTTATCTTTGGTTATTTGTAAATATCACTGAAAGAAAACTAACTTAGATGGAGATATAAACGGCTTTGCATTGCATCCATTTTGAATAAATTAATGAATGCTCCCCTTAATTCTCCCTCTTCACTGCAATGGCTATATTCATGAAACCACCTTTTTCACTTTTCTGTTAGGAATTCATGTTTTCCACTTTTTCCCCATTGCCCCGCCACACTTTTTTATGATCTCAGAAGCAGTTAAAATCCCAAAAAATTTGAAACAAGGTACAGCATAATAGCAAGTAAATTCTCTCTATTCAATTTATTCAATAATTTAGGGTGTCAAACAGAATGGGGAGATGAAACAACAATCAAACGTGAATTTAATATGGGAAAACTGAATTTGGCTCCCATTTAAATGCTACTAAAATATTTGTTCTTCCTCAACAATGCCTTGGATTTCTATAATGATTCCGAACCTTTCTAAACATTTCTTTTGCATAACATAGAAACGTTTATTTTTAATAGTATTGTTTAAACATATGTTTCATCTCCTTTAACCTAAGATTATTTAGAATAACTTCGTGAAAATCCCGAAATCGACTACCTTGCCAACTACTTCTTTTGCTTGGGGACCCACCCCCGCTTGCAGAATCTGGTAGCAACATTTTCTAACCAGTAGCGATTCACAATATTGATGTCTGCTAGCACAGTACTTTAGCAACCATTTTTCCATGTGAAAACCTTAATAAGTTCAAAAGGTAAGGCAATTTACTTATTCATTAATTAGAGCTAACACTCTAATCGAAGTAGTTAGTTTCTCTCAAATGGGTACATTTTGCATGGCAAAGAATAAAAAGAAAATACAATTCGAAATGCTTAAGTGAAAGCAGGAATTACCCTCCCGTGGATGGTTCAATCATGGGAATCAAAGATGAAATAGAAGAAATGTAATTAAACCTAACAAATCTCAGATAGACTATTCCGATTTTGAAGGATTTTAAATAAATTTGTTTCTGGTATAATGTAGCTTCTAAATGAAATGAATAAATTTTTATTTTGCTATAAGATGTTCATTTATTTTGAATGCAATACATAGATACCTATATTGCATATTATGAATGGGAATTTTTCCAAAGATCAAATAATTTTAAGCATATTATACGTGGATGCATATTATAAACCAACATGGTGGTATAATTGTATAACACGTGATTATGCATAAAAACAAATTCTAAAAGTAGTCCTAAGAAATGTCATTGAGTTGTGAGCGTTTGTCAGGATGCCAGGGCCGCCAAGAGCTGCACAGGGCCCTAGTGTAGTCTTTAAAAAATTTCCCTTTCATGGACCCTCTTTGAGCTACTTTGAACTCCGTGGACTCTGAGCTCCATGAGCTCAGGAACAATATACAGCCTACACCCCCCTCTCCTCAGGCTTGCAAGATGCAGCAATAAACGAAAACTGATACCTTCATAAATCACCACATAAATATTGTACAAGTGCTCCTATTACTAAAACACAAAATGGACAGTAAGGTATCTTACATGACTATATACAATTTGACCATGAAAATTGCTGCTCTCTTTCTGTACTGGAAATTTATTAAACTATTACACGCAGATAGGTAATAGTACAAATAAACAAGGACTTCTCTTTCGCACATGAAGGACACGTTTAGCATGTGTAAAGGACTAGATCAATAAGGAGTACTGCCTCCTTTCTTAGATACACAGGCAGTGATGCCACGAGGAATTCTATCATACAATTGGCAGATACTTTCCCGAGAAACAGTTCATTCCTGCAACTGCATACAGATCATCTGGAGTTTGGACAGGTGGATTGAAGGTGGAAACATTGCCCTGTCAGATGGAATGGTGTCCATATTCTGTAGACTTTATTGAGTGATAAGGGAATGAGCATCATCTTGCTGTATGATAGCTTTGAGTATGCTGTGCAAAAATGGTGACCCAAATGTGGTCTCAGAATCTCATTGAAGTATTATTATGCCTTCAAGAACCATGAGATGTCACCAGGTGTCATAACTGATGGCACCACTCATAATACCTCACGAATAAGTGCAAAACTGTTGCATTGCCCGCTGCATCACCAAACCCTGATGCGACCATTATCTGCATGAAGATTGAAGGAAACTCTTCAGAGAACATAACACACCGCCATTTCTCTATCAACTATTGACATTCCCGACACCATTGACAATGTGCTGCAAAATGCCAAGAGGTCAAAGACAAATGGGACAGTGGATGCTATGTTGTAGGCAAGCCTCATTCAAACAGCAACAAATGGTGCTTGATAAAACCAACAAATATAGTACAGGGCACACAGATTGCAGGATCTCTGGATGCACTGAAACTTGATGCTAATGCACGTTGATAGACATGACAATATTTTCTATCTGCTGTGTGCCTAGGAGGATCAGAATATGCTCTACGTGACTTAAGACCTGTATGTATCCACGCCTGCATGCCACAGTAGTGACTGCACGATCACGATGCATGGTGTTATACTACAAGCTGTTATTCTTTATGCAATCTGACCATGGGGATCCCATTAAAATGGGTCCAAGTTGTGATATTCTTCGAAAGAATGATGCCATAGCATAGCCTGTATATCAGGTGTTGCAGTGACATTTCGACAACATTACTTTAATCACTTGTATTGTGCCTTTGATACTGTATGTGCTTTTAATTTCATTGCAAATGGATGAATCCTTCTGGGTGTAGCGATTTCCATGGCAGTGTTGTACTATTTTATCATCGAATTTCATCAAAATCTGAGACTGGAAACTTTCTTTAAAACCATATAAGTTGACATGGAATGACCCATGTTTGCTAAGGCTTTTACTTACAACACAAAATACAAAAAAAACTTATTTTGGGTCAGAGTGGAAACCAATCAGATGTAAGTACTGTTGATTCATTACTTTCTCCTGACATTAGAGAGAGCTAGTTCTTAATGTTTTAATGCTAATTCTAATTGTTCGTATTCCTAAGCATAAGAAAAATTTAATAGATTTCTTCATTATTGTACTAAAGATAAATCAATTTTGTTTCTAATGAGTGGAACAGCTAAAATTGTTTTGACTGCTAAAACATTGATTGAATTCATTTCCACTAAATTATCATTGACTGAAGTGACATCCACTGAACTGTCTTCATCAACTGCCTAGTTCACACTAGAACCCTGTTATAAAAAGTTGCCTGCTTTTAGACAGGCTTGTGATCACACTTGGAGTTTTCTACATCTTGAACCAAGATGGTGACTTTTTCAACGACTTCCAGTTGTAGAAGAGAATTCGACCACTTGACGTCTGCATGATGTCACATGCGCAAGTCATACCATTTGCCCTTCCCACAATGCTAAGAGGCGCGTTAAACTAAAACCCATTCGAGTCAATTAAGTAACGGGGGAGGGGGGGGTTGTTTGTAACTGATGCATATACACTGTACAGTATGTACACAGAAAAACATAATACATGAAGTGTAGCATTTTAATTACAAATACAGAATACATGTAGTATTACAGTTAATTAATTTAAAAAAAACAAAACTGTAATGACCGTCCGTATTGATTATGGGCAATCATCCGTCGAGCGAAGCCTTCCAGTCTAGTTGCTGTACAGTATGTATCCCGACGGAGTTGCATGCTACAATCGAACAGTGGAGTGAACATTTGTTCTGATGGGATGAAAGCAGCCTTTCACTAAGCTCATCTAACCAGAGTAAATGCCAAACAAAAATACACTGAGGTAGGCAAGATGCCTGACCAACCCTAGAGGTCCTCCACATGATGCAAAGCAAAATAAGATTGACAATTGTCAGACGAGAAACAACGAAGCCAGAATTGCATGCAGAGATTTCAGAGTTTATAAATTGTATACAGACCAACCAATGAAATGTGAACTTGGCTTAAGTAGCCCATTGGTTTAAGTGATGACGTATTGTTTCATTTTGATGCACTGCCATTTGCCACTTTTGTCTGGGCGTATTGACCACTCACAGCAAGACATTCGAACAATGTACGTTGTAATGAAGGGATAGTTTAACCGAGGGAACGTACAATTAGTTCGTTAATCTGAAATGTACGTTATTTCGAATTACATTAAACTGAAACTTTTTACCATTAAAATATCTAGATTTCAGCTGGGGATTTTAAATTTGTACATTATTTTGAAATGTACGTTAAAGTGAGGTACGTTGTAACAGGATTTTACTGTAGACATGTTTCTCATAAGACAGTCACCCATGGTGATTAGACATGCATCAGACTATTTGGGGGGAGACTGAAAATTCCGTCCGCTAAAAAAAATATGTCCGTAACTGCTTTCTGCATCGCCTCAAAGGTGTTGAATTGTTGTCCCTTGAGGAATTTCTTCAACGGGCCAAAGAGAAAATCCTCCCAGTTTTTCTTGGCTAGTGCATCAACAACAAATTTTGCAACAAGCAGGTGTGGATTCATGGAGAATGGTCATTTCTGAAGAAAGCATGCCGCTTGTTTTTGATAACCAGCTTTTTTCGTGGATGGAATTTCCTGTCTCCCCAAAGAGTAGGATGTATGTCTAAACGCCATGTTCTTTTGAGAATGAAATAAGCTAATTCCTAATTTCAACCTTCTAAGTCAAAATGTAGAAAATATGAAGGGATAGATGGACTTGGTAAAACCAATAAGTAGCGCCATTCTTCCGTTTCTTAATGAAGGAAACGATTTTTTCGGACCAGCTTGTGTAATCAATTGTTATCAGTTATGATTCATTCACATATCAACCAATTTATTACCGACATGATAAATATTCAAAAACTGAGCAAATGCCAATTTTGGAAACCACATTAGACACTTGACACATGTTTAGTCAATATAGATGTTCCTCACCAAGGAAAGAACTTTTCTTCTTAGTTTTAATAAAAGGAAACAAACTCGTACTGAAATCATTCTTCCTGTACCTATATCTCCATACTTCCTAACCCATTCTCCCTTTGTGTGACAGCCCCCTTTATCCACACCAAAGTGCTATTTGCTGTTTTTGGCAGAGTTTGTCGTTACAACAGATGAGTATGTTATTACTTACTTAATCTTTGTGTGAGCAATAACCTCTTTGAGTGTTCAGCTTTATCACTAGCAGTGAAGTTGGTGGCCTGCACCTGAAGTGCAGATGCCATTACTTCTTGAACACGTTTGGAAAAGTCCATTTCACTTTCTTCACTATTCTTTCTCATTCTTGGGAGGTATCTGAAACATAGAACAGAAAATTTACCACCATTATCTTCGAAAGGAAAGTTTTTTTTCCTTTCATCACAAGCAAAAGGACAGAATATTAATAACAAGTAGCTTACCTCAGGGTGAATATAGTGCAAGGAGTGAAGAAAAACCAAAATAGGTCAGACCACCAAGTACTACCTAAAACAGACTGCAATCGTTGGAAAACACTTACAAAAAGTTAATCAGGTGCCTTTTTTTTAATTTTAATATAGTAGAAGATACTACTAACCACTGCAATGTTAAATACAAACGGCCTTGTTACTTTTAATACAACCTAGGTAAAAAAAAATATTTGCCTGTATTTAAAAAAGAATTAAATTCACTGATATTAATTAAATTCAATGCTGATCATGGAAACTGCTACACCTATAAGGCGTCGTCATCCACTTATGATAAAATTAAAACCACATGCACTCCTGTATCAAATGTGCAATGCAAGTGATTGAAGTGATGTCACTGAAAAGTCATGTGATAGAGCTTTGAACTTTTACCCAATCCTTAAAAAAGCCACATAACAGCTGGAAGGTCAGAATTTGTTAAGAGGCAGATCTGTATGCCACGGCATCGTGTTCATAAATAATAGTACATCCAACCCCATTCGAATGGGGTCAACCATCGGACTGCATGAAGTCTTAAAGTTGGCTTGTCATAAAGCCATACATCTTGCCTGTGCAGTCACCACTGTACAAGATGTATGCAGGCATGGAGAAGGTACCGGTCCTCCCAGGCACACAGAGAGAAAATAATCATATCAGCTGAAGTGCAGCAGTAGTAGTAAATGTCACCACATCCAGAGAAACTCTGCAATCTGTCAGGATTGCATTACATTTTAATGAGACTGGCCCGCAAGCATGGCACCTGCTTTGCCTTTAACCTTTACCCTTCTGCACTGTGCAGCACATCGTCAACAATGCCAAGAACATCAACATTTGACTTAGTACTGCCTACTATATAATAACTGCCTGTACAATGGCTCACTTACCATAGAGAACACCAATTTTTGTTGTAATTTCCTATTTCCCCACTAACTAAAATTGGCGTTGCATACCCGTGGCGATTAAAGCTCTGGATTACAGTGCTTTAGTGATGATTAAGGCTCTAGGTTTCGTGGTGTTATTTCTTTACTCTCTGGTTAAGTTATTAGCGGTAATGATTAAATACAAAAATATTTCATAATTTAAAAGAAGTTATTGCTTAAATTTATAGATTTTTTTTTGATAAAATATACATTTAACAACTTAAAAGAAACTGCTTCTAAAGAAATCCTGACAAACCGAAACCATGGTTTCTCAATTAAGAAACCATCCTGAAACCACTGATGGATGGCACCAGAAAGTTGATGTGTTGATTTTGGGAACTACAATGTCATTCTGCGATTTTAGCTACGTTGTACAGGCAGATTATTATACAGGGTGTGCCAAAAGAAGCAGGACGGCCGAATATTTCGCGAAATTTACATCGGATCGAAAAACTGAAAAACACGTGTTCAATATTTTTCAAAAATCTATCGAATGACACCAAACACGACCCCCCACCCCCCACCCCCGGGGGTGAAGCGGGGGGCAACTTTGAAATCTTAAATGGAAACCCCCATTTTTTTATTGCAGATTCAGATTCTACGTGTAAAACTGTATTCAGTACCATAAAAATTTCCACCCCCACCCATCCCCCGGGGGTATAATTAAGAGGAAATCAATTTTTTCAATGAAAATATTTAAACAATTAAAATAATTAACATACTCAATACAGTATTTTAATGCAATATTGTAACATTGTTTAATTCTTGATGAATGGTTTGTTATCATGGAAAATAAGATTTGTGAAAGAAAATCTAACAATGATAGTAAGTATTTTCAGTTTACAAAATGCAAATATCATCGTTTAAATTAACATAATAAAATCCTTCAAATTACTCTTTCTTATTCTTTCCGCTTGTAAACAAATTCTTTTCTTTATTAATAACTACGTAAACAAAAAGTGGACTATTTTTGTTGTAATTTTTTGTGCTTCATCCATTTGGTAGGTACTTTTTAAATGACACATTAGTTCAACTGTTTAAGTTGATTCAAGCAGATGAACCTTCATCTGTAAAGAAAAATTTGACTTGAAAAAGTGTTTTTTCTTTCAGAATGGCTCATCTTAATGAACAAGAAAGAATATCATTACTGATTATGGTAAGCTGGGGTGATAGGAAAAGGTCATATTCGGAAGCAAGAGATATTTTCAATGATACTTTTCGAATTGGAATGGATTCTGTCTCCAAATCGACTGTGGAGAGAACGGTTAGAAGATTTGAAGCTACAGGCTCTGTGAAAAATCGAGCTAAATTAGAAAGACCAAAGTCAGCAACAAACGAAGAAGAAGCGTTGAATGTTTTATTATCATTTACGAAAAATCCTCACAGTAGTCTTCGCAGAACTTCCCAAGCTCAAGAAATTAGTAATTTTCAGTCCGCAGGATTTTGAAAAGTAATAAATTGCATCCTTACAAAATGGCACTTGCTCATGAGATAAATGAAGATGATCCCGACCGACGTTTAGAATTTTGTGAGGACATGATGCTTAGAATGGATCAAGATGCAGACTTTCTTTACAACATTGTATTCTCAGATGAAGCAACATTTCAATTGAATGGTACTTGTAATCGGCATAATTGCAGGTATTGAGCAGACGAGAATCCTCACTGGATGCGAGAGAGCAAAACCCAATATCCACAGAAATTAAACGTTTGGGCTGGAATAATAAATAATCATTTGATTGGGCCATTCTTTATCGATGGTAATCTTACTGCTCAAAGGTATGAAAACATGCTTCGAAATGAAATAATTCCAGCAATAAGGGGAGATTGCTGGCGATAACTTGGAGCACGTTTGGTTTCAGCAAGATGGTGCTGCAATTGGCGCCAATCGTGAGAGGCAAGGGGACTCACTAAAAACAAGCACCCCGAAGGGAACAAAAAACTACTACGTCCACGTCGTTGTTCCTGGGTTATGCTAAACGTAGTTTTTTACTAAAGTCAGATACAAAATCAACGAAAGACGTTAACCTCATATTAGGTGTAGAAATACTTTCACTTGCGAGAAAGAATTGTTTTTGCAATTAGAGCGCCATCAATCGGTCGACTGTCATACTGTATCATTAGATAGCCTTTTCAAAAATACTAATTTTGTGTTCCGAAGTGTATGTCCCGAGAAATTTGACCGTTTGCAGACTTCTGATCTGTATTTGTTTTTCTGCGATTACAGCGCCATCTATCGCGAATCAAAAAAAATTTTCAGCTAAAACTTGTTCACTTTTTCACGTAGAATCCGAATCTGCAATAAAAAATGAGGGTTTCCATTTAAGATTTCAAAGTTGCCCCCCGCTCCAGCCCCGGGGGTGGGGGTGGGGGGTCGTGTTTGGTGTCATTCGATAGATTTTTGAAAAATATTGAACACGTGTTTTTCAGTTTTTCGATCCAATGTAAATTTCGCAAAATATTCGACCATCCCGCTTCTTTTGGCACACCCTGTATAGTAGGCAATGGACATAGGAATGGCAATGAATTGTGTTCTCCGATGAGTCCCACTCCATGCATATGATGATCACATCAGCGTTTGGCACCACAGAAAGCAATGCAACGATCCAGGTTTACTGTATGGGGTGTCGTCAATTATGACTCCTGATTATGTCTCCCAGTTCTTGAAGGTACGGACACCGCCAAACAATACTTGAATGAGGCTTTGTGACCCCGACATCTGCCATTTTTGCACAGCATACTCAACTGTATTATGCAGCAAGATAATGCTTATTCCCATCAACTCGTATCACCCAAAAGGCTCTACAGATGCGGACACCATTACTTGGCCTGCCAGGTCTCCAGATTTGAATAGGTGTATCGAACATGTACGGGATTGGATAGGGTGATGTATCAACCACCTGCCCAACACTGGATGATCTACATGTGCAGTTGCAAAAGACTCAGGATGATGGAATAATGTATCGCATCACTGCTTGTGTAGCCACAAAAGAAGACTCTACCCCACAGTAACCTTATATTATGAGGATGCTACACAACATGCCCTTCATGCATGAAAGACTAATCACTCACTGTGATGATTTAATAAATTTCCAGTACAGAAAAAGAGTGTAGCAATTTCCATAGCCAGCCGTGTAAAAATTGATTAATAATTTAATGGTAAGCATGCATCTTATCAATAAGATTCTTTTTACTGGATTGATGGGTTCTCCTAATGTAAAAGGCCAAACACTGAACTTCAGCAAGCCTACACTACCATTTGTTGTTGTTCCTTCGGGATGAATAAGGATTGGACATAGCGAATCTGAAATACATTTGAAAAAATCAACATTATAATTTAAAAATTATTTAAGCACACGCTGTGTGGAATTCAAACTTACTGGTTCTCTGAAAAAGTTTTAAAAATATTTCCTATCCAATCAACTAGTTAATAATTACTCTAAAGGTTGTTAAAGTATGGCCAAGCAGGGGCGTAACAATAGGGTGGATAGACTGGCAAATGTCCAGGGGCCCACGAGAGTTTAGCCCAAAGAAAGGGGGCCCACGCCAGTTTAAACCGAAGAAAGGGGGCCCCCACGCTTCTAGTTACACCAGTGGGCCAAAGTTCTGTACAAGGACAAGAATTTATAATTGTGAATATACAATACTAACTTGTGGAGAAAGTGAATTTTTCTAAACTGATCCAGTTATTTTATCCTGGAACAAGTACAGGCTTTAGCCCAAAAATAAAGTTAATGAAATACAGGGTGAATACAAAAGTCTTGAACCCCCCTTTTATTTTTTGAACCAAAGCAGATATGTCAATTTTGATGAATCCAATGAATAGGAAGTTGTGGGTGGCCTATCCCATGGTGCACTTTTCATCATCCCAAATATGCAAATTAGGACACATTCAAAATTTATCTCAAAAACCGTAAGGGATAGAGAAAAAAAACCCAATTGCAAACTTGTTCAGCATAAAAAAAAAAAAAAAAAATCATCCAAATCGGACCAACCAATCACCCACAATCATCCTTGTAGCTTACAAACAGTCACTGCACAAGGAAAACTGAATGTTGATATTTCCACCATGTAAAGCATGCAAATCAAAAGATTAACATAAATTACCATACTCATATTCACTTTCATACGGAAAAGCAAATTTCAGCACATAGAAGACGGAACAATTCCAGGAAGGCAGGCTACACTGTTCCGGAAATGGTCAACATGATCTTCTGCTTCGGAGAGGCAAAAAGAAACCTACATGCTGCAATTAGGTCGTATCGAGACAGATACCCTAAAGAACGCCATCCATCTCGTCAAAGAATGCGTCACATTATTCAAAGATTCGAGGCTACAGGGAATGTTAATAATACATAAAGAGGACGACCATGGGCACAAGGCAACGAGGATACAACAATACTAGTTCTGGCTGCATTTGCTGCAAATCCCCACACAAGAAGCAGAGCAATTGCTGCAGATGTTGGGTGCCATCAGAGAACTGTTCTCAACATTCTACACGCACATCATTTTCACCCATACCATATTCATTGTCACCAGGAGTTACTGCCATTGGATTATGTTGCTAGGGCCACCT
The DNA here is from genome assembly GCA_023313115.1 of Rhysida immarginata. Lineage (NCBI taxonomy): Eukaryota > Metazoa > Arthropoda > Chilopoda > Scolopendromorpha > Scolopendridae > Rhysida > Rhysida immarginata. The sequence goes on from JAHWFO010083269.1 coordinate 36,627, forward strand.
TCTGCAACTGGTTACTTACCTGCCTGGATGACAATCCAAACTTCCTTCATGAGGTGTTGTGGACAGATGAAGCCCAGTTCACTAGGGATGGAGTTATCAACAGGCACAACCATCATCACTGGGCAGACAAAAACCCACGATGTCTGCGAGAAGCAACTCATCAAGTGAACTGGAGAATCAATGTGTGGTGTGATTGTACAATGACACTGTGGTTGGACCGTATTTTTACGATGGAACACTGACTGCAGAACACTACCGGGCTGAAATTCTCAACGTGGTAGTCACAGACTTCATTGACAATTTGCCATTGGCCTCGTATCAGCGCACGTGGTTTCAGCATGATGGAGCTCCTCCACATTACAGGTTGGTCGTTCGCGAGGGTCTAAGTGAGATGTTTGGACAACAATGGATTGGCCGAGGAGGACCAGTTCGTTGGCCACCCCACTCCCCTTATTTTACACCTCTTGACTTTTTCTTGTGGGGATACCTGAAGGAGAACGTTTATGCTACGCAGCCCGACTCACTGGAGGATCTGGTTCAACGAATCCAGGAAGTGTACACAGGAGTGACACCAGCCATGCTTGCCGATGTTTTGGCATCTGTTAGGTTCTGTGACCAATTGTGTTATGGTGCCCACGGTCGTCACATCGAGCATTTTGTTGATTAACTTTTTTTTAAACTGTTTGAAGTAACTTGTTTGTGCAGTGTGGCTGTAAGCTACAAACAGTTCATCACGTGATTGTGGGCGATTGGTCGGTCCGATTTGGATGATTTTTTCTTTTGTTTGTTTGTTTTTTTATGCTGAACAAGTTTGCAACTGGGTTTTTTTCTCTATCCCTTACAATTTTTGAGATAAATTTTTAATGTGTCCTAATCTGCACATTTGGGATGATGAAAAGTGCACCATGGGATAGGCCACCCACAACTTCCTATTCATTGGATTCATCAAAATTGACATATCTGCTTCGGTTCAAAAAATAAAAGGGGGGTTCAGACTTTTGTATTCAACACTACAGTCCACAACAAAAGTTGAAGTTCACTACCCCCCCCCCCAAATCATACAATTTAATAGCATGTATAGAAACCCTTCTTGATTATAACATCAAATGTGTGATTTG
>JAHWFO010083269.1:38144-80800 GCA_023313115.1 Rhysida immarginata
CAAATCATACAATACAATTTAATAGCATGTGTAGAAACCCTTCTTGATTATAACATCAAATATGTGATTTGGCATCGAATTCTATAAAGAAATAATTGTAGATCCTGGGATTTCATTCCATGCTTGAACAATTGCAACCATCAATTCATTGATCGTTGTATATCATTTTCCATTTGCATACACTGATGAGACATGATACTCCACAGATTTTCTATTGGGTTGAGATCAGGGGAAAGCACTGGTAATTTAACCCTTTTGCTGATATACAAAATTACATATTTACCTGTGGATATCAGATTCATCCTACAGGCTTTAAAAATAAACTTCCGTTATGTTGTGAAAAGAATGAAAATGAAATTTAATATGCAGTGAAAAGGTTAAAATATCAACTTTTCTTCTATTCAAACCAGTCAAAACTCTGTGCCATGTGAATGGATATGAGGCACTTTCAGGCTGCAGGCTTGTACAGACAATTGGCGTTCAGGATCTTAGCAAATTTTATGGAAGACACACGTAAATACAGAGTGGGCCAGAAAAAAGGATTCATGAAAATTTTCTATGTTCAATGGGTATGGTCCAATGGGGGGTCAGTCATCAGTGAAAGGAAATGTAACATGAGACGTGTCCATTCAAAAATAGATGATGATGGTTTATTGAAAAAAATTACATTGTTGCAACAAAGGATTGACAATTACAGGTGATTAAGTACTAAATTACATTAATTACTAATGAGAGCATTTAGTTAAACGGAACCTCTCACCCCCATTGGACCATACCCATCGAACTTAGAAAATTTTCATGAATCCTTTTTTCTGGCCCACTCTGTATATGAATATTTCTATACGTGCATATGTCACTAGAGAGTGTAGGTGTCGCACCTGATGGTGTGCTGAGAAGTTACACAAGGGAACACTCAGTCCAATAACAAAGCTGAGGTTGCCGTTGTGTCGGAACCATTCACATCATTATCACAGAAACATTACAATACCGCAAAGTGTGCGTGAAATTAGTGCCCCATCATTTGGAACCAGCACAAAAAGCCTTCCACATGGCCATATCACTGGACTTTTTGGGGGACTATCATGAAGATTTCTTAAGAATTTTCACAGGGGACGAGAGCTGGTGCCACCATTATGAACCTGAATCCAAGTGCCAAAGTCTGCAATGGAAACGCCCAAGATCACCACACCCAAAAAATCAAAGTCAATCCGCAGATTTCACACGGACGGGGAAGTGCAAGAGGCGCTTCGGAATTGGTTCAAACAACAAACTAATACCCTCTATGAGGTCATTTCATGCCTAGCATCAAAGTAGGATATTGTTTGAAACACCACAGTCAATATATTTGAAATAAATTCATTTTTTTAGTCCCCATTGCATTCAGCTTGTTACTTATTGAATACATCTCGTATATTGTCCTGCTGGAATCCCCATTCCCTACCAATCATTTGATGTCTTATCCTTGGAAATGCATGAGAAAGTTATCCTCTGCATTGTGTTGTCCAGTAATAAATTGTAATTCATATTTTTTCAAAATTCAACAACCCCCTCCAAAACAGCACTGATTCTCCAGCTTCATGACATCATTTGTTCATACTTTTTCAACTCATGAAAATATTAAGACAACCCATCTGGACCTTCCAGATTGATTTTTTTTCTCATTTGAGAAGATGATTTTTCTCCAATCAGTGCTCCAACTCATGTTATCGTACAAATTCCAGTCTGGCATCTTTATGGTGCTGGTTCAAATTTAGTTTTCGTGTCATCTTTTTTCTCTGCAAAGTTGGAGTAGACTTTAGGAACCTCTGAATAGTACCCACACTTCAGTGCAAGTTAATGGACTATTTTCTAAGAGTTACATGCTGCTCTTAACAGCTGTCTTGCTCACCTTCCAAATTGTTTTCTGCACGATTTTTTATCAGGATTTTAACAGCTGCATTTACAGCACAAACTGTATTCAATAATTTGTGAAATTTGCCAGTTTGATTTACCTTCTGCTTGAACGCTGAAATCTGATTTCTCTCAAATTCCTCTATTCAGCTCGTGTTTGATTACTTGAGTAGGATGTTTATTTACATTATATTCCCGATTCAGTATTATGCAGATTTTTCAAATTTAAGCATGGAAAAATATGTAAAACTGGTTAATTTAATTTTTGTTGAACCCTGTTTGTTATTTTTTTGTCAATAAAACAATTTAGCTTGCAAATCTGTTTCAAACTTTATTTTGTAGTTTAATTATACATTATAAAATTATATTATGGTATTAATTTGGTATTTTTAAAACTAACCATTTGTAAATAAATTGAAAAACTATGTAATCTCCTTATTTTAAACTTTTGTCACAGACTATGTCACTTTTATGGGGTTTGAACATAAGTTCTGACAAAGGAAAACAATCAATAGATGGCACTAGTTACGTGTTCAATGAAAATGTATCGTATATACAGTGTGCAAAACCTTTAGGCCCAAATTCTAGAGCTGGTAGAGGACTAATAAGCAGAGTACTTTCGAGATAAGGAAGCAATGGTTGGAAATACATGTTTCAGGTGCCACAAGTTCTTGAACGAGTAATAAGTGTATGTAAGCTCCTTTTATTTTCAGAGCAAACAACATTTTTTTTAATCATCAACAACTTATACCTTGTAGCAGCAACAGAGCAACAACTTACAGCTCAAAGTAAGTGTTCCCAGTTGCGACCACCAGTTTCAATACATGCATCACAATGGTGCAAGAAATTTTACCGCACTTTCAAATATCTTCAGTGTTTTCCCTAGAAAATCTCATCAGTTGAGTGGAAAGATAAAATAGCCGGGCGGAAAAAATTTAAAAATAAATAAAATATTTTTCCGTGGTGTGCAGTTTTTCGTGTATTCAGCCGGGCAGTCATCAAAATCAGCTGGGTGTGCTGCCCATTCAAAAGGGCCTGGGGAGAACCCTGATCCTTAGTCTGTTGTATAAGAAGGCAGGTAGTTTGGATCCTGGCAAGCAAAGCTTTCATCAGATTCTACTGGGGTTTCATATATCAATGACTTATGTGTCCCCATAGGAAAAAATTCAGACAGCATGCTGGCCATTCCATTCCAATGTTTAGGAAATCTGTTTTCCAGGTGCTCACAGGCATTCGATACGTCATGGACAACAAGATCTCAAGGTGCTTGAAATGTGCATTTCCGACCATTGGTTCCCTACCTCAAAATCCTCAAGTTTACAGTCCTCTGCCGTCTGTAGAATTTGAGACACTCTGTAGATTCATTCACATTGCCTATTATGCAATTGAGGAGGGGGGGGGGGAGGTGGTCAGTGTCCTAATGCACATTTTCAAAACTGAAAAAACTTGCATAGGATTAATCTTCTTGCAAAAGATGGTTTTTTCAAGAATTTTTATTGCAGGTTAACACAAATGTTTTAACATTTTCCTTGCATAAATGGGCAAACTGTATTTTGATATGCAAGCAAATTCCGACGTCTTTCCAATAGCATTAACTTTGTTTTGCTTTTCGAGGAAAATCCATCATTAGATCACAGTTTTGGCAACTGAAAAACTGCTGTCTCATAGTACTTATAGCCATCTGTGCTGTAAAATTAAACTTCTTGTCGCTGAATATCACCAAGTTGCAATCCAGTCAATCCATCAGTATATTTCTGGCCAACTGAGAATATTTTGAGCTCATTTTCAGTCCATGGGGTTCTGTGAGCTTTGATGCTACTTGCATCTTGACATTTTGAAGGACAGAAAAATGCTGAAGACTTCTTTGAATTGTTCTCTTACTGACAGTCACAGGAGCTGTGATAGAATCTTGGAGGCAGTATTTTTACCCTTGGATGCCTTATTGATTATGCATCTTTTGTTTCTTTTACCCAAAGAGTTTTTGCCTCTCCAATCTTGTTTTCCAATTATATCCACTCATGGATTATGTGTTTGGAACGTCCAAGCTCTCTTGAAATCATTCCAACATTGAGGCTTTTCATCTTTTTAAGCCAAAATTAAATCACTTTCCATTCTAGCAAAGATGAAGTACAACCCATGCTATACTGCTATCTAAAATTTAACGTTATGTAAATTTAGGCCTTTCTTGGTCAATTTAGAAGTACATACGAATGATTTCAATGAGAAAGAATGTAATGAAATTATAGGGCGACTGAGAACGAAATGTTCCTAAACTTTTTTTCATACCACTCTTTGGATTTTTTGTAATCTCATGCTATAATTAAAATTTACAAAGAAAAGTTTTGATGGTTAATACTCTAAAATAACATTAACAAACCAATACTTAGCAAACTAAAGCAATTTGGCCAGTTTCTAAAATTCTGAAATGCATTGTACGAGGTCTGTATAAAAAATTCCAGAAGTTATTCAACTTACTGGTCAGAGGCTTTTAGTTTCTTTAAAGTACTCTCCTTCCACTGATTACACTTTTTGAAGCAGTATTGAACTGCTTCTTTTAGAGTTGTTTTTAGTTCCCTCTATGAATTTTTCTTGATCTCCTCAAGATGTCACATAATAATAGGAAAAAGTGTTGCCTTCAGTGTTGCCTTCTGTTTGGATAATAGGAAAAAGTCTACTAAAGCCAGGTTGGGAAATACAGAGGCTGAGGAAATACAGTCATTCAAAGTTTGGCTAAAAACTCACAAACTGACAACATGCTAAATGAGCCAGCACATTGTCAAGATGGGAAAAACAGTTCTAATGCACCAAAGTTGTAGTCTTTCAGGGTTCCCACAGAAAATCTATCTCATTTCCCTGACTATCCCTGACATCGACGGTCTCATTTCCCTGACCAAATCGTAATTTTTTTTAAAAATACATGTCTCTACAGCTTTTCAGACACACTTTTAATATTTTTATTATTATTAGTTGTCACATTATATAAAATTAGTATTTGTATAAGTATTACGAGGCTTTTTCAAGAATTTTTGCCTCCTGGTCCGTAACTGGAAACATCAATAGGATTAATCAGTTATTCGATAAATAACTTAATGTCTCCAGTAAAATCTATTTCCCTGACTTTTCCCAGGAAGAATCTCATTTCCCTGACAAATGCATGAAAATAGCCCTTCTTCCATGACCACGTTTCATTTCCCTGACTATCCCTGACTTTCCAGAATGTGGGAACCAGGTCTTTTCCTCCTCGTGTTTTTTCTGAGGCATTTCAGCACTTAGAGACTGTTCACTGTCTGACCAGATGGGAGGAGGAATTCATGATGAATCAAGAAACATAATCAGCACGACTCTAACATAGAAACAAATCTCTGCTTTTTTTTCAGCAGAGAAAATTTTTCACCAACCCACATCCAGAAAGTTGAACCATTGAACCATTCTTCGATGATTCTAGACCTTTTTTGAACCGTTGAACCATTTATAACATAGGATCGTAGATTTCTTATCGCAAGCTTGTTAAAGCATCTGATGAGTTTCTGTGAAAGTTTATCCCAGTTTGAAACAGGAAGTTTACTGCACTGTTTAATTTTCACGATGAGCAACTTTCACAAACAATCGCAGAAAGCACCTTACATAAATAAACAATACGCATAAACTAAGCTACTTATTACAATCCAACAATGGGAGGTGCATGCAAAGGCAATGCACCTGCCCATAACTAACCATAAGTATGCTATTCAAAATGTTCCGGAACTTTTTGAACAGACCTCGTTAAAGTGAGAGATATTCGTGCCATGATCTGCTTTTGAATTCCTGTGAAAAAAATGATTATTCCTTCAGGTTTACACAACTGAACATCAAAATTCTTACAAAGCAAGGATAAATCACAACTATTTCACACAGGCAGAATATTTCTATTCATGTTGGCAAGTATGAATGAAATTCTGAATTTAAAACTATGCATTGGTTTGGTTTTCATCTAAGAAGTCAATAAAATAATTTATCGTATTTATTCATAGGACTCATTAAACTCAGTGCTGAATCTATCGCTTCAACCATATAGAAGAATTGTTGTAGGCTATGCTTCAAATTGTTGTAAGCTATGCCATGGAAGAATATGCCTGCTAGAAAAAAAAGAAAGGATTTAATTTCTCCATTAAATTTAAGGGGTAAACAATTAAATTGAATGAAATGTTTTTATTAATAACTATAGTGGCTTTAATGTTTTTAAGTTAAAATATTGCAGGAAATTAATGATTTTAATTTTTTTAACATTAAGAAAAACCAAAAACAATATGGGAAACAACTATTTTGTTTATTTTTTTATTTCCCATTCAGTACAACAGCGGTTTTTGTTATTCGTGTGCAGTTTCTTTCTGTTTTACACTATTAACATTTTCCGAGATATTGGCTTTTTCTGAATGAGATTAGATGTAGACCTCAAATGTTCTTTGCTTTTGCATGAAAATAATAGTTTTTCCTCTCTCACTCAGTGGCAGAGATAGCAGAGTCACAGGTCTTATTGCTCCTAGACTTTTTTTTATTTTTCTCTCTCCAGGATTTTCGTTTTAACGAACCAATTTTTTTTGGTCCCTAACTATTCGTTTTAACGAGGGTCTAACTGTATCTTCAAAACTAAAAGATTTTGCTTAAATTTCTTTTTGGCATTCTGTAATATACAGTAAAAGGCACAATTTGAAGTAGACATTTTGCTGTAAGTGAAATAGAATTTTTGTTATAAATTTTTGAGCTTAAGGATTATGTGCGTTACCATAAATTTAATTTTAAAAAATTATATTTCCATAGCAGAATCATATATTAAAAACCTTTTAGTTCAGCCCATTATTGAATTCATTCTTAACCAGAAAAAAAAATTAAGGGACACATTCTGTGGATAGAAAATTTTATGGCGTTTTTCGGAACAAGTGCCCTTTTTACAAAGATAACTAATTCAAAGAAAAACTATTAAGCATATCTTAATCTGTTTTCTAATACATCTGAAATATACGTGCAAAATTTCATAACATTCTGACTAGTAGTTTGGAAGAAAACAATGTATTGTAGCCCATCAATGCAGTAACAGGGCACTACTCATGTCACACTGCGAGAAAACAAAGCAACTCCTCTTATGAATTTGTCAACACAGCTGAAACCAATGGACAGGCTTTCTTCTATTGCTGTAGGCTATGGTTGAAGCGATAGATTCAGCACTGAGTTTAACAACAAGCCCATAGAATCCAACTTTTTGAAGATATTCTAAATATCTTTTTATTAACAAGTTTTGATACAAATACACTTTATGATCAAAAATATCTAAATGCTCCCTCAAAATAGTGGATTCTGCAATGAATGTCATAGTGAGAGTTCACATGGGAAAAGGCCCAGGAAAGGCCACACATCGTTGCACACTGAAACAAACATGAAAGGAAAACACAAGCTAACTTTGAAGTGACCGAGCATTAACCATTATAGAAAACTAAACATTTGCAATGTTACACATGTTCCACTTCATCAATAACTGATATCATTTAGACAATTCCATGCCATCTACCTTGTGACAAATTTGGTGAGGGCCCACTTAACACTATTATGCATGCATGGTTGTGCAGAGTTTATTTGCTGCCATGATGGTGAGAAATTGATCTGGCCTGCTCAATATAGACTCAATCACACAGAATACTTGTAGGATGAATTGTAATGCCAGCTGTGAACTAAATCATGCTGCTCCATATCGGTGCCAAACCAGATCACTGCTCTTTTGCAAGTTTAGCATATGCTTCCAACAGCCAAATTTTTAAAAATTGGTAAATAATATTCCTGACAAAATAGCAGCACAGTCACAGCAAATGGCAGAGCAGTACTTATTAATTTCTTACTTCTTTGCAGGAGAAGCAACATATATAGGAATCCAGACATTTTTGATCATTTCATATATTCTATTAATATTTAAGACAAGAAATGTACTTAAAAAATCCTGGCATCTCATGCAAAAAATAAGTAAAATAGAATATTTTATATATGTATAAAGAAAGCATTTCAAATAAAGCAATTTAATCAACCTTGACAATGTTTTCTTAAATTTTGTAAAAATGTGTTTTGACCATCTTTACTGCCAAAGTCTTTGTATCCTAAGCACCAGTTGAGAAAGTGTGGAAGATCAGAAATAGTTGGCTAGTGGAAGAAAACAATGCTGAGGTTAACAAAATATCATAAATGTAAGCACTACAAACTGAAACATTTATGCATTTTAAGTATTTAATCGCTTACCATTATACAAGGGAGGACTAAATCAATAGCCAAATCATCTAAGATACTAGTATGATTTGATATAATGATTTTAGCATCAGAAGTTTTCTCTTCTACATTCTCTTCTCTGATTAATATACCCAAAATTAAACACAACGTTCTTAAAATGCAACTAAGGAAAAAAAAAAAAAAAAAAAGAAAATTCTAATTTATGTCCTAATGTCTTTTTATTCTTACTTCAAAACATTCATATCAATTCACATACATTAAAGGGTATCCTATTTTAAGTAATGCAGTTAAATATCTCAAAAATGAAAATCTCTAAAGGAAAAACATTTTAGAGAAAAATAACAGCATTTCACGGGGTCGATCAGACATGCGTCTACTTTTGGATAGATGGCAGTTTTCAAAGTCATTTGAAGGTCAACTCTGATTTTGTGTAAATTGCAAAATATATTTTTATTGCAGAATCTGATTCTGCACATTTTGTGCATATTACTGGTAAAGAGTTCTCTGAAGTAAGGTTTATTTTCATCTACTAGAAAGGATGGAGAGTCTAGGGTCGAGGCTTGACACTGAACAGATGCATTAGGAAAACTCTTTGTTGGAGCATCTACAGCCATGGCCCAAAGTATTGAACACCCATGAGATATTTCAGCGTTTTAGGGATTATCAATTTCAAATTTTTTAGACATATTAAAAGTCATATTTAGACATGCTGTTAAAATCAATGATAATGCACGTAAAGACACCAAAAGCACATTAGATAACTGCAATGTGTTCACAAACAGCAAAAAAAGCCAACTGATAACAAATCAAAAAAATGTTAAAAAGAGCAACTTTACTGCAACAGATGTTTTATTGCTAGCTACTTGGTAGATCATTGTTCTTAAACCTGTTTAGATGCTGAAAAGTTAATATTTAAACAAAAAGCTTTGCTTTCTGCAACATTTATTGCACATGCTCAATACTTTTGGCCATGGCTGTACTAGTTAAGAGCCCTAGTTATTGCCTAATACTCCTTTGGCCACCATAGTCCCCGGATTTGAACCCAATTGAATATCTTTGGGATGAGCTGGAACGGGTTATTCGAGGCATGGATCCACCACCATCCAGTAAGCATCAACTGGGAGCAGCTGTTGCATCCCTATGGACAAACATTACAGAACAGTGCTTCCAGCAGCTAATTGAATCCATGCCACGGTGAATTCGTGCTGTTATAGCTGCTAGGGGTGCCGCAAGAGTTAATTCATTATCGTGCTCATGGACGATATGAGCCTTGTGACATGGATCATTGTCCTGCTGGAAGTATCCTTCTAATGGGTGAAACACAGTAGCCGTGAAGGGATGAACGTGGTCGGCAACAATGTTCAGGTAGCCCTGACCATTAAGGCATTATTCTACAGTATCAGCGGACCAAGGAAACATTCCTAGACCCTTACAGAGCCTCCACCAGCCTGAAAAATGGAAACCAGACAGGAGGGGTCCATCGTTTCGTGCTGTTGTCTTCAAATTCTGCGTCGGCCATCTGCATAACATAACAGGAAACGGGATTCATCCGACCAGCAGACCTTCTTCCAGTCATAGACGGTACAGTGTTGGTGATCATGGGCAAATTGGAGAAGTTTTTTGTGGTTTTGGGGGGATCAAAGTTACCCGGATTGGCCGTCAGCTGTTGTAGCCCATCCTTGCCAATGTACGACATGTAGTGCGTTCAGAGATGTTATTCTGCCGTCCAGTGTTGTGCTCCATGGTTAGTTGATGAGTCATGAAGTTTCTATTCACACGAACAAGTATTCCCATCCTACACTCACCCCTTGGATCGGTGAATCATTTGCAACCACAGGCTTGTCTCTGGCTTGTTGTTTTTTTGGTTGTTTAAACAGTCCTGGTAAATCCTTGAAATAGTTGTTGACAGGTGCGTTCTCGCTTTATATTGGTACCGATTGTCACATGACCAACTGATACGTAGTAATTGCTATGCCAACGGATTTGCATAGTCATGGGTATTCCTAATAACTGGCCAAACGGTGTACATTATCCTAAGAATATATTAACTGCATGTAAATCTGTTGCCATAATGGAGAATTTACTCTTAAGGCTAATTTTATCTCAAGATATTGTGCAATTTTAATTTTTATGAGTTTCTTATTGGCTTTTTGTTTTAAAATTTTAGGCCTTAATTTCAAAATTTTTTAAAAATTCTTAAATTGAAAAATAGTTATTAAAAAAAAAAAAAAGTTATCTAAATTCAAAATTAATGCACATAATTAAATAAATCTGTCTTTATTGAATATTTTATTTTTCATCATTTTATGGTTGAAGTGTGTTAATTTTAATATAATATTAAAAATCATGATATTCCTATTTGAATCCTATTCAAAAGTAACTTACATTTGTAACATGTTCGGATTCATTTTGAAAATTTAATTCATTGATAATGTTTTATGATTTCCCAACTGAATCCTAAATCATAGAGGTACTAATTTGATGACAGCAGAGTCATCTATTGATGAGGTATATATTATAAACCATATATTAAGTATATATAATAAATAAATAAATAAATAAATAAATAAATAAATAAAAATTCTGTTTGTGCAAGGGTTTTTTTGTTAGTAAAAATTAAAGAAACTCTGTTAATCCTATACTAAAAGTGTTGTGCATATTTCCATTACTGTGAAGTTTCAAATAAAAGCAACAAAGTAGATGCCATAGAACAATTTCAGTTTCTTTTTTCATGCACCCTGATACCAGTTGAGCATGCATGATTCATTTTTAGTCCATAAACAACAGAACTGGACTATAATTCCTGGAATCCTCTTAGTGAAATTGCATTTGAAAGAAAGCTGAAACAAATCTGGCAGTTTGATTAGAGACTAAATGGAATTTTGAAGACGATACTCTAGTTGTCTTGCTGGTCTCTTTTATTATCGTATCATTGCTATCTCCAAATTGGTTCTCCTTTAAGAGTTATAAACAAATCATGGTCCTAGCATGACAATTTATAATTTTTCTTTACTTACAGACAAGGTAGAAGCTATCATGCTTTCAACAAGCAACAACTGAATAAACTAGATAACAGCAATCGATAACCACATATATTTTGTGTGTGGTAGTTTCCTTTTTTTTTTTTCCCCCCCCCTTCGTGACGGGCACTATAACGAACCGGCAAAATATTGGTCTCTTGGCTTTCGTTTGTTAGAGGTTTTTAACTATATAGATATATTTTGTCTGCCCAGCTATTTTTTGCATTCCACCCAGATGTTAAAAAACATCTGCTTCTATTGTTAAAACCATGTTCATTTCACCTGTTGATAAATCATATTTTTAATATTAATCATAACGGCATGAATATGATGAAGGTAATATAATCCTGACATGGCTCTGATAATATAGTATAATCATTTTCTTATACGAATTATTTTTTCCTGAAACGCAAACGTTCTTATCAAATAAAATAAAAGGCATGAACGTACTGTCTGTTTATGCAAACATGCTTTAAATCCTGATTTAGTGTTTCGTGCACAATTAGTGCCAAACATGTATGATTTTCACCAAAAGTCACCCAAATGGGTGGATTTACAATTTCATGCACACTTTTGCCAAACCTTCATGATTTTCACAAAAGGTTTTATAATTATCTTAACTTAAAAACTGACATCGCATTTTAATTAAGAGAAATAGTTTTAGAAGAAAAAATAAAAGAAAAAACAAACAGTAAAATAAAAACCCTTTGAAATATTTTAAAAAACTATTTTAATGGTGAGTGCGAAGTATCCCTGACCTTCTAAGGACAGCAACTCGAGGAACTACGATGATCGCAAGCAGAACATTGAGTCCAATAAAAAACCTCAACACTGCTAAGACAAAACCTATTGGAAAATAAAAACACAAAACAAAAAACTGCCATCCTGTTCCTAACCTGAAAAATAATTAAACAAAATTATTTTTCTCTTCTAAGCATGCTATAATTTTAGGAAACAATTTTTAACTTGACATTAAGTGCAATACTTTAAACCCACTCCCTGTGTATTAAAAAAACAGAAAAAAAACTTCAGAAGTGTAATGTGATAAATGTGTACCTGTTTGTATCAAACAGGCTTTCGATACTTATGTCGGACATAATATCATGCGTAAAAGCATAAATCAACAAAAAATAAACAACATCTAAAAAAAGACATTTAACCGAAGCTCAAATTATAAGAGTAACTGCCATGCAATAACATGGGTTACATACTTAAGTGGAATTATGGGAGAAAAAAAAAAGTAGACTGGTGTTTTAAGAAATTGCTTCCGTAGAAATTTTACCTGACGTATTAATCAAAACTGATCACTTTTTTCATATTTGTTAATCTATGATTTATTATTCAAAATATATTTAGCTCAATTTAACATTTACTCATTTTATAAATTATTCTTAAAATATAAATATTTCATAAAAATTTCAAACACAAAATATATTTTTCACTATATATAATTCCTAAAACAGTATCGAGCAGAATTCGTAAGACTTCCTGTTTCGGTTTTTGAGTGAGTAGGTTAGGATTTTTATTTCCTCTGGATTCCGAGGATTATTTTAGCAGTCGAGATACATTTTTCTTTCATTTCCTTTTCGTGGAAAGATTTTACCTTAGTTCACCCAAATTGTATATAATTCTAAAAGGTAGATGTGCATTCGTTTCTTTTTGCTTTATGTTTATAAATGGGGCTAATTGTGTCTTGAAGGGGGCCGCAAGTGGCTCTCTGCTCGAAGCGCGAACGAAGCGGCGGACCGCGAATCTCTTATCGCAGAATTATCTATTCGGTTATCTTCTACATGCATTAACTTCATGTGAGCTCAGCCAAAGAACGTAAAACAGCCTGTTTTACGTTCTTTGGCTCAGCTAATATGCTTACTATGCGAATAGGAACCTTCTGTTGCAGTGTAATCTGCTTAATAGGAAATCCAACGGGATACGATTTCCATGTTTCGTGCCGTCAGACGCGACACTACCGGTTCGTGTAAATTTCTCGGTACAACTATTTTACTTTATTCGGATGAATTGGCGGGCACCATAGTATTTCATAATATCCGAAATTCTTACTATCCGAAGAGAATTTAGCAGTGTACAAACTTTTAGCAGTGGTAGAGGTAAATTATTTTGAATGTATCATTAAACTGGGGGTCGCAAAATAGTCCTTGATACATAAAAAAAATTGTCAAGGAATTCAGAACACTCATAATGCTCATCTCTGGAAGTACATAATTCCCGTTCACCTGTGACTCGTAGTCATCAATTGAAGTTGGATGTTAATTTTTGGGATGGGATTCTCCATGATCATGTCATCGGATCATACTTGCTTCCAGGATGCTTAAACGGCGATGGGTAAGAAATCTTACAACAAGTTTTGCCAGAATTGGTTCAGAAGGTTCCCTTAGCTGTCCGAATTTGACTAGGTGACGGCTGGGCTCTAGGTCTGTTTTGTTGCGTTATAAACATACTCGTGCGCTTCAAAAAAATGGAATATTCAGCTGGATAGTGATCCGTGTTGTAAAACATTCTCATGTTAACTATGATTAAATTGGTTAGATGAAACAAAAATTTTATTTCTAAACGTGTAATGGATGAAGTTTAATTCTATACAAAAAGTAAAACAATTCATCAAAAATCAACAAAATTATGAGAGTTTGGTTAATGTTAACTATCTGCACAATCGCAAACGCAAGTCCCACTCTCGGCCCTGCGGGCCTCGCTGGCCGCTGTTTTCCATTACTCGAACGCCTTCGGCGTTCTGTCTACGACGTCCCCCTCCGGGGGCAAATAACTGATATATACCCCAACCTATTTGGTTACAGGGGGCAGTTGGTTTCCCCTCGGCTGGTTACAGGAATCGCGACAATTCAGTTTGCGGATTTAGTCATCGCGCGATTGTGCAGATCGTTAACATTAACCGAGAGTTTTCATTACTTCAAAAAATGGAATATTGACACCACTGCGTCAAAATAATGGAATATTAATACAAATAATAAAAAAATAATCTAACAAAGAGCAAAACTATCAAAATAACACTAATACTTGGCAGGGACACCTTTTATTTATTTATTTATTGTGAACATAACAGGTTTACCCAATTACTATGTTCACTAAAAATTGCAATTACAGTTAGAAAGTTTTTACAAATATTTCAAAACTTGCAATTCACATTTGCAATTTGAAAATCAAAAACAAGAGTAATTACATAAATGAAGTAACATAAACAAAAGTAAATGAATAAAAACTGACTATTTTATAAAAAATGAAAATATTAATGAAAGCTATTGACACACAAGTGGTAAGAAGTTATTACAAGAAGTTACAAATTGATTTTGACTCATACTAAAAATATCAATCGGTAGAGGGTGTATTTTATTGTAAAAAGACAACATTCTAAGTATTGGCGAATTTTTGTGCGAGTCCGTATTAACCCTTGGAATAAAGTATAAATTACGAAACCTGTTCGGAGAAATATTAGGAACATAAAAACTTATTTTTTCTCTTATATTGGGATCGTCAATTTCATTATGTAATAGTTTGTATAAAAATACGACCAACTGACAATTCCTTCTATGTGAAAGAGTATAGATTTGAAATGAGTGAAGCAATGATTCATAAGAAATAAATGTAGGGAAATATCGAAAAATTCTATAAAATAAATATCTTAGGAATTTAGCTTGAACAGCTTCAACAAGTTTAATATATTTGGTAGTATATGGACTCCATATAATTGATGCATATTCAAGCTTAGATCTTACAAATGCGTTATATAAAATAAGTAACACTCTTAAATTATTAAATTGATATGAGTTACGAATTACAAATCCAAGATTTCTATGCGCAATGCTAACAACGTTATTAATATGGTTTGCAAAATGTAAATCTTTACTAAAAGTAACACCAAGATCAGTTTTTTTGTTAACATATTGTAATATTGTTCCATCAATCCTGTAATTAAAAACAATGTTTTTCTTGAGCCTAGAAAAGGTCATTACTTCACATTTAGATGTATTAAATGGGAGATTATTTTCCTTACTCCATTTACTTAAGGCATACAAATCATTTTGAAGATTAACACAATCGGAGGTAGATTTAATAGAACTAAAAATTTTAAGATCATCCGCAAATAACAAAATTTTAGAAAACTGGATAGTAGCCGAAACGTCATTAATGAATAAAAGAAATAATAAAGGACCTAAGTTTGATCCTTGTGGTACTCCAGAATATACAGGGAATTTATATGATGAACAATTTTTGTACAGTACAAGTTGAGATCTCTGTTTTAAATAAGATGCTATCAAAGATAACATAGATTCAGAAAAACTGTATAAGGATAATTTTGCAATTAATTTATCGTGATCAACTTTATCGAATGCTTTCTGAAAATCAGTGTATATAACATCAACTTGAAGTCTGTTATCCAACTCACTAGAAACATAATGAACAAAGTTACATAAGTTTGTTACAGTTGATCTATTAGGCATAAATCCATGTTCATTGATACAAATACTATCTTGAACATGTTTAAATATAAATTTGTAAAGTATGATTTCAAATATTTTTGATGGAGTTGATAAAATGGCCACCGGTCTGTAATTGCTAATTAGATTGGAATCACCAGATTTAAAAATTGGAGTTACTTTTGTTAACCTCCATTTGTCGGGGAAAGTACTAGTTTTAATAATAAGGTTATAAATCAGGGTTCTCCCCAGGCCCTTTTTAACGGGCGCGCCGCCCGGCTGATTTTGGCGGGCGCCCGGCTGAATACACGAAAAACTGCACAACATTGCTTAATATTTTATTTGTTTTTAATTTTTGTCCGCCCGGTTATTTTAGCTTACCACCCACCTGATAAAATTTTCTGGGGAGAACACTGTAAATTATATATAATGGTTCTGTGAAAAGATCTTTGCAACCCTTAAACAGATACGGTGGTATTCCATCAGGCCCAGATGATCTCTTGGGCTTCAATGTTTTAATAGCAAGTTTAATATCGGCCTTGGAGATTTCTTTAATACATAAATCATTTGAGATCATAGGGGGGTAGGCTGCGGCATTACGATCAATAACAGCGACCTTTGGCATCAATGACAGCGCGAATCAGTTGTCGACATCAGTGTTCGACCAAACATTCTGTTTCAGTTCTTGAATTGTGAGTGGTTATCGTTTGCCAGTTTGCGTTTCGTGATTTTCCATAGATTTTCTATGGAGTTCAGGTCTGGGGAGTTAGGAGGCTAGGGCTTTGTGTCAATATTCCTCTAGCCAGTTCTCAGTTGAGCGTGATGTGTGAGCTAGGGGTTATCTTGCTGAAAGAAAAAGTCTGTCTCCATATAAGTTTTCGGATGATGAGACAAGAAACGCATCCAGTATTTCTGTAGGCCAATGAATTAATCGTTCCTCTGACGATTACAAGCTCTCCCGTACCCATGGAGCTCATGCAGCACCACACAATGATGCTGCTTGGAAACTTGACGTTTTTGTTCATGGTGCGGGGATAGTGTGCCTCTTCTTTAGTTCGCCATACTCTGATTCCTTGGTCACCAAACGTAGACAGAATCTGGAATCATCGCTGAAGATGACATTGCTGAAGTTCTCAGGAGTCCAATTGGCATGAGCTTTACACCACTTTAATCGTGCTTTGCGTTGAGTTTTGTTCAACATAGATGTCTGTTTGGCACACAGCTGTCCATTCCAAATTCAGATAAGCGCCGGATACATCAGTTCCATCCTTACGCCACAATGTGTTAATAACTTTTGATGATTTGAATCGATCATTAGGTGCAATTTTGCGCACCCATCTCTCTTCAAGTATCGTCAATGCACGTTTGTGTCCACGTTTGTCCCGACTTGTTTAAAATCCATAGCCGGGATTTGCTTTTTTTTTTTTTTCAAAACTTTGGAAACAGCACTTTATGAGCAATGTACTGTTTCAGCAATATCACTTCGTTTGCGACCTGATTTGTGCAATTGGAGTATCAGCTTACGCTGCATTAATGACAGATCCTTTTTGGGTGACATTTCTCAATAGATAGTGAATTGAAATTCTTTAGCAGCCGAGGAAGTATGTGAATTATAGTATAAAGTAACAAAAAGTATTCTAGCTTGGAAAACCAAATGGGATATCCCATTTCAGAATATGTAAATGCGAATATTCCATTATTTTGACGCGGTGCAGTCAATATTCCATTACTTTGAAGTGATGAAAAATCTCATAACCATGTTTATTTTTGATGAATTGTTTTACTTTTTATGTAGAATTAAACTATATCCGGTATACGTTTAGAAATATAATTTTTGTTTCATTTGACCAATTTATTCACACGTAACATGAGACTACTGTACAACACGGTCACTACCCAGCTGAATATTCCATTTTTGTGGAAGCGCACGAGTAGTTTAATAATCCGGAATCGCTCGGGGTTTCCATATACCAAATCTAAGCCGATTCCATGCAGTGGTTTCCGAATGACGCGTTCGATGTTGCGGTAGAAGACTGAAGCTGTGTTCATAGGTGGAGCGAGGCAACTGAAGGAAAAATTGTGGGTCGTCCGAGAAAAATTGCATGCAAGTAGGCGACACCCTTCTACGTATGCCTGCACGAAGAACCATGGCCAACTAGATTATAGATAATAAATTATAATTCTTCATTTTAATTCATTTTAATGTATTCTGTGTAAAGGAATATTTATTGAAATGTGTGTAGATCTAAAGCGAAGTTACGAATAGATGATTTTAAAAGAGGAGAAGTTAAATGAATTTGGAAACTCATTTTACTTAAATAAGATCATCGACATGAGAAATGATAATTATTTCTCTTAATTCACTGTGCTGACATGGTCTTTACCGCACTGAGATTCAGGCTGCTTCTAAAAACTCTCTCCAGTCGCAATCGAGCGTAAGCGTTCATGATCAACGCGAGCACTGCATCTAAAAATGACAGAGCGCTCGTCACTGGCGCCTCGAAAAACTCCCCGATCTCATCGTCGTGTTGGGAACGCTCAGGATCAAAGTGATCTTATTTTCATTGTGATCACTTCGCGTTGCCTCGCTCACTTTCACTACTTTCGCTTTCATTACTTTCGCAATAATGGCCGACAATGAAAGCATATCCCACCTCGAAGTCCGTTTCCAATGCGGATTATAGTTTTGCAATGAATCTGAAGGCACAGAACAGGTCAAGATACACGGCAGGGGCGAAAGAGCTGAAGATAAAAGCGAAGATTGTTTTATATATTTTAATTTTTCTCTTAGGTTTCGAATTTTCTTTAAAGTTTCGTTTTATCGTACGTGCACTCTCGTACGTAGATTTTTTTAACACTCTCGTATTTATTGTCATAAAAGAATAAATGCATTGAAATCTAATAAATCCCCATCAGATTATAATAATGGACAATAAAAATAAATAATTACCCTTAAAACAGAAAGTTTGAAAGCGTAACGAGTTTCTGTGGCAGTTACCTCTTATTTACTGATCGGGCTGTTACCTCTTATTTACCTCGTTGCCCTTGGCGCTGTCAAAAAACTTCATGAACGGGTGAATAGAGCGGGCGCGATCAGGGGTAAACGATCACGTGATTGAAAATGAGCGCTCGAGAGTTTTTAGAAGCACCCTTAGTCTCTCTTTAACGTCTCCTGTAAGTAATGGTTAAAGCACTGTAAAAAGAATGTATGGACAACTAGTGGCAGGCAGCCATTTTGATTCCTATTTAATATGATAACTGCTTCTTGTTTTGCAGTAAATTCAAACTTGCAGATTGAACACCTCCTTTTTGACAAAAGTTAGAGGGGAATGTGCCTCTGAAGTTTGAATTTACTCCAAAACAAGAGGCAATCATCGTATGAAATAGCAATCAAAATGGCTGCCTCTGCAAAGCAGTTATCCATGCCTTCTTTTTGCAGTGCTTTAGTAATGGCATCAAAATAGCAGCCCCCAACGTCGAGAATGTTCAAAAAAAGTCTTTCAAAAATGCCGTCCATGTTCTGAATTCCTTCTCTTGCAATCGGAACCCATGCCATCAGACCTTCCTCGGAATCAACTGGAATTTCGTTGACAAGACTCTTTATGAAGCTCCACGCCAAGAAATCAGGCGGTGTCAAGTCTGAGGAACGTTTATGGCTGTGGTCAAAAACCCTCACTGGTGAGAGAATGATGATGTAATTTCTCACTGGGCTAACCGTTTTTTTCTCGGTGAGGACAGGTAGACCAACCGGTAGGTATTGCAGCACTAAAACTGCGTTAAAATGACGTCACAGTTTTCTCACCGGGATTTCTGACCGATCCAACGCTAACTCTTCTCACCGGCATAGTATTAGAAGTAGAAGTAGGGAAGCTAAGGGTTTTCCTGTGTTCATGGTTTGAGGGCGCTTGCAGCAATTTGGGCCTAGAGTCCCTGTAAGTAAGTTTTACTTACAGGAACTCTATTTGGGCCCATCAACTGGTGCTCTCGAGCATCACTTGCAGTTGGCAAAATACATTTAAAATAAGTAATTGAAATAGAAATTTTACACCATTTGTCCTAAAAAATTTTTCTTCTTACTAGAAGTTAATTGCAATACCGGAAGAAAATTAAAAATATTATTTCTAGTTTTTCAATACAATCTATTAAAAATAAAAAATGCAGAACAAAATCCAATAAAGTTGATATGAATTATTTACCAATTATGCAAACTTGGGACGTTTTGCTAACAGCCGACCTGACTTCTTTTAATCGTTTTAATAAATTATTTAAAATAGCTTTATTATCTCAACAAATTAATAAAAAAAAGTAAAAAAAAAAAAAAATCGAAAATAAAAAAAATAATTTCCATCCAAAAACAAACAGTAAATATAAAATTTTTTATTTTTTTAGAATTACACCCCTACGAAAACATTGTACCTTAACTTTTTTTGTATCAATGTACATAGATTGTTACAAAATAGATATTGTACAATTTACATTTTTCGTAAGGGTGTGATTCTCAAAAAATTATATTTAGTTTATTTTAATTTGTATTTATTTATTTCTTGGTTTCTCTTAGATTCGTTTGATAATAATGATAATATTAATGTATTATAATTACAATGAAATCTAATAGTATAATAGTAAAATATTTATGAATTTAGGTAATTTAAATAAATCAAAGTACAGCCGAAGCTCAAAATGGATATGTTATACAGTAAATAAAAGATAAGGCTAAGGAAAATAAAATAAAAGTTGTTTTTTTTATAAAATCTTTAAAACTTATAAAACTTACAGAATTTTTTTATATAAAAATATTTAGGCTGGAAAAGGGAAAAAAAGTGTTAAATATTAGTTAATGAAAAACTTAATCAATTTCTTGATTTCAATACGCTAATTCTTAATCAAAGGTTTATTGAGGAATGAGATATTACAAAAAAATATCAACTTTAACAACAACTTAGCCTCTAGCTTAGCAACTCCCCTGTCTCACATTTTTAACACCTCTATTGTTTGTGGAACCTTTCCTAAAAGCCTTCGACGTGCTAAGATTATCCCTATATTTAAACAAGGAAATTCAATGGACTTTGGTAACTATCGACCCATCTCAATTGTTCCTATATTCTCTAAAATTTTCGAAAAACTCTATTTTAGTCGTTTATCTAACTATGTGTTTAGTAAAAAATTAATCTCCTCGACACAACATGGTTTTACACCAAAACGTGGTACCGACACTGCTATTTATGAATTAATGGAATATATAACAATGAATATGACCGAAAACAGGCATGTAATTTCTATATTCCTGGACTTCTCAAAAGCCTTTGATTCTGTCCCAATAAACCTCCTGATTTATAAACTTTCCAACTTCTATAACATACGGGGTCCCCCACTAAACTGGCTAACTGAATTTTTAACCGATCGACAGTATACTTTAACTTTAGGAAATATAACTTCCAGAACTTTAGTACGTAACCTAGGTGTTCCTCAAGGATCAATATTATCTCCGCTGCTTTTCAGCCTTTTTATAAATGACCTATCACATGCTCTTTCGCCCTCTTTCACTATCTTGTATGCTGATGATGTTACTCTCTCTTATGCTGATAGTACAATTGCGAATCTACAAACTTCTATCAATCAATCCCTGATTATCTTAAGTAATTGGATCCAATTAAATCAATTATCTCTTAACCTAAATAAAACTAAATACATGATCTTTGCACAACGGAATAAACAATCTGTACCTCGTGAATTACCCATTTACTACAATTCTCAACCTCTATCCTTTACTGAAACTTTTAAATTCTTAGGATTGCATATATCCCCGGATTTATCATGGAACAATCACGTAAAAGAATTATCTAAGACTCTTAGTAAACGACTTGGCATAATCTCGCAACATCACTATCTTCCATCTAGAATATTATTACTATTATACAGTACACTGATACACTCAACTATCTGCTATGGAATACAGTTCTGGGGCTCTACCTCTAAATTTAACTTAACAAAAATCCTACGCATCCAAAAAAGGTTTCTTAGGATTCTTCTGAAGCTCCCAATACGTTCTCATGTATCGCCTTACTTTGAATACTATAAAATATTAACTATTTTTCAAATATATATCCAACAATTACTTACGTTTATATTTAAAATTATTAATGGACATTTAATTGTATCTAATCCTCCAATAATACATCATCAACAAGATTTTCACAATTACCCTACCCGATTTGCCTCCTCAATAAGATGCCCATTAACCCGTCGAAATTATCATAACAACTGTGTTTCTGTTGCTGGTATAAATTGGTGGGCCCGTCTACCTGAACATCTACAGCAAGCTCCAACCCCTGCCTCATTTAAAAGAAAGTTAAAGCCCTTTCTAAATACATCCAACCTCTCCTCTTCCCTCTAATCTTAACCTTATATAAATTTATTCTTTGCCATTGTATTAATGAGATTGTATCATTTCTTATATATATATATTTTGATAATTTTTGTTGATAATTAAATTTATCTACTTAATAATTTGCAACTTTACATACATTTTATATTCATTAAATTAGACTATCCTTCACTTCAAAAAACTGACATTAACCCATATTTATTATTTATTATCTATTTTTTTTTTATTTATTTTTAAAAAAAATTTTTATTCTGTATTCATTCTGCTACATCACGTTTGTAATTTGAATGATGGAGCCCCTAAGACCTAACTTGTCGGTGTAATACCATACTGGTCTTAGACGAGCTCCGATGTACTATACGTAACCAATAAATAAATAAATAAATAAATAAATATTCTTTGTAGATTTTTATTTTTTTGTATATTCTTTTATAGAAATAATATTGGCTAAGGCAAAGGGAAATTGGTTGTTTTTTATTTTCGATTTTTTTGTGTTGAGGTAATAAAAGTATTTTGAATGATTTATTGAATCTTCAGTGTTTTAATGACACTTTATAGTGTAATCGTTTTCATTTAGTAGTTTAAAATAATTAAGTCTAATCATTTAAAAAAAAAAATCTTTACTTTTAAACCCTTTATCAGACAATACTAATTAAGATGACAATTTTTTTTATTTAGTTTGCTCTTTTCAGCATTATATTAATAAAAAATTGTAATTATAGAAAGTTGCAAAATAAAAAGTTAAAAAAATGAATTTTTGAGGAAAAGATACAGCGATATTTTAAGATATGATTTAAACGCTATTGGGGAATTTTAAACCACTTTATTTTTGTATCTAAAATTAAATACTGATTAAAAATATAATATTAACAAAGTCTTATATGTGGTGCTAAATTTTAAATTTTATATATTATATTGGATTTTAAAATTTTATATTTTATATTATTTTTTGAATTTTGAATATTCATTACGCCTGATTTTTTTTTTTTTTTTGATGAAACTATTAATTTGTATTTATTTTACTTTTATATTTATAATCTGTCCGGTTGTATTTTAAAATATAGCGATTTTTGAGTGTGATTTATTTATTTTATTTTTATATTTATATTCTATCCGTTTGGAGTCTAATAAATAGCGATTTAAGTGTGATTTAGATTTTAAACCAAAAATCTCACGAGCAAAACTGCTCATTCAGTTTGATAGATTTTATAAATTATTAATTTTTTATATACATTTTTTCTCAGACCCTTTGCAATAAGTGCTTCTAGAAAAGCATTTGGGAACGAAGCACTTAACCATCGTGTAATAAATTGAAAACTATATTAATATCGTAATAAGTGAAACGTTTATTATCGATATACGTTATAATGACAGAACAGTTCCAAATGTTTACGGTAACAGAATAATGTGGGAAAATAACGGTAAAATCAGCTCTTATGGTGAAATCAGCTCTTACACATTCGCGCTATTTTCTCTCTCTTAGCTAGGGCCCAAATTGACCGCAGCGCTGCTAGTTCATGAAAAATCCGTGACAAAAATGGGCGGAACTTAAGCTAGCGATACATCAACATAGTATTTTTTAAATTGCTCCAAAATGAGCCATGATAAAATCGAAATTATTGAAATGAATGAATGCCTATTGTTTATGGGGGAAAGTTTTTAGTTCATTTTATTATAAACAAAGTGCTTAATTTATTTAAATTCACAGGTACAGTCGCCAGCAAAAGTACTTAGCCACCTTCCATTAATTTCCCAAAAATAAACATTAATTTTCGCTTTAACAATTCCGGTAAAAAGTAACAATTCACGTGCACCAAAATGATCATACCCGTATCACCAAGAAAAACTTTTTACTGGAATTGTTAAAGGGAAATTAACTGGTGAGGACGTTGAGACTAACCGGTTAGGCATAGCAGCACTAACTGGCGTTTTTGACCGCGTTAAAATGACGTCACAGTTTTCTCACCCAGATTTCTGACCGACCAAACGCTAACTCTTCTCACCGGTGAGAGTTTTTGACCTTAGCCGCAGAGTGCAGACATTTCGCGAAACGCGGTGGCTACAATCACGAAACCGTGTACGTTTTTTCAGTCCCCGAGGCTAACGAGAAAGACTGGAGGGAAGACTGAAGTACCGGGATTTTCCGTTAAGAAGCCCATGGGCTTGTATTTGGTTTTCAGCATTTTAAGGTTCTCATGTTGGCCCCAAATAGAAGCCCATGGGCTTCTTAACGGAAACAGGTTTGTTTTACAATAATATTTATTTGATTAAGGAAAAGTTATTTTATTTAAACATTGCAACAATAGAACAATTTGATTCCCTTTTTAGGGTTAAACGTTCTGACAAGGAATAAAGACGAGCGCACGCAGTTCATATTAATTGGAAAGACATCTACCGGCAAAGCTGATAAATATTAGAATTTGTCCCCAAATAAAGGCCCATGGGCTTCTACTTGGAAAGAAAATCCAAATACAGGCCCATCTGGGTCTGTATTTGGGTGGGCCTTTTAACGGAAAATCCCGGTACGTTTTTTCAGTCTTTCTCGTTAGCCTCGTTCAGTCCCGGAATGACGTCACTTCCTGCTACGTGAAGGGAAGAGCGGTGCATGGCGGCCACGGGGTCGTGAACGAGATTTGTTTCACGGACCTGCGGCTGTGAAGGCATAGGGGGTCATTCAAGTTTTTAGCTACAATCGGGAAATTCATTCGTTGTTTAGCTGTAACAAAATTTGTGATCGTGCAAAGGAAATGCAGGAATAATTTCGTTACCCTCATCGTTTATAAACCATTTTCCAGTTATTTAATTCCTTATTTCTCTATTTAGCAATGGTTAAAAGCAAATAAAATTTTGTTTAAGTTTGACTGAATAGCATTAAGATGATTAAAAGCAAGTTGAATGCAAAATTGTTAGGGTTATCGATTATCAAATAAGAAGGAAGCCAATTGGTATATTTTGGGCAAACACAAGTTTTAGTTGAATATTTTTTCTTTTTTCAGAGTAAGTTTGCTGAACCAGAGTAAGCTTCGACAATGAAACAAAAAAGCATCCAAGTAGTTTATTTCTTTATAATATTTTAAGAAATGAAATGTATATAGTTTAGGGTATGAAAATGGCCAAAATCAGCGGATCTGAATTTTATATCCTCCTGTGTACGTAGACTGTAGAAGCCTTTTTTTTTTCTTCATTTCAGCAAGACATGCGGAATGTCCGATTTTAGTCAAGTGGAGTAATGGTTTTCTAACCGACCCAGATATATACCCTTTGACAAATATTTAACAGCAATAAAATTAACATGTTTTCTAGCGTATACTAAAAATTTTTATTTTAAATTATTATACAAATATTTTCGTATCAAAGTGGTTATTTATATTTCGTATCAAATATAAATACGATGGGAGATCAAAAAGTAAGTTGCACTTCCACGGTATGGCCATTTATTACGGTTCCCTGAAAAAAGCGAACATGAAAAAAGCATACACGGAAAATTGCGTACACTGAAAAATGCCCACATGGAAAAAAGCCCATGGATAAAAATGCCTACAGTGAAAAATGCGCATACATACAACGCAATGAGCTATAAAAGTGAACAGTATTTTACAATAAATTTAATTCAGAAATTTAAATATTTAAATGAAAATTATCCTTAAATAATTTGGTTTGGTTTGGTTTGTTTGGTATTAACGTCCTTTTCAACTGCTGTGGTCATTTCAGGACGGCGTTATTATAGGGGCCACAAATTTTGCCTCGCAAGGGTTCTTTAACGTGCAGCCGGCAAACGACTACACGGGACCAACGGCTTTACTTCCCTTCCGAAGGAAGTGCGTGATCTCAGGATTTCCCCCTGAAAGCCTTAAATAATTTAAATAAAAACTAAATTAAAAATGCAAGAAATATAAAAATAATTATAATGCAATAATTATAAAAATATTTATTTAATTTTACAAAATTTTATTTTTAATTAAAATTAGATAAAAATCTAATATGTGATATCAAAAGTATATTCTAAATTTTAACTTAAAATTTGTTAGATTTTATATATTTGACCGATCATCTCCAAAATTGGCACGAAGCAGTTCTTTCACTTGTCGACAAATATGAAGAGGTGCTCCATCTTGCATGAAGACAGCGGTTTCCAAACATCGTCGTTCTCGCAAGGCAGGAATCACATGCTGTGAAAGAAGTTCACAATACCGTGCACTTGTCACAGAACATCTTACAGGACCTCGTTGTATCACTTCCTCAAAGAAAAAGGGGCCTGAAATAAAATCAGCGGTGAATCCCTACCACACAGTTCAGTATTCAGAATGCAAGGGATTTTCATGCACGACGTGGAGGAGTGAGGCACCTTATATGCGGTAGTTCTGCGTGTTCACCGCTCCTTCTACTTCTAGGGTGAAATGTGCTTCGTCTGACCATAGAATGTTCCATGGCCACAGGTCATCAACAATCATCCTCTCTAGAAAGCGATAAGCAAACTCAACGCGTTGAGTGGGATCTTGAGTTTTAGCTGTTGTGCCAGATGAATCTTGTATGGGTACCAATGTAGAATGAACCGCAAGACCTTTCGCACCGTGGACAATGGGATGGACAATTCGCGTGCTGTTGCTCGAGCACTTCTTGCAGAATGTTGAGAAGAGGAAGTTCTGTCCATCACTGCAACAGCCACGTCCTCAACAACTTCGTCTGCTATCTTGCGCCGTCCTCTTTCTAGTGCGACAGCCAAATCGCCAGTCGATTCCCTGAAGCAATAGAACGAATACCCATTTTTATAACAACTGCTAAACCCATTACAAATAACATAGACGACAAAGAAACCGAACAAATACACCAAAGAGTAAAAATAATAAAATTCAAAAAAAAAACACAATAAACACAGAGCAGAAGACTATACACGTCCATTAACTTTTACTCCAAACTACATATATCGTCCACCAAACATAATACAACCAATCGACCTTGCCTTCTGTCATCACTTACATTTTCATGACATACAAAGCATAAAAACACAAAGAGAATTGGAGCCAGAAACTGTGGACAAAGACTAACAAGGAATCAAGGAAACTACTAATCCACAACAAAAGTTTATTCATACGAATGGGCATTTCGGCAGCTTCAAACTCACACTCGCGACAGTGGCGCTTATGACGACACAAAACGATGCATACAGACTCAGACTCAAGCCATACGCCAGGTATGGGGGATGACTACGAACCTCCACACAAACGAAAAAGACAAACATCAGAATATGCACCAATCACGGATCATCTCGCCGACGAACATGGATACGGACCAGGAAACTACCCAATCACACCATACAACATTTGGAATCACGGACACGTAACAGTGAATTTTACTTTTAGAACATAAAAGTGGTACACATTAGATTTCAGCACCATATAAGCTCCATACATTCTTCCATACATACGTACAATGAACTTTCTGGACAGGAGTGCACGACGAGACAGCATACGACACAAAAAGCTACAAAAACTACAAAGCTCTAAATGGAATATCATGGAGAGTCAGACCTAGGACAGCCAGACTTACCATCGAAAACCATGCCATCCTCAGAAAACGACTCATTCAAACAGGAACAACAAACACCGAAACCTGGGATTTTGAAACCAGCCAAAACCTCACCGTCGGAAAAGCAACAAGACAAGGACATACAGTCATCGTCACAACACAAGGAGAAACCGGACCTTTTACAAAACGACACGACGAATCCTAATGGGAAAAAAGCATCATTGACCACATCACAAAATACGAAATACCTGACAAATATCGATGGACCCACCTCATAAACTTTGAAAGCCATCCACCAAAAACTTATCAACTTAGACGCAAAAGCTTACACCCATTTCATCCCCGGACCCACAAATTATACAGTGCGACAAGGAACCTCTGGCGAAATGTCCGAGACTGCAAACAACACCAGCCACTCGTCGAACAATCAATAAATAAAAACAAAGTCTTCACCATAAAGAACACTCATTTACACATAGCCAATTATCCAGCAATAATGATCGGACAACCTCTCATACACCTGTGTCATGAAATTCCGATACAGAGTGCGATGCATCACAGAACTCAACCTGAAATTTTGTATGAAACCAAATATATACGACAATTTAGAAAAAATAGGAATTGAAAGATTTGTAATCAAGCATCATTAAATCAAACTAAAACAAATGTCACAACTGTTTATTTTCCTTACAAAATGTAACAAAACTAAGAAAAAATAAAAACAAAATTTTCTATTAAAAAAAAAAAAGACCATTCATTTCAACAAAAGAAAGTAAAAGAATAATTGTATGCTCCGTTTGGCAGTGTACAAAACAACCAAACGGCCTACCGTGGATCATACAACGCCTCTTAATTTCCATCTCCAACAACCACATCGAAAGTCTGCAAACTCCACGTCGTCCAACTCCCATCGTGAGCTGAAACTCGATGAATTCAAGGCCGTCCAACTCAGAACCCGTTTTTTTTTTTCTAGTGGTAAATCATACTGTCACATGACTTCCTCTCAACGAGATAAAAAAAATTTTCCCGCCTAGCAACTACTGAATAAACGCAATACAATCATTAACATAAATCCCCCCGGCATTGCTGCTGCATTTTCTATCAGAAAATCCAAAAATTAATAGTACGCACGTATAACTCGGAAATACTCGTTGGAATACGATCAAACTTTAACGATATACACAGTTTTATGTGCCCTATTATTCCTCCAAAGTTCATTATTCTAGGCAAAGTTCATTATCCGCAGAACCTGAGTTATTAGCTTGTTGATCTTGGTGGCGGCGTTTTTAATTCTATTCATATCTCAGTTATCGTTCAAATGAGGACCCATGTTCATATGAACATTTTTGGTTTAGAATCACCCCTACTACCTCCCCTAAACGTTTGTACATAGAACTTTGAATCACCCTGTATATACAAGGGGGCCCCTTCGTATACACAGGCTGTTGCAGATAACTACAGGGCAGTATAACGGGAAGCCTACCCGCTCGATTGCAGGGGCCGGCTCGGTAGATTGGCAGAATGGAGGGAGATGAAGGTGGCCTGCAGCAGCCAGCAGTTTCCACAGTCGGGGAGGGGGGGGGGGGTGAACGTCAAAACTGTCATGTTTTTGATAAAATTACCCAATTATTATTTGATGTCGAGCCGGCCCCTGCAATCGAGCGGATAGGCTTCCCCTGTAGTTATCTGCAACTCCCTGTACACAAGTGGTGTGGGCCCCTGGACATTTGCCAGTTACGCCCCTGATTCAGACCATGGGGGAGGGAATACCGGAAAGAAAAAATTAGTGCAAATGATAAATGGAGATTTTTAAAACTAGTTTTATTGTACATAAAGTAATCAGGTCACGAAACTGTTGGTGTAAAAACAATAAAAATAAATATAAAGAAAACACTTTTCCACAAATAAATTTTAATGCACGTATGTACGTTTCGAGGACTACGTCCTCTTCGTCAGCGTGATAACGCAGAAACTGACCCCTCGCAACGAGCGCAGAGAAAGTAAGACAGAGAGCCGCCGCAGGGTCACCAGTCCACAAAAGAGCCGTGCAGCGGGTGGGGGATGGGGACTGATGTCGCCGCTGGTGTGCTTCTTGGCATTAAGTATTGTTTTGAGGATGTAGGAGGTGGTTTACTGCGTGTGGTAGTTGCGCATATGGTGACCACGTGAGTTTGTTTTGCCTCTCTTCTTCTTCCCCTCTCTCTTAGAACGGCTCCTTTTGTGGACTGGTGACCCTGCGGCGGCTCTCTGTCTTACTTTCTCTGCGCTCGTTGCGAGGGGTCAGTTTCTGCGTTATCACGCTGACGAAGAGGACATAGTCCTCGAAATGTACATACGTGCATTAAAATTAATTTGTGGAAAAGTGTTTTCTTTATTTTTATTGTTAGTTTTATTGTTTTAAACAAACAGGCAAGGTTTTTGTTTGATTACAGCATTTGTTCAATATGTCCGCCCCCTGCGTCAATGACATGTTGGAAGCGTAGCACAGCATGATCAATTGTTGCATGAAGCGTTTCATCACACGATCATTAAAATTTAAAACATACATTTGCATCTCAACTTTAGTGTAACCTTTTTAAATAAGAAAATTACTTTATAATGAAAGTGGATATATGGGTGAAACAATTTATAATAATAATAATTTTTTTGGAACTAATGACTAATATAACAACAATTTTGATGCAACGACATTTTTGATAACATCAGAACTAAAAATTTCTTTACGACACGAATATGTTGTTATTAAAAATTGTTTCACCCATATTTCCACTTTCATTAAAAAGTAATTTTCTTATTTAAAAAGGTTACACTAAAGTTGAGAAGCAAATGTATGTTTTAAATTCAGTTATCAGTCCTATACCTCAACTGTATCCTGTATTAATATCACCAAAGTTGGCACGAAGCAGTTCCTTCACTTGTCGACCAATATGAGGAGGTGCTCAGTCTTGCATGAAAACAGTAATTTCCAAGCATCGTCGTTCTCGCAAGGCAGGAATCACATGCTGTGCAAGAAATTCACAATACCGTGCACTTGTCACAGAACATCTTACAGGACTTCGTTGTGTCACTTCTCAAAGAAAAAGGGGCTTAGAATAAAATCAGTGGTGAATCCACACCATACAGTCACGTATTCAGAATGCAATGACTTTTCATGCACGACATGGGGGAACGAGGCACTCAGGGCCGTAGCCAGGACGTTATCTTGGGGTGGTCGATTTTCAAAAATTCCACTGACAAGGGAATCCCTCGAACATGTATGTCACAGATTTCCATCAAATTGAAATATGTTACTCATCTGAAGCTACTATAGATGCTTGCAAAATAAGAGAGTGCGAAATTTTGTTTCTTTCAAAATAAACGGCGAAAACGAAAAAAATTGCCATACATAGCCATACAAGGACTCCATTGTTAAAGCGGATAGGCTATGTGGGGTTCCCTTGTGAGTCGGACCTTTTTCCATAATGGGTTGGTGGTCGACCCCCCCCCGCCCCCCCCCCCCCCCCGGCTACGGGCCTGGCAGTTCTGCGTGTTCACCACTCCTTCTAGGGTGAAATGTGCTTCATCTGATCTTAGAAAGTTCCACGACCACATGTCATCAACAATCATCCTCGCCAGAAAGCGATAAGCAAAGTCAGCGCGTTGAGAAGGATCTTGAGGTTTTAGCTGTTGTGCCAGATTGAATTTTGTATGGGTACCAATACAGAATGGAACGCAAGACCTTTCGCACCGTGAACCATGGGATGGACAATTCGAGTGCTGTTGCTCGAGCACTTGTTGCAGAATGTTGAGAAGAGGAAGCTCTGTCCACCACTGCAATAGCCACGTCCTCAACAACTTCGTCTGCTATCTTTCGCCGTCCTCTTCCTGGTGCGACAGCCAAATCGCCAGTCGATTTACATTTCTTTATCATTTTTCACAACCCAATATCTGACATGGGCCCTTTTCACTGTCCTTTTAGACGACGATATGCTCGCAATGCAGCTGGACTGATGCTATTGTCACATATTTTAATTAATTAATTAGCAGAGAGCGCTAAAGTATGTTACAGAGATGGGACGGGAGACGGTAATGCATAAAATCAACACTTTAATGACTCTATACAATAATAAGGCCACAATTACTTTGAAACTTTACGACTAAGATTGCATAATCATGAAAATGAGTTCTCAAATTACGAATTAACAAAGCTATTCCTTTTTTTTGTATTTTATATAAATTTTGAAAACCCCAAAAAAGGAAGACGGGTCTTCAAAGAATTGCACAATCTAATTATCAAAAATTACATCAATTGCTTGAAATTGTCGCTTAATTATATGGTAAGTACGATTCGTAAAAGCGTGGAAATGGTTTCCCTCTAGAGTCCTCTAAAGCTGGTTTTACACTAGCAATCTTTCCCGGGAAAGTGGCGAGCTGTACCCGCGAAAGTTGTTTACACTATTCACAAACGAGGCTGTACGCGGGTAAGATGAGCACGCTAACTTTCCCGAGCTGGCTTTCCCGGGTGCTTCCCGGGTAGTGTGGCTCGCTTCGCGAAAACGAGGCTCATCTCCGTTGATGCCATTGAAACATAAGAAAAAATGGCGGAAGATAAGCCGGGCAACGAAGCAATGGTGTATGTGAAAAGAATAAAGGTGAAATTCACATTTTTCGAGTTTGTGTTATTGTTACTGATATGTTGGCCTCCATGTTTGTTACAACAGAACAGGAATGACGATTAAAATAAATCTGCCTTCGTTACATACTCGAGAAAACTTTCTCGGGAAAGATGCTTTTAATGTAAACAGTTAAGCGACTACAGCAGGCTCTAGCAAAGCGAGCGCAGCCCGGGTAGCCTTTCCCGCTAATAAAGCGAGCTAGAGTAAAACTAGCTTAATCTGTATTCCGCTGCTTCGCTGCTATCTGCCTTCACGTGGCTACGAGCTTGTATGAGAATGTGGGCGCCTAGTAATCCCTCTTGACCGTACGAAAACGGCCACCTCGAAAGGTAAGTCGACCGACTGGAGGAAACTATAACAAAAGAGATTGCACAAAACAAATATTAGCAAATCAATCTATCATTCGCTACTCGTTAAACACATCAAATATAAATGTAAAGTTTGACTATGAAAGGGATGGATTACACACACTGCAAAGCTGCTCACCATGCGCGGCAAGCCGAACTGGGCCCAGCCGACGTTACCGGCAATGAAATTAGCTTGAGAATTACGATGTCGTTCCTGGAATCCAGCCGGGAGAATATTCAATTTGTCGCATGAAGCATAGACGGGGCCGTCGCTTAATGTTTGCTCCTCTTCTACCGGGGCAGTGGATATATCTCCAATAGCACTAGAGTTAATGTTAATGTTCGGTCTAATCGTTAAATTCTTATTAACAACAATATTCAGTTCAGGTGAGTTAGATACGTCTGTGTTATCACATAATGGGGAATTCAGTTTTAAGCAACGGTTAATATTACTGTTCGTAATGTTCATTTGTTCGCTATTGCTGATATTATTGCGGCTTACTTGGAAAGCAATAGACGGTCGCTCCGTCAGAACCTCTTCCGCACTCGAGGTCGTTGACCCTTCCCGAGACGTGGCACGTCACAAATTAAGCATGGTTCCCACTAGCAGAAAACAAGAGAGCAGAAACCAGGGCGTATTTTTTTCTGCCTTTTTACTTTCTGCTCCTGCAGGTGTCCCACATGGCAGAAACTCAAAAGGACAAGATAGCAGAAGTTTTGCCCAACACAAATACACTGCACCGAAGCCGTCGATCGATCTAAAC
This sequence comes from Rhysida immarginata, assembly GCA_023313115.1. Taxonomy (NCBI): domain Eukaryota; kingdom Metazoa; phylum Arthropoda; class Chilopoda; order Scolopendromorpha; family Scolopendridae; genus Rhysida; species Rhysida immarginata. Next base: position 71,426 of record JAHWFO010083269.1, read on the forward strand.
GGTCGGCTTCGAATGCACACAGTACGTACACAGTTCGTTCAATACTCATCAATCATCACATCGATTTTTTGCATTCAATTGTTGTTTATTCAGTTTAATTTGATTAATTAATTAATAAATATATATTTCGCACCTCTTCTATTAGCGCTTCTACATGAATTTTCTTTCTCGGCCTCTTCACCTTTGTGAGCTGAGTGTCCGACATTTTTATTTTGTGAGAAAGAGAGAGAGGACGTCACTGTGATGTCACTGCAGAGATCGTTTTCTATTGGCTGAGCAATCGTTTCTGCCCTGCTTGTGCCACAAAAGTTGAACTCAACCCAACTCTAAAAAGCAGAAATTTTCAGTCGGGCAGAAGAGACGAAAACGGGAAGTGACATCATAAAATTTTTCTGCTTTGTGGTTTCTGCCGTTGTTTTTACGCATGTGGGAACCACGCTTTACGTGGCTGAAATCTTTTCAGTCAACGTATATCTAAAGTTCGTTACCACCCTCGTCGGAAAACTGCGTTGCACATTCGGCTGCCTAGATGCGTGCTTCTTCGCATTACACCAGCTAAAATCCTTCGAACGCCAATAATCCAAACTCCCGCTATCGCCTTCGCAATTTTCCTCCTTGCCTGCTTTCCATTGTCCTTCATCAGCTCCTATTTTAGCTCTAGGAACCACGGCTATTCCCCTTCGACTGTCCTCCGTCAAAGCTACTCTACAACTGTCTCTTTTTTTTTTTTTTTTTTTTTTGCCCGCCTTCCCCCCCCCTTTTTTTTTTTTCCAACCCCCCCCCCCCCCCCCCTCCCGCCCCCGGCGCCCCCCCCCCCCCCCCCCCGGGGGGGGGGGGGGAGTGCGCTCGCTCTTTTTCCAATCTATCTCTTCTCGACGATGTCACCTCTTTAAAATTAAAAAAATCTTTTTTCTTGCTTTTTTCGAGGTGACAGCTATCATTCTGGTAAAACAACTTTACCAACAGTGTGCATTCTTTCTTGCTTAAAACCATGATCTTTCGTGAAAGCTTTTCACTAAACATACTGTAATGAATGGCTCAATCCATTCCATTCTGGGTATGTTGACTTTCTAATTTGCATAAACTTTCTGCTAATAAGGCCGATATTGAGAACCAACATATGCTATAATCAAACAAAAACTTTGCCTGCTTGTTTAAAACAATAAAACAAGTTTTAAAATCTCCATTTGTCATTCCACAGCGCCACATTTTCACCTAGTGGCGAAAATTTGCGCTAATTTTTTTCTTTCCGGAATTCTCTCCCACATGGTCTGAATAGCCTACATTTCAATTTGCATCACAGTCGGGCTCTAGAAGGCTCTGAGTAGGCGAACTTATTTTATAACCACCCTGTATTTTGAAATCGGCGAAACAATGGGACATAGAGGTTCTGCAAGGGATTCTTAACATGGTTCGAAGGGACCACTTTTGTAGCTTCAGAATTCTTGTTAGACTGTGCGAAGAAGTGGCACCTCAGAAAATAGTACCGTAACAAAGATTGGAATGGATCAACGAATTGTACGTAAATAAAATGAGCACTTGAGATGGTAAATGACACAATGTGGAGATCGTGCCCATATTACGGTTTAATTTTGACATAAGGGTTTTTATATGAAGGTTCCCTGATATGTCGTATGCTAGCTCGATTCCCAAATATCAAAATGAATCCGTGATGCCCTTCGAGCATAAAAATAGAAGGTGATGCCAATCGGGTGATTGTCCAAGTTAAAATGTTAAGTGTCGTGGGAACATTTTGATTGTTCTGTTGGTAAAAAGTATTACTTGTGTTTTAATAATGTTAATTGTGAGTCCATTCTGCTTACTCCAATCATTCCGTCAAGCTGAGATATTATTAAGAGAAGCAGAGAGAACGTTTGGGTCCTTATTAGCTGTTAACAGGGCCACATCATCAGCGTACATAATAACTTTAGCGCGGCTAAAAACAGCAGGGAGGTCGTTGATGAAAAGAACAAACAATAAACGGGATAGAATGGGCCCTTGAGGGACCCCCCCCCCTGATTTCTGGTTATTAAAGAAGATGAGATACCATTAAGACTTGAAAATCTGCCACCCAACACAGTGGAGTTCCGTTAATGTGGAATTGATCTTTGAGCTTAGCGAGAAGTAACGGAGCCGAAACGGTGTCAAATGCTTTGGAAAAATCTATAAAAAGCGCCGCTACCAACTTGCTGTTCGACATTTCGGCAGCTATGAATTCAGTGAGCTCATAGTAGGCCGTTTCGGTGCTCTTATTTGGAATAAACCCGTGCTGACAACAATATAAAATCCGTGGAAAAGAGATATTGTTCCAAACGTTTATAGAATAATCTTTCATAAATTTTAGAGAATATCGGTAATGTTGAAATAGGTCTGTAGTTCCATATTATTTAGTTCCATATTGTGTTGGGTCGCCTAAATGATTGGCGTAATATGGGCGAGCTTTACAAATTACAATCCATTATTAACCAGACTCTTTCCATTTTAAGTAATTGGATTTCTATCGATCAATTGTTAAAACTAAATACAGTGAAACCTCCCATAGCGGACACCTAATAGAGGACACTTCTAATTAAGCGGACAAAATTCATGGTCCTATTTGTATCCATTATTTGTAGGTTTCACTGTAAATGATTTTTAATCAGCGTAACAAACGATTCGTTCCCACTGAATTACTTATACAGGGTCGGGACACATTAATATGATGTTACGTGCCAGTTGGCGACGTAACACTAACCTAACCTCTTCGGTTGCTCGAAACTGTCTGGTTCGTCCAGTCGCGGTACACCTTCACAACGGCAGCCCTAGAGCAGTTCACAAAGGTGGCCGTTTCTGAAATGCTGCCCCTCTTGGCCCGATAGCCAATGATCATCCCCTTTTGGAGGTCCGACAGGTCACTTGCTCTGCCCATGACGGCGACAATTGCTGTGTTAACGGATGCTACTACACGTCTGCTGTTGTCAGCTTTTAATGATATGCAATGATTTTTCATCTGCATACCATGAGACGTTCCAACATGTTCGTGGAGAGGTGGTCATATTAATGTGTCCCGACCAGTGTTGGGCAAGATAAAATAAAAACAATATCTAGATTAAGATGAGAATTAAATATTTATCTAGATAAGATAATAGATAATATAATTTAATACAATCTAGATAAAGATAAAAGATAAAAACAAATTATCTAACAAATTAAGATAAAATTTAGCCTTTATTTAGCCAAATTTTCAAACTATCGGTATATCGTGATAAATATAGGAGTTTTTGTGATAATAGGCTGTGTGCACCACGTTCTTTTCCGATATGTTAGGCTGCTCGTTACATTTGTTTCATGGAAATCTAATGTTAATATCGCACATGAAAAAAGGTTGTTGCACAGAGAGGTATGTTTACACTTAGAATTGTGGGTAAAGGAAAAGGCGTTGCCTTGCTTTCGAGTTTCGATCTACTCCAGCAAAGAACTCAGAAATCACAATGTTGGTTTTGTGCTTGGTGAAACGAAATCTTTTTTTCGTTCCCACTCATGGTTAATTATTATACAGGGTGATTCAGAAAGGTAGGTCAGGAATGAAATACCATGTACAGCTTATAGCGGGGAACAATGTTTTTCCTATAAACATGGGTCCGGAATTGCATCCTTACAGAGATAATGCAACTTGTACGAGGTAGGAATGGATGTGCGTTACCCGGACGGCAATGGTAGGGTCTAGTAGGGTCCATGTAAATTAGGTTCTAAACATGTAAATTTTTCATGTTCTCTCCTTTAAAAGAGAGAAAACGAAACATGTAACTCCGTTGTCGTACAATGGATTGCTTGACTAATGCGGAGCTGGTGGACATGCATCTCGTCTATGGCGGGGCACAGGGTAATGCTAACTGAAGCGGAAAGGATTTACCAACAGCGTTTTCCAGAACGTGATTTACCAACAGGAGTTCGCGAGAATCTCGTCTGCAGACTAAACACCTGCATCAAGGCTCAGGGTCAGTATTTTGAACACCTACTGTAATGTCATTCCTACCTCGTACATCCATTATCTCTGTGAGGATACATTTCCGGACCCGTGTTTATAGGAAAAAATTTGTTCCCCGCTACAAACTGTACATGATATTTCATTCTTGACCTACCTTTCTGAATCACCCTGTATATAATTTCTTAATTTGTTTTAACGCTTTGAGAAGTGACTTGGAGCTGGAGGAGTGAGCTTCGAAGCAGCAAAAATACAATGGCTGCTAATGGGAGCACCAGGGGAACAGAAGACTAGTGACGTCACTAACGGGTTAACTCTGATTAGTTTCGTTATTTCCTTATCGATCGTAAGTTTGATAGACTTACACCTCTTGTTAAGCATCTATCGATATCGGACAGCCTAATGTAACAGAAAATAGCATGGCGCAAACAGCCCATTGTCAGCTGTTCAAGCGAATGATATCGAAATACGATATTTTAGAAAATATCACCCATCAGTACTAGATATCTTCAAGAGGTATTTTCTGAGATACAGTCGACTCCGCTTATAAGAGTCCAGTCGGGGAAATTGAAAAAAGGCTCTTATAAGCGGAATCGCAAAGACAAGACAGTTATTTTGGGGAAAAGCAGCTCTTATAAGCACTCAGCTCATTTATGCAGAGCTCAAAGAATATCTCAACTGGTCACATGATTACTTGTGAAATTCAGTCACTTTGTCTAAAATGAAAGAGCTACGAGCCCATAACATTAGTCGCTGGATGCAAGTCTCACCTATTTAAAGTCAACCAGATCCTTACAATTTTAGAAAAGCTTTTTCAGTAAATTTATTAAAACCTTTATAAAATTTATAGAAATTTTTAAAATAGATAAGATAAACTATGCTTAGATAAAGATAAAGATAAAAGATGACATAATTGAAAGTTTATCTAGATAAGATAAAAGATAAAAACTTTTCATCTAAGACTGGTCCCGACTCTGTATATTCAATTCCCACTTACTTATGTCTATTAATACTTTTAATTATTTAGGGATCCATTGTCTCCCGACTTACCCTGGAATATTTATATAAACGAGCTGTCAGAGACTCTCTGTAAAAGACTAGGCCTGATTTCTCGTCTTCATTATCTCCCCTTTAATATTCTATTGTTACTATACAATTCGCTTTGACACTCTTTACTCTGTTATGGTATTCAATTTGGGGCTTGACTTCTAACTATAACTTAATTCGACTCTTTCGAATCCAAAAATGGTTCCTAAGGATTTTGTTAAAACTACCTATAATCGTTCAGTAAGGGGTCCATAGTGCTGTTTCTATCGATAAAATTGGTAGAGACTTTACAACACAACAAAGGGAGAACAGAGTTTCCGACTAGTTTCGCCATTTATTCATGGCTTTATCAAGGATACACACAAGAGGACATAAGCCTTTATATACAGAAAATATGGTACCGCCTTTCCGCCTTCCTCTCCTCACTCGGCCTCCAAGTTTCCTACCGCTCATCGACCCCATGCTTTCGCTCTCTTAATCCCCCCATCCAAACACACACCGACAATTTCTCCCGTTCCGGAGTTTATAGATTAAACTGTGGATTTTGCGACAAATACTATATAGGCCTATCGACCCGCAATTTCAATAAACGATTCAAAGAGCACATGGACTCCTACAAGAAACGAGATAATAATTCACACTACGCGATCCACCTTGCCCGCACGGGACATGCCCCCAAAGAGCAAGGCGAAATCATGACCATTCTCCATCTATGCAACGACCCATTCAAGACTGCCACTCTCGAAGCTATTGAGATCTTTAAAGCTAAGATCTCCTCTCCAGACCACCTCCTCAATTGCCAAACCGTTTTTGATATTTATTCAATTTTAAATTCTTTATCCGATATCTTGTAATTTTTCAAATTTGTATATTTACTTTCCTTTCCATTTTTTATTGATACCTTAGTTTACGTTAACTCCGGATGAGTCTTCTTCTAGGTCCGCGTTTTCAATTTTGTTTGTGTTATGACATCACTTTTTTCTTTATATTTCAATTAGGTTTCCTTATAATTTCACTGTTATTGGTTCCTTATCCAACCATTCTCCTTTCAATGTCGCCACTATTCACTTTATATTATTTACTATTTGTTATTTCTTCATCCAATCATGTTCTCATTCTGTACCATATTTTCTGTATATAAAGGCTTATGTCCTCTTGTGTGTATCCTTGATAAGGCCGGGAATAAATGGCGAAACTAGTCGGAAACTCTGTTCTCCCTTTGTTGTGTTGTAAAGTCTCTACCAATTTTATTAAAACTACCTATGTCAACTTCTGTTTCTTACATTTTCAGTCTACTTGGTATCGCGAATGTGTATCAAGTCTATTTAATACAATTAATAATGTTTATTTATATAGTTATTAATGGTTATTTAACTCTTTCGACTCCTTTTACTGTATTATAGTGCCCGGCACGAAAGAAAAAGGAAACTAATGATGCCAGGTATAAGTAATACCTCGTTTCCAGCCCGTTTCTGATTGGTTGAACGAGTTTTATTCATTTACACATGTGCCAGTTTCCTTTTTCTTTCGTGCCGGGCACCATACTCGCTCTGCGAATTCTATTAGAATTCCCTTGGTCAAAAATAATTATCAACAGCGTTATACGTATTTCTTATGCAGGCATTAGATGGTGGTTTTTTTAACCGACAAAAAAAAGGAGGTTCTCAAGTCGACGCGTATATATACAGGGTGTTTCAAAATTATGTACAATAAATTTAGTGACATATTCTTCAGGTCAAAAGAAGACGAAAATGTTCTATAGCACTTTGTCTGGAAACGATTTGTTTGCGAGTAATCCAATATCATACAGTAGGGAAGTACGGTAGTTAGCGGACGATATTTTAACAGTTCCAGCGTTTCGACCCAACACTAGGTTGAGTGGTTTGTTCCATTTAAACCTACTTTAGGGTTGTTCCATTAGTTGTGTACGGTTGTTTCCATTACTGTAGTTTCACTACTGTACATCCACTAGGAATATCAATTTCAGAACGTTTGCGTGCTTTGACATACGCATTACGATTTACGTAAAAAAAAGTCATGTACACGTATTCCAGTGCAGAATACACTGACATGCACCTAATGTATGGTCTTGCGGACGGAAATGCTGTGGAAGCAAGAAGACTCTACCAAGAACGCTTTCCGAATAGACGTTTGCCAAATAACCGAACGTTTGTATCTGTCGACAGACATTTGAGGGAGCGTGGTTCCTTTGGCCGTCAAACAGGACAAGGGCGGCCTGTAGCACATTCTCCGGATGAGGAGGATGTGATAATTGACATCATACATGATGAACCACAGAAACAAGCACCCGTCGTATTTCTTCCATGGTACACATTCCGCACTCATCTGTTTGGCGCATTCTTCACCGTCAGCTTTTGCATCCATACCACCTGCAACTGATTCAGGCACTGAACCCAACGGACTATCCACACCGACAACGATTTTGCCAATGGATACAACGTCGTCATGCTGCAGACCCTAGTTGTCTCAGCCAGATACTTTTCACGGACGAAGCAACCTTCACCCGGACAGGAATCGTAAATTCTCACAACCAGCACCATTGGGCAGATGCTAACCCGCATGTTACCAGAGCTCGAGCGCATCAAGAGCGTTTCTCCGTGAACATTTGGTGTGGAATTGTCGGAAATAACTTAATTGGCCCTTATGTGTTGCCGCCACGATTGACTAGGCGAACGTATCTTTTGTTTCTGCAGAATGCATTGCCAGAATTACTGGAAGATGTTCCTCTTTTGATAAGATCTAACATGTGGTTCATGCATGATGGCGCTCCAGCACATTTTAGCCATGTTGTGCGAGCACACCTTAATGCTGCATACACGAATCGGTGGATAGGTCGAGGTGGACCGGTAGCCTGGCCTGAAAGATCACCCGACCTTAATCCATTGGACTTTTTTCCGTGGGGTCATGTGAAAATGATCGTCTACAGCACAGAAGTTCCTAACATTATGGATCTGCGACAACGAATTGAAAATGCATGGCAAACCGTTCGTAATGTCGGCGACGAACTCTTCCATGACATCAGACGGTCGCTCATGCAACGAGCCGAAGCGTGCGTGCGAGCTGGTGGCGGGCACTTTGAACAATTCCTGTAATTTGGAGCCACGGGTTTAGTTGGCTGTATCGCGTAAATAAATCGTTTCCAGACAAAGTGCTATAGAACATTTTCGTCTTCTTTTGACCTGAAGAATATGTCACTAAATTTATTGTACATAATTTTGAAACACCCTGTATTTCTTTTTTATGTATGAACACGCAAAACTTTTTACAGAGTAGTCCGATTTTGATGATTCTTTTTTTTTTTTATTAGATATGGTATACCTCGAAATTGGTCCCATTTAATTTTGAAAAAAAAATTCCATCCCTAAGGTAGAAAAATGGGGGATAATTGATTTTCACGTACTGAGTTTTTCACCTTTTGAATCGATTCCGTTGAAACTTTTATACAGGGTGTATATGAATAGTCTGTACAAACTTGGAGGGGAGGTAGTATGGGTGATTCTAAGCAAAAAAGTTCATATGAACTTGGGTTCGAATTTGAACGATAACTGAGGTAGAACAGTTCAAAACTGGTTCAAAGGTATGTGGTTTAGTGGTACAATTATGGTCCACTGGAAACTTTCAATGCTAAGATATGGCATGTATTACATCAAACAGCTTGAAATAACATGTCATGGTTGAATAATAACGTAAAATTAATGATAGTCGAAATAGGTTCAATGGTATGTGGTTTCATGGAACTATTATGGTTCAGTGGAAACTTTCTAAGCTCAGATATGACATGTAATATATCAAACAACATGAAATGACGTGCCATGAATGAATATGATTTAAAATTAATGACAGTCGAAATTGGCTCAAATGCACTTGGTTTAGTGGAACCAATATGGTTCATTGGAATTTCAATGCTAAAATAAGGCATGTAATATATCAAACAACTTGGAATGGAGTGATTCCATACCAACTCACCTGAAAAAATAAAAGAAGGTTGCATGACCGACACAGATTTTTCTTTAAATTTGGTACACAGATTGATGATATAGAGGCATGAAAAAGTCCAAATTTTTAGCTACCTGCTCAACTTATTTATAGAAATACAGGTCCTCAATGTTTGTCGCCCCTTCAAAATACCAAGAAATTGATGTTATTTAATTTTTTTTTCTTAAAAATTGTACTCATGCAATATGAAAGTGTTAGGTATCTGTGCAGACTAGTTATTCCAGGCATTCAGAAAAAAAATACTACAATGTTTATAATGAAAATTGTTAAGTTACAGTACTCTTAGAAGTTGTAACCACTAAAATTTGATTTTCCCGATTTTGCAAAAATCGAGACATCAATTCCAA
>JAHWFO010083269.1:81200-115360 GCA_023313115.1 Rhysida immarginata
CTGGTTTGTCTGGCCAGTAGAAATTTTGGCAGGGGCCATGAGGATGCATAAATTGTATTTGAACATCACCTTTTTCAAAACAGTTTTCTAAGACAACTCCTAACCACCATTTCTTATCATACATGCAAGCAATATAAGAACCTTTAGAAATGTTATTAGGATGTGAATTTTTGACAGGTTGCTTACCTAATGCAGATACTTCAACTTGATTCGATACGTTTGTAGATACAATGGAAACTAAAAGCATAGATTTACTAATAGGAATAAATTTATGATAATCCCTAGTACCCTCAATTCTTACAGCAGAAGCTTGTCTTTCAGAAAGCAATGCTATATATTCTTCAGATGCAAAGAAAAACTTAATATTTTTATAATTGCCTGTGCAATAATGAAAAAAATCAAGTGGAGAAATTATCTGATTCTTGTAAGGAAGTTGCAAGCTGGTTCTGTAAGCAGACCTTTTAACTGTGCCTCCAATGGCATCACACGGCCTTTGCCATGGGAGGTGGCAAAAATTGTCACTCAGCATTTAGTTTGAAATCATCTTTATGGTGGCATAAATTTAAAAAGTTTTTCTTGTTTTTGTACTGAGCTGAGCTACCGTTACTGAAATAAATTATTTTCTTTATGTCTGGATATTGTGATGTTAAATATGGAATTACAAGCCTTTGAAAAGAAGCTAATGCCACCGTATCATGTGTCAAACAGTCATTGATAATATACATAGAAATAACTTTTAGGTTATCATTTGACTGAACATACGCTACAAAAGGATGGAGTGTAGCTTGCGTGTTTTCCCAGTCATTCAATGCTTCATTCACCTAATAACACTATTTCTAAAAGTAACTAAATAATGTTCAGAGGGTAAATAAAATCTAATACATGTCTTAAATAAATATTTATATAATATTCAATAAGTTTTGTTTTTTTTTACATCTTTTTTTATTAATGTTAAGTCTGTGAGAGGGGGAACACAAGCACAGGGTATAGAGAAAAACATGCATATACTATCAGCAGATACCTATGCAAATAATAACCAAAAGTAAACTCTTTTACTGTGAATAGCTAACACATCTGTAGCTGATTTAAAAAAATAAAGCAGTTTCTAGTGCTCCCCTTTATGAGAAAAATGGCTGCCAAGATGGCCGAAATTGCATGTTTTTGCCCTATGGTTTGTCTTTAAGCTTAGATATATTTCCAAGAAGGAGTGAGAAACCCAAGTAATTTATTATGTAGCAATTTATAGTGAACATCTGTACTCTACCAGAAAGTGAGTAAACTTTTGGTTTTATTTTCCTCTTTTTGGAATTGATGTCTCGATTTTAGCAAAATCGAGAAAATCAAATTTTGGTGTTTGCAACTTCTAAGAGTACTGTACCTTAACAATTTTCATTATAAACATTGTAGTATTTTTTTTCTGAATGCCTGGAATAACTAGTCTGCACAGATACCTAACACTTTCATATTGCATGAGTACAATTTTTAAGAAAAAAAAATTAAATAACATCAATTTCTTGGTATTTTGAAGGGGCGACAAACATTGAGGACCTGTATTTCTATAAATAAGTGGAGCAGGTAGCTAAAAATTTAGACTTTTTCATGCCTCTATATCATCAATCTGTGTACCAAATTTAAAGAAAATCAGAGTCGGTCATGCAACCCTCATTAGGTGAGTTGGTATGGAATCACAATGAGGTGCCATGAATGAATATATCGTAAAATTAATGATAGTTGAAATTGGTTCAGTGGTATGTGGTTTAATGGAACCATTATGGTCCATTCGATACTTTCAGTGCTAAGATATGGATGTAATGTACCAAACAACGTGGAATGATGCGTCATGAATGAATATATCGTAAAATTAATGATAGACGAAATTGGTTTAAAGATACGTGGTTTAGTGGAACCATTATGATCCATTTGATATTTTCTATGCTAATATATGGCATGTAATATATCAAACAACTTGTAATGACGTTTCATGAATGAATATAACGTAAAATTAATGATAATCGAAATTGGTTCCATGATTCGTGTTTTAATGATATCATTATGAAACCATTGGAAACTTTCAATGCTAAGATATGGCATGTAATTACTTATGCCTTATATTATCAATAATTAGTTTGTGTTAGGCAAATTTTAACAATAGCTAGTAGCTAATCATTCCTCCAATGGTACATGCTTACGTAGAAAAGCGTTGACAATAGTTTATGAAGAAAGAATTGACCCTTACACAGAACGCTTATTTCATTAAATAGGAATGCTTACACAAATTAAAGGATTCTTATATGTTCTAATCTTTTCAGGTAGTTTTATTCAGTTTGAACTATACTTTTCCCTTAGAAGTACGCCTTGCTTAGCAAACAGAGACTTCTTTAGCAACCTCATCTAATTCTTAACAACGAAAGGCTTTTTTACAAATCAAATGCTTTCCTTTTCATTCTCGAATGCTTTAAATTCCTATCGGTCCTGGGAATTTCGGTTGCCTAACTTGTTAATATAGCTTCTCATCCTTGAAAGTCTTTCTTCGCGCTAATCTAAACTCTCCTCTGAACGTGTTAATCTATTTCTCTTTGCATTGGCTTTCAACCATTTGTTTTCTCATTTTGAGATTCTTCTAAATATCGTTTTCTCATAGGAGCAGCATTTTTTGTAGGCCTGCCCATGTTGGCATAAAAATATTGTTGTTTTATAATTATGTATATTATATGAATAACAAATAATTGTTAAAGTACATAACTATTTCAAGTAACAGTTAAAAGTTCAAGTAAGGTGAGTAAATAAATAATAGTAAACAAAAATTAGTAGATAATATCAGAATTTGTAGATATTTTAGCCACAAAAAATTAAAAAATAAAAACTTTTTTAACAAAAACAATTAAACCGACGGAAAAAAAAACTGAAAAGAAAAATATAAAATAAATCTTTTTAGTATTAATAATGATTAATAAGTAAATTTTTAAACTAATGTAAGTACCTAAATAAAATCCCTCTGTCATCGCGTATTTCCGATATGTCGATGACATCCTCATCCTCTTCGATTCCCGATCCACTACCCCCACTAATATTGCTAACATTTTTAACTCCTTTTCCCCACATATCCAATTTACTTTTGAACTAGAAACTAACCGATCCATCCCTTTCCTTGATATCCTCATTACCAACAACCCCCACACTAACCGCCTCTCCTTTTCCGTCTTCCGTAAACCGACCACTTCCTCCAACTTAATACACCATTCCTCCTCACATCCCCCCTCCCACAAACAAGCCTCATTAAGATTCCTAATTGACCGTGCCCTGAAGCTCCCCCTCAGCCCCCAATCCAGATCATCCGAACTCCGCATAATCCGGAACCTCGCCCATGCCAATGGATATTCGACCTCCATGTTCTCCCGTATTCTTCACCGCCGCAGACGGGCACTCTTCTCCCCCTCCCCTCTTGTTTTGCCCCTTCCCAAGTAATGGACGTCCTTATTGTATCTGGGCCCTAGTTTCTCCCAGCTCTCTAACTTCCTGTCGTCCCTTGGCCTTCGAATATCTTTTCGTACTCCTTCACCATCAGCCCGCATCCTGAACCCACCCGCCGCCGTCACCACAGACAAATATTCCCAATCCGGAGTTTACCGCCTGAATTGTGCGTTTTGCGACAGATTTTATGTAGGATTATCGACCCGCAATTTTGCAGTACGATTCAAAGAACACTTTGATTCATATAGAAAACGAGATCGTACTTCCCACTATGCAAACCACCTCGAAGATTCCGGACACGCTTTAAAGACGCAAGAAGATGTTATGTCTGTCCTACATATCTGCAATAAGCCAGAAAAAACCGCTACCCTCGAAGCGATCGAGATATTCAAGGCCAAGAAGTCCTCCCCCCACCTGCTTCTCAATTATCAAACAGACTTTAATGTATATGCAATACTTAACTCTTTATCCGATCTATTATGATCCCCTTTTTTCTCGCTTTCTTTATTATGGTTTTTGTTTTCCTTTGCATTTTGTTATTTCTTGCCTGTTTATTTTTCTGTAAATCCTCTTGTCCCCAGACAACCGGATAAGTTCTCTTTTCGGTCCGCGTAAACGCGCACCATCCCTTTGTATATTTTCTTTTTGTATAATTTTTTTTAAAAAATTAGCGTTTACACCCCTTTTTTCTATTGGCCTTTATATTTCTAAATCTGTGTTTTTTCTATTTATCCTGTTGGCCATTATTTCCTCTTTATTTCTTTTGTATCCTATTGGTTCATGTATATGCATAATTTGTACCACTGTTCTGTATATAAAGGCTTGCATGCCTCTTGCTGTGTATATCCTTGACAAAGCCGGGAATAAATGGCGAAACTAGTTGGAACTCCTGATGTCCCTCTGTTATACTGTAAGGCCACCACCTGTTTAATCAATAGGAACAGTATTATGATCCACCCTTCTACTGATATACCTAAATAAATTTGAGTCGGTGCCAAACTAACAATCAAGCAAATTAATAAGAGCTTTAAAGAAATAAACAAAACAATATAAAAATGCAACGTGAAATCTCTAGCGATAAACAATAACATTTATCCGTATCCGGCCAATTTAGATCATTGCATGAAAAGGTCATAATAGTTGCGCCTAGTTGATTCTTAGTTTGGCGCCGACTCGAAATTAGTTAGGTACTTACATTAGTTTAGAAATTTACCTATTAAATCATTATTAATACGAAAAAGATTTATTTTATATTTCCCTTTTCAGTTTCTTTTTTCGTCGGTTTAATTTTTTTTTTGTTAAAAGGTTTTTTAAACCATATTGTTGCCGGGGATGGGCCTTGGTGTTATTACGAACCAGAATCCAAATGCCGAAGTATGTATTGGAAGCATCCAGATCTCTGCAGGCGAAAAAATGTCGATCTCAACTTCTGCCAGTAACCGCATTTTTTGATTTCGAAGTTTTACTGCTCTTAGACTTTAAGGAACTGGTGTCAACATCACTCCTGGTCGATATGCAGACACCGTACAACGTTTTCGTGCCAACATCAAGAATCAACGTTCCTGGAAACCCACAAACGGTGTTTGATAATGCCTGCCCTCATTAGCCCAAAAGATCCCAGCCTCTATTGAACAATCCTTGTATTATGTTCCTAGTTTTCGTAACTTCTTAACGCTTAAAATAGGGACGCTGGAAATACTTTTATTCAATCAGGTACGGGCACGATAGACCTGACTTTATTGACCCTAGTACCTTTTGTTCCAAGTTTACGCGAATATTTCGGGAATTTCCTTTACACCCTGTATAAATTTTGGTAAAAAGAGAAATGAGCAGTTCTCATGGAAAACGAGAGGAGACGAGAAGAGAAGAAGAAAGAACGATCGTCGATAGCTTCCTAAATGGCCCATACTAGTGGCAGTAGATTCTTCTGTTGAAAATGTACATAAATGCTTGTTTTTCATTAAACAAACACAATAAATAGACAACCTAAAGTTGATCAGTTTCACTTGTTTCTGTTTAACCTTACTTCAAGCTTAAGGCGCATGGAGTATAATGTCAATTCAAGAAATCAATAAAACAGCTTTGAGAGCACTGAAATACAAAACAGGAGGTTCTAATATGCTATTGTCACAACTTTTTTATAATTAAAGTTAATTGATTTAATTACTTAGCACAGTCTTAAGTCGTGAAACAGGAGAGAGAACGGGAGACGTAAAATAGCTTCAAACATTTTTATTCAATACAACTTCGAAAGAATAAAATGGAAGTATTGCTTATAAATATGAATTTTCTGAGTTAAATTCCTTCAGTAACATGCAGGTATGATAACAATAAATTTAACGTCAAAGTTCAGGTTTAAGATCAATTGGTTACAAGTTCGATGGTTGCCATTACTTTAGGTGACTTTAAGGCGAGGAGTTCTGTAGACAGGGTAGACCTGGACGTAGGGTGGAGTAAGGGCCGGACGGGTAGCTCTTCTTTAAGATCAGTTTCCTTAGGCGCCGGGCAGGTACATCTGTGTACGACTGAGTGCAGGAGCTCGCTATGGTTCCAGGAATAAGAAGTGGCGTAATAAGCGGCAACCGTTGTACGGGAAAACGGCGACTATTTAGGTTGGACGATCCGAAGGAGGGCACTGAAATAAATGTAAACCACAGGCATTAGATCTAGCTTGACCACTAATTCTTAATTCTATGATAAATTTATATGTGGCACAAGTATCAAATAAAATGAGACTACCAAACGCCGACACGCTGCCTACCAAGCGCGGTAGGCCGAATGAGGCCTCATCGACGCTACCGGCTGAGCGAGAAAAACCGCAGGGACGACGCTGGTCCTGGGGGTCGTCCGGAATCGTAAAAGCAATATTAGCAATAAGGGGCGAAGCTTCTGGCTCGGTCAACGACAGCTGGGCAAACGCTTCGGATAACTCGTCTTCCGACGGCGAGGCCTTCTCATCTGGCGGGACGACTACGGGCGGCAAGCAGTTTATGCCTAACTGCTCTTGAGCGGGCAAAATCTGGTTGGATGAATTAAAGTCCGTCACCAAGCCTTGTAATATAGTTCTCTCGTATTGATCAGATAAAAGTTTATTAGCAATGTTACTGGCCTGAGTACGAGAGGTTTTGTCGAGGCACTTCGTCTCCTTCATATGTCTATCGGCTAGCGGGTTACGGCGTCGCTCTTTCACGACGGCATGGAAATCTCCGCTTGAGAGGGCTTCTCCGCACTACGCTTCTGCGTCCTCCATTTTCTTCGGACGGGAAGAAAACTCGTGTAGTTCATCGCGGAAAAACAACTCTTCCCTTTTCCAAGTTCGTCGAGATTCCTCCTTCAACGAGGCAATCCTTATTAGCACGGGCGGGGCGGCCTTGACTCGCTGGCTTCTTGCGAACAGTCTTATGCCATTTTTCCGGAGCGAGACAGTCGAATTCTCCGTACGCTCAAATCGCTCTCTCGCTTGATTTCCTTTCCATGCTAACGACGCACCTTTTTTTTTTTCTCTCTTCTTCTTGCTTTACGTCACTTTTAAAATCTCTCTTCTGACGTCTCACTTCCTTCCCCCGCCGATCGACCAATCCCGCGCTCCTCTTCTTGGCTTCTCCCCGGGATCGTCGACTCTTCTCGGCGGGGTCCGGGCGCTCAATTTTTTTTTCCTTTCCTTTCTCCAATTTCATTGTCATCTTTGTTTTTCTTCTCTTGCGCAAAAAACGAGATGACAGCTATTAAATGCTGACAAAGGGCTAATCCCAGAGTCTGTTCTAATCAGTGTTGGCGCCAAAGCGATACTAGTGTACCAATAATGGTTATTTCGATTACACGGAAATACCTTGATTTCGGTCCGCTAGCTTATTTTCCGATGGTCAGTTCATGCATGAGTACATAGCGTGCTTATATCAAACCTAGCTCCTACTAACTTAACCTTACTAAAGCTTAGCAAAAACTAATTACAGTAGGATATTAGGAGCGTATGTTAGGTTGTTTAGCCTAAGTTAGATAAAAGCATTTCTTTCGTTACAATAAAACCAAACCATT
Organism: Rhysida immarginata; assembly: GCA_023313115.1. Classification (NCBI taxonomy): domain Eukaryota; kingdom Metazoa; phylum Arthropoda; class Chilopoda; order Scolopendromorpha; family Scolopendridae; genus Rhysida; species Rhysida immarginata. The sequence continues at coordinate 88,707 of JAHWFO010083269.1, forward strand.
TCTGCAGCATTTTTCAATCTAAAACAATCTACCCCGTAGTCTTCAGCTGATTTTGAAGAATCAAGACTTACCAAAGAATAATTTAGAAGAATGATTGCAATGTTTTTACTCCAAATGATTGTACTATAACAGGATCCACAACCCACATTATTTCAAAAAGAAGACCAGAAAAGTCGAATCGACATTGGATTTCATTTTCTAATTCAATATAAAAGCTAAGACAGTTTTTATAAAAAGATTGAACATCGCAATTAGGAACTTTGTTTTCAGCCAGAATTTCTTGAAACGCTTCAGACACAAATACAAATTTGCTCGGTTTTTATGTTATGCACTGACAATGTTGGTTGACTTTATAGCTATATGTCACATTCATGTAATTGTTACAAAGTGTCCGTAGCAATTTTTCTACGTCACGATTCACGAATCATCATGCGGGCCAACGACATACCGTCGGCCTCGTCGCTATGGTACAAGTACAAATAAGTGATTACTCGAAAATACCCAGAATTCTCATTACCCGGAACTTACCCAGCATGAAGTAAATATACGAATTTCTGGTAAATACCCGGAAAACGCCATCACCAGTGCAATTTGACTTATTGAAGTGTAAGTTTTAGGTTCCATTTCCTGGAATTATCTCTTATTCGTGCTCTTTTTATAGTTTCCCAGAATTATTTCTTGTGTATTTTTTTAATAAGGCTCACATATCATCATCAAATGGATATAGTGGTATCTGTATTATATGAGTGAAAAGAATGATGCCTTACAATACGTCATGCTAACTTTTGCCAGGTTAGCTGCGTCGTATTGTAAGGCATCTATTCTTTTCCAAAATTACACCCCTTCGTGGGCATTACCTTGACGTGGTGGAGGGGCTTGAGTGCCTCAATGAAGCTAAGGGCTGTGCTAAGCGGCACCTCTGCCAGACAGGCCTTAGTTGAGGGGTCAAACTAAAAATGTCCGGTAGGTTGTGGACCTGTCCAGGGAACCGGTGCTCACAAGAAAGGCTTCATAAGCCTCCTGTAGGGCCAGGACGTCCATCGCGTGTTTGCCGTGCGCGGCGACCCGTACTCGTGAGAAAAAGGTGTCCTGATGATTGCGGGAAGGCTATCCCGGAACAATACAGCACTTGGCGGCCCTTCCTTCTCTGAAAGACGGGAACCTGAACTAGCCCGATCAGACTAAAGGTCTGGTCGGGGCTCCTTGGAGGTTCGGCTTTAGGATTACGCTATGCTTATAAACCCTCATAACTCGGGTGCCAATGTGCATCTCGTTGTTGGGCTCGATGTTGGGTGGGGAGCGCTGGGGGCTGAAGTTAGTTTTTCCATTTTCTGGATAATACGATGGGAAATCAAAAAGTAATTGAGTAAATTTTTAACAGATAAACTATCATGTATTAGCAAAAATCATTATATGCATTTTGAACGATGAAGCTTGATCTGCTTCTCAACATAATAACCATTCACATTTAAGCATTTGTCCCAACGTGAGACCAACTTTTTCGATGCGCATAGCATAGAATTCGTTCGGCTGGGAGCGAATCCATGACCGCACAGCTTTTTTCACCTCATTGTCGCGCTATAAGCGTGTGTCATCAAGGTGTTATGTTTGTTGTCCGCACAGGTGAAAGTTCGAGGGCACCAGATCTGGACTGTGCGGTCATGGATCGCCGTTTTTGGGACATAGATGCAGTGATATGGGGACGCGCATTGTCAAACAGAATGATGACCTCATTCGTAGCCTTCTGCGGACGCTGTCGGCGCAGAGCAGCTCCTAGCCGAACCAATGTGGCAGAATAAGCAGCAGCGTTCACCGTTTCTCCTTTGGCCAGAAAATCAACAAGAAGAACACCCTGGCTGTCCCATAAAACGATAATCATGACCTTTCCTGCGGAAAGTGTTGTCTTGAATTTTTTTGGAGGGACAGACTCGGTGTGTTTCCACATCATACACTGTCGCTTCGTTTTAAGGCTGTAATGAAACGCCCACTTTTTATATCCGGTGAAAATGTGCTCAAAGAACGCGTGTCACTTCTTGTGGTACCGAAGCAAATGCTCCAAACAGTAAACCATGCGGCACTAGTGTGTGCTGCCTAGGGGCTCATCTTGCTGACACTTTCTGAAACTTAGGGTCTTCGTATGAAATGTCCACAGATGGATCTTCACCCCCATCAATTTATTCTTGTGCACAGAATGTGCACATCCGTCCAGAATGTGGTTCATCGAGGACACTTTCGCACCCCGCTTGAACTTGGAACACAAGTTTGTACACATTTGTCATTATCATGCGCGTGTCACCGTACGTTGCACACGACTAGCGATGGATTTCAGAAAGCTTTTGTCCCTTTGATCACAAAATCCTGACCACCGTCCGAGTCTCGAACGTTTCCTGCTTATCCGCCATTTTGGAACAGCTGTAGCTTTGCATGCAGAAAGCGTACATGCCTGTCATCTCCCGGAGTGATGGAGAATTACATGCTCTCCTGGCGGTTTTGCGATGAAAAATTTACTCAGTTTACTTTTGATTTCCCCCTCGTAATACGAAAAAGAAAAAACAAATCGCAAAGTGGAAAGAAAGGTGGATAGGAAATTCTAAATGCAAAAATCCTAAATCTATCTTCTATTATCTATCTATCTACTCGTATATATACGTATAAAGAAGACTGTTTGTGGGTGGGTGTGTTTGTATTTTATACAAATCTACTTTTATTCCGCTCTTGATGAAATTTTGCACACTTGGTCTTCAAAGCATGAGGAAAGTCACTGTCTACCTCAGATTTCGAAAGAATAATAATAATAAATAGTATCTCATGACCAACAATGCAAGGCAAAGTTTGTGCTTTATAAATAAGGTTCAATTTGAAACAATGCATAGAGTTCCTATTGTTCAGACTTTTCTTAGAATTGATAGCACTAACTGGAGATAATGGAGAGTTAGCAGACTGTTGAGAAAGAGTGGAAAGGCGATACAGGAACTCGTCCTTTCGCTTAGTGCGGTATTGGTTTCGCCAGCACACTGCTGCAATTGAGCAAATAGTGACCGTGTCAACAGAAAAATCGGTGACTGCTAGGTCACACAAAGTGATGAATGCCCAAGGTTTGCTACAAAACATCGAGAGCAGAGTGCGATTGCAACAACAGATTACCAAGTAGTGAATAACCCCAATGAGATTGTTAGATCGCAGAGCACACAAAAATAAATGTTCTGCCTTTAGCACCCTAACAAATGTTCAGAGGATTTGTGTGCTTTGAATCATTGAACAGTGTAGAACCCTATAGACGCGACGGCAGCGTCCCCTTCCTCTTCCAGTGGGTTGGGTATGTAAGGACGGTGGTTGGTCTCGGGCGACAGTTTATGACATAACTGATAACAAAGCATACATCAACTCGACTCTTCAAATCAACAAGCACATAATTGTATTGTGTTCTTTAATAATCGTTCGAAAGATACATGTTAATTCATATCTATCAAAGATATCTATCAGAAGAAAAGAAAGAGTATTGGTCAGACAATACAAAAAAGTAATCCGGGCGTCGGGCACATCTGAACAACGGGAGATTCGTCTACAGTAGGAAATTGTAGAATTACTGAAAACCAATTTGCGTTATAATTTAACTTCTTCAGATTACCCGCATAGAATTCCTGTTGTTTGGGCTTTTCTTAGACTTGATAGTTCTTAGAACTTAATATTTTCTTGAAAATCTTTGAAAATTAACAATAATGGAGATAATGGAGAAAGTGTTGAGTGACCCCCGGCGGCTGTCGACGATGCAAGCGTGCCAACTGAGGAAACGGCGACTGCTAGACAAGTGCAAAGTGCATCAACAGACTACCCATTCAATTTGATGGAATTGCAGAGCACACAGACACAAAAGATCATGGGAAGAGGAAGAGAGTTGTTTGTTGCCATATATTTCCACATCAGTGCCAGGGAAATAGAGCAGGAATTGAGTATAATAGATCATATAGATAGGACAGTCTCTTTCGAGGAAGCAAAGAGATGCACGCGTTTCCCTTCAGCTGCTAAACAAATGTTTCGATCATCTTTCAGTTACTTATTTTTGATTTATGCTTGTGGAAAGTGATTCCTGATTCTTTTCTTGTCTTTTTTATAGTTGTACGCGGAACAACTATGATGAATGATTTTTAATTAAATACTCCTCGGGCCCAAAATCGTGAAAAACAAAGCAGCCAGGCAGCTAACTACTCCATGGCTCACTCCACTTCAATTGGCTCCACTTTTGGTGGCGATGTTAACAATAAGATTCGGAATCTACTTATAATAAACGTACACCAAAGTACACCAAAGTAAGAAAAAAAGTATGTCCGAAAATCCTTCGTTTTCGAGTTTGACTCATTGTATCCCAGATGTTAGATATGCATTGGCTGGTCTCTACCATGACAGATGGATAAGTAGATGAGGACCAGTTCCATGGCCTGCACGTTCCCTAGACCTCAATCCTTTGAATTATTATCTCTGGGGATACCTTAAACAATTGGTCTATGCAGCAGGCACCCGGATGCAGAAACTCTTCATCGAAGTGCCTTGGAAGCCTGCGAAACCATTCGAAATTGTAAAGGGGTATTTGAAAAGATGCGACAGTCCATGATTCGACGAGTGCATGCGTGTTTAGAAGTAAGAAGACATTTCGAGCATTTATTATGACTTTAAGTGTGGATCACCTACGGTAACTCGGAAACGAAGGATTTTCTGATGAATGGCCAAGTTTTGCTTCAAGACATCGAGAGCAGAGTACCAATTGCAACAATAGATACCAAGTAGTAAATAACCTCTTCAGATTGTTGGGATTGTAGAGCACACAGAACACAAACGAACATGTACATCCACTGCTACCCAAAAGAAGGGATTTAGCATCGTCGAAGTTCACCACAATTTTTTTCTTCAGCAATTATTTATTGAACGCAATGAAACTTATACACACAAAAGAATGATGATGTTTCTTCTACAGTCCCTATTTTTTCCACATAATCTCCGTTCCGTTCTATGGCCTTTCTCCAGCGAGACACAAGGGCGTGTATCCCCTGTCGGTACCAGTCCTTGTTCTGTTCAGCAGCCATGTCTTCACTGTGTGAATCGCCTCTTCGTCATCCTCAAAATGTCTTCCGCATTCTTCAATGGCCCAAACAAGTGAAAGTCTGAGGGCGCTAGGTCAGGGCTGTAGGCTGGATGGGGTAACATTGTCCAACCCTGCTTCGTGATGTGTTCCGACGTCCTCAAACCTGTGTGAGGGCGAGCATTATCGTGTTGAAGTAAACAATCAGCTGGGTTGTTATGGAGTCCAAGTCGTTGGAAGCGCTTCTTGAGTTTGGTTAATGTGTTCACATATGCCTCGGAATTAATGGTGCTGCCTCTCGCCATCACATCAACGAGTATGACACCAGCACAGTCCCAAAACACAGTGATCATGACCTTACCAGCAAAAGCAGTTGCCTTGAATTTTTTCTTCTGTGGAGAGTGCGGATGACGCCATTCCATCGATTGTCGTTTTGTTTCGGGCTCAAAATGGTGCACCCAGGTTTCATCAGCTGTCACAATCCGGGACAAGAAGGCTTCCCCCTCACCTTCAAAACGTTGCAACAACTCAGAAGAAATGTTTTTTTTCTCAGAGCTTTGTGTTCCTTCGTAAGACAGCGCGGAACCCATCGTGAACACGTTTTTGTGTAATCAAGTGCACGGATGATTTCACCCACACTTCCTTTGCTGATTGACAGCTCCAGCGCCAACTGCCGAGTCGTTCTGCGTCGGTCCTGACGAATGAGCGCATCAGCATGCTGCATCTTAGGTGTGACAGCCGAGGATGGCCGCCTCGACCGCGGCAAATCTTGGAGCTCCGCCGAACCGCTTTCTGATGGCCTCCCCCTCTGTGCCCAGAGACTAACCGTACTTCACTTAAACGTTTGTGAATGTTTACCACCGTTTCTTGCTCCGCAGTGAGAAATTCAATGACGACACGCTGCTTGTAACGTACATGTTGTTCCATTGCTGCACGTACGCTGTCTGTCGGAAGAAACGGAAACTTTGCGCGTGCACTCCAAAACTTCAAAGAATGCATATCTCAAGTTTCGCATTCGTACCTTTTTTGGGGACGGAGAGAAAATTGTGGTGCATTACTTTCTGGGCTACCCTCGTAAAAGATTGTGATCCAGAAATTATTTATGTCCACCATTGGGAGCATTTACATTTTTTTTTTCGAATTTTCATTATGAATTATTACTGTATTAATTCTATGCTTCAAGTCCGAGCAACGCCCGGGGTCACCTAGATACATTTGGATCAATCAAATATTTGGTAGCACAACAGATCCAAATATTTCCTAAAAAAAACCCGATACATTTTGACTATAATCTGTGAATGTGAATGTTTTGGAAACCGAGGTGGTGAAGATGCGATGACTGAACGTTCGTTTCCAAGAATTATTAACAATGAGCATAAAATGATGATGCAATGAAAGTCCATAGGTAAGGTCGTGTCTATCGAGGAGGCTAAAGAGTTACGCGTGTCTCCCTTGAGCTGCCTAACAAACGTCCAGACAATTGGCGAAAATTTGTGTTTGGAAAGGAAAAAGAAAGAATTAGTATTGATGAGAGGAACTGACAAAAAAGACAAAAAGCTCTCCGGGCATTGGAAACATCTGAACAACCGGAGCTTCGTCTAAAGCAGGAGGGTATAAGAGCTTCTACGTCAAAAGCATGGGAAACTTCGACTAAAGTATCCAGTGATGTTCCTCGGTGGTAAAGATGGATATCATTTTAATCTGAGGAAGGACAACAAGAGGTTAAATGAAGTCCTGGTCGACGCCGGGTTAAATGAGCACTAACTGAGTAAGAGTGGAAAGGCGACAGAGGAAGCAGTCCCTACGCTCGATGCTTATTGGTTTCGCCAGCACACGGCTGCTACGTGAACGTGTCAACAGAAGAAACGACGACTGCTAGTCGGGCCCGAAGGTTGGAGAGGAAAGCTGGAGGCCAAAATGCAAATTAAGCTCCTTAGCGGGGCAAATAAAAATGGGAGGCAAGAAGCCACTAGCCAGACAGTCTCTCGCAAGCCAGAGGAAAGAGACTAATTGGATACGGGACGCTATAACGGAGTAGCTGATAGTGATTTGGACTAGAGAATAGCCACTTCTTCCTCCGAAAGAGACAGCCGCGCGAGCCACCAGCGCAGCCCTTCTTCCTCATCAGGTCATCTGCGATCTCCGATGAGAAGAACGACGGAGCCTCCTGTAACATCTGGGAAGCCCAAGTCTCAACCGGACACAGGTCAGCAGGGGCGCCATTAAACATCCTCAATGAAGATCATCTCCCTGAACGTACGTTCTCTTGGTTCCTCTTTTAAGCAATCGGTACTGTCATCGTTCATTGCCCTGTACAGGCCGGACATCTTGTTACTGCAAGAAGTAAAACTCGCCACTTCACAACAGTGCTACGACCTTCCGGGCCTTCGCAGTCAATACACCAATGAACAATTCTTTATCAACTCTTCGTCACCAAATGGGAAAGGGGTTGCCACCATCGTCTTCAACCCCTCCATTCTGGTTTCGAACTGTGTGTATGACTGCGAGTGCAGGGTCATCTCTTTGGACATTTCAACATCTGGTGTCAATTTCCGATTGCTTGATGTATATGCACCGTGTAGAACAGCAGAGAAACCAACGTTTTTCAGTGACTTAAATAACTTTTTGTGTTCATCGTTGCCTGTGGTGATTGCTGGAGATTTGAACTGCCATCCAGACGACAACAACATCTTCTCGTCTGGTCATGTGTATCGTTTGTGCCAGCAAAATGCATTGTTCGACCTTTGGACACACCATTCACAGAGTAGTCAGCTTGGGTCTACTTTCCATCAAGGGCTCACTACATCAAGATTACGTTTTTCTCGTCGACAATGCTTTTGCTGGTTCGCAGGGTAAAATGGAGGTAATTCCATGTTCATTCTCCAACCACAGTGCCATCATGTGGTCATGGAATCCTCTATTTCCAGCTTCGCAATTGGTTTCTGAATGTTTCTCTGCTCGATGAAGAGGAATACAAGGGAATGTTCGCTCAGTTCGTTGAAAAACACCTTCGTAATGTGCCTCCTACGCTTGCTTCATGGTTAGAACTGGAAACCAAGATCAAACTGTTCTTTCGGAAGATTGGGTTAGACGCTGCTCGTCGTCGACGTCGTCATCTCCTCATGTTACAAGAGATCCTCCGGCTCCTCCAAGTGTCTACCCCGAAGGAGGAGTTCGAGATGGAGATTCGTCAGGTGAAGAGCGAGATCAACGCTTTAATGATCCGGAAGGCGGCCGGCGCAGCGCTCAGAGCCAAACTTTCCTGGGCGACTGACGTCAGGAATTTATCACCAGCAGCATTCGCCGAGGAGAGACGACGTGCCAACAAAAAACGTTGCCATCGGTTGGTGGTGGAAAATGGGGAAGTGAATTCTGACCACGACATCTTGTCAGCTTTTCACGCCCATTTCTCATCCTTTTTCGATAACCCAATCATTCCGTCAGACGAAACGAAGCAGTGGATTGAGGCGCTAAGACCTTTTTCTGAGGATGCTGACCTGTCTATCTCTCGTCACTTCACCGAAGACGAAGTCAAGAAGTTCCTGTCAGCGGACGGCCGTCACCAGTCCAGCCCGGGTGTGGACGGCATACCATCTTCTGAATCTTGCCCGGGTGTGGATGGCAAGATTCAGACGAAGGTGTCGAACCATGTGTTTCTCTTTGAAGTATTTCGACACCTTCGTCTTCGGACTTTTGCCACGATCATTTCCGCACTGTATGTTTCGGCCGCATCATGTGTGGCGATTAATGGTTCCATATCTGCTACCTTCAATCTGTGTAAGGGTGTCAGGCAGGGGTGTCTCTTTCCCCCTGCTATACATCTTTTATTTGGAACCATTATTGCAATACTTAAATCGCCACCAAGATGTTCGAGGATACGATCTGCCGGCTGCATCCATAAACATCAGGACTTTGGCTTATGCAGACGACGTAGTGCTATTTGCGTCCGATCCGTATTCCTTGAGCATCTATAAAGAGACCTTTGACCGCTTTAGTACTTCGACGGGGAGTTCCATCAACCTCGTCAAGTCTAAAGGTATTGCTATCGGGAAATGGACTGTGGACTATCTCAAATTTTTCCCGATAACATGGTGCGACCGAATTACAGTGTTAGGATACGTTTTGTCTTTTCTACCGACTATGGATTCTATGCACTGGCAACAAAAGTGATTGAGAAGTGCATTGCTCGCCTTGACAAAAACCTTCGTTTCCCAACGTCAATGTTTGTCAAGGTGAGGTTCATAAAAACGCATGTCCTTCCAGTATTAACATCTAAAGGCCTATTCACCTTGCCTTCGTTCCAAAACCTTCAGAGACTGCGTAGTGCGATTGTGAACTGCGTGTGGGGAACTTCTACGCAAAAACGTCATCCACTTCGAGCAGCGTTCCTGTTCGCTCCATATGAGAGAGGAGGATTAGGTTTACCAGACATCAAGCTCTATCTTATTGCAGCGAGATTGGCTGCGATGATTAGGGTATTCCTTTTCCCGCCTCCCATGTGGGCAAACTTTGTGTTTATTCATCTTCGGTTCTTTTTCAAGGTGAATAGGTTACCATTACCACCCTTGTTGCCAGTGACAATGAATTTCCATCAACCAAAACTGTATGTGACATTTACGACCGATATTGTAACTTTTCTTCCCATGCTACGTCGCATTGATCCACAAGAATGGGGGAATCTTCGTCTTGCATGGTTTTTTCAGCAGTCCGACCCAGGGGAGACCACTGACATCTTACGACTCTACCCTGGTCATCCATGGGCAGCAGTCCTAAAGCTATTAAAATCCTTTGCTTTCGAACGAACTTTGTTCAATTGTCAGTGGCGACTGTTGCATCACGGATTTTACTCCCTTCAACGTCTCCACCAGTGGAGGGTGGTCGGATCTACTGGATGTTTATATTGCGGCGTAGACGAGACCGTCAGCCATATTTTTTACGAGTGCCCGTTCGCGAAGTCGATCTGGGATCGTTTGATACAGCATTTCTCATATCAGTCCGTGCGCTTCCTCTTAAACGATTCCACTGGCGAGGTATTTAAAACGGACCTAGCTATTGCGATCGCCTTCATCAATAAAGAGCTTTGGCTGGCCCGTTGGAGTCGATCGCAGGGTCAGCCTCCATCACTCTCGACCGTATGTAGGAAAGTGGCTGATCAACTTCGATCCTTTCTGCTCCTTGACTGGCCACGGCTAGGTCCGTTTACGTTCAGAAAACGCTACACATCATCTAAGTGTTTATGCGAGGTCATCGGAGGAGACCAGACCTTCCTTTTCACCTTTCCGATGGCCTTCTGATACCTCGTCAGATGTGAACGGGCCTCGTTTTTGAGGCGTTTGGATAAGTCACGCAGCCCCGTATGGGCTGCCTGCCACTTAAAGCATGTGCGCCTGGTCGCCTAGATTTTAAGACCTCATGATTAGGCGTCCGCTGAGGCAACACCATCAGCCTCAGCTCCAACAGCTGGATACGGGACGCTATAACGGAGTAGCTGATAGTGATTTGAACTAGAGAATAGCCTCTTCTTCCTCCGAAAGAGACAGCCGCGCGAGCCACCAGCGCAGCCCTTCTTCCTCATCAGGTCGTCTGCGATCTCCGATGAGAAGAACGACGGAGCCTCCTGTAACATCTGGGAAGCCCAAGTCTCAACCGGACACAGGTCAGCAGGGGCGCCATTAAACATCCTCAATGAAGATCATCTCCCTGAACGTACGTTCTCTTGGTTCCTCTTTTAAGCAATCGGTACTGTCATCGTTCATTGCCCTGTACAGGCCGGACATCTTGTTACTTCAAGAAGTAAAACTCGCCACTTCACAACAGTGCTACGACCTTACGGGCCTTCGCAGTCAATACACCAATGAACAATTCTTTATCAACTCTTCGTCACCAAATGGGAAAGGGGTTGCCACCATCGTCTTCAACCCCTCCATTCTGGCTTCGAACTGTGTGTATGACTGCGAGTGCAGGGTAATCTCTTTGGACATTTCAACATCTGGTGTCAATTTCCGATTGCTTAATGTCTATGCACCGTGTAGAACAGCAGAGAAACCAACATTTTTCAGTGACTTAAATAATTTTTTGTGTTCATCGTTGCCTGTGGTGATTGCTGGTGATTTGAACTGCCATCCAGACGACAACAACATCTTTTCGTCTGGTCATGTGTATCGTTTGTGCCAGCAAAATGCATTGTTCGATTTATGGACACAACCTCCACAAAGTAATCAGCTTGGGTCTACTTTCCATCAAGGGCCCACTATATCATCGAGATTAAACCTTTTTTCTCGTTGACAATGTATTTGCTGGCTCGCCGGGTAAAATGGAGATAATTCCATGTTCATTCTCCGGCCACAGTGCCATGTGGTCATTTCCAGCATCATCTGCAGGCTCTGCAGTTCATCGCAATTGGTTCCTGAATGTTTCTCTGCTCGACGAAGAGGAATACAAGGGAATGTTCGCTCAGTTCGTTGAAAAACATCTTCATAATGTGCCTCCTACGCTTGCTTCTTGGCTTGAACTGAAAAATAAAATCAAGCGTTTCTTCCGTAAGATTGGGTTACAAGCGGCTAGACTTCGGCGTCGTCATCTTCTTATGTTACAAGAAATTCTGCGACTCCTCCAAGTTTCCACTCCAAAGGAGGAGTTCGAGATGGAAATACGTCAGGTGAAGAGCGAGATCAACGCTCTAATGATCCGCAAGGCGGCCGGCGCAGCGCTCAGAGCCAAACTAACCTGGGCGGCTGACGTCAGGCACTCATCATCAGCCATATTTGCAGAAGACGACGCGCTAACAAAAAATGATGTCATCGTCTAGTGGTGGAAGATGGGGAGATGAATTCTGACCACGACATCTGGTTAGCCTTTCACAACCATTTTTCATCATTTCAGGCTAGTGCAATTATAGACTATTCAGAAAACGAGCCTTTATTGACTATTCTCAGTGATACAGAGGATGCCGAGGAAGTCTTAGTGGAAAGAGACGTCCCGAGTGGAGAAGACCCTCCCCAGCCGAGCCACCAGGAGGAGATACAGTTAGGAGAATCGGACCCGCCTGTGGTGCACGCCAAAGGTGACAACGAAACCCACTCTTCCCTCAGCGCCGACGAGGGAACCCCTTTCGAAGAAAAGCTCAACGACGAGCCAACAAGTCGCTTCAATAGGCTGGGACCCCCGCCAGCGTCAGTCACCGGAGGAGCGTATTTTGCAAGTCGCGACCACGCGGAGAGCTCTCGCAGCGAGTCGCGCTTTGCTTTCTACAACGGTGCGCTGGGTAAGCGAATAGATAAGGCCACTTTCTAAGAACGTTAAATTAGTGATTATATCTAGTTGCTATTAAGAATAGATGTGGGAGTAAATGGGAAGCTCACGCACGATAGCAAACGACTCTGCCGAAATATATTGAACTAGCTCATAATTCTTAGCTACGGTTCCCACGCTCCCAAACCCGATTGGGTCGCCGCCATCCATGTTAGCGGTGACAAGAACCACCATTTGCCAGAATCGACATCGAAGAACAAGCACTTGGGTCAAGTACGTTTGGACGCCACTCCAATCAACCCAATTCTCTTGTGCAGCCTCCCCGAGGCCAGAAGACACTTGTGCTTTCAATTGAATTATTCTAAGTACATTAATCATTATTAAATATTTCATTACTCAATACCTCGCTTCCTCCTTTCTCTGCTCACGATCTATGCCAAGCTACGGGTGAGGCTAGCGTCATAGTGCATTAACCTTAGCCCAGCATAGTTCAGTCGTGACACTAAGATCCTACTGCACATTTCTAAAAAGAACAAGTAATTCAATAATACACATTCATTAGATCACACTATCAATTTTAGTGGAAATACACACACTACTCAAAAGGCTATAGCTGCACTTAGCCACTAAGATAAGTGAATCATTTACAATCAAAGCATCTATCATATACGTATATCCCACTTAGCATAAAACGTTCCTGTCACGGACAAAAAGGCATCCAACCTATATGTTATTAAAAATTACGACTCAAACTATCTGCAACCATCTTGAGAAACATTTCCACACTCTTGACCATTTAACATGGAATTTCCTTTTCTATCCCAAGTTAGCAAAGATATATTTTTCCAGAGTATTATAGTATACGAAGAGTTTCTTCAGGAATAGCCCATAGCTACTGAATTCTGGATTATTTTCCCATGCAAAGACAGATACCTGAATAGCTGCCACTGCAATAGTTATTATTTCGCATATCAGCTTTTCATCTTTTATCTTCGCATCAACAGGTGAACCATCCCAGAGGTATAAAGAACACATATTTTCATTCACATTAAACTGTTGTATTAAGTATTTTGTTTAGTTTTCACACAGTCCCTGATATAATGTTCCTCTGTCCCAATTTCTCCACAGACCAAACATAACGGCGTTAATCTTTTATTAATTCTGTATAGGAAGACAGGAGAACAGCTACACTTCTTCCTGAAATTCCAACACTTTTCTGCCTCCGGTTCAACAAAGGATTCTCCCAGCAAGACAGTGCTTTCGTGCCACCACTATTCCATTTGTGAACCACTAAACGTTTGATTCTACTCTTAATATTCTGTGGTTTTTCAATATTTATTTCTTCTGTCTCACTTTCAATCTTAACTGTGTGTTTACAAACCAGACCTGAAACATTGCTACTAGTGACCAACTTCCCTTGACATCCACATTGAACAACAATACGATATTCACTTGCTTCTTTATAGGTGGTCTTGCATGACTTTATAAATCTGGATGTTTTTCTCATATTAATTTTACTAATTTTTAAGTCAGTCACATTGACTAATCCCAGTCCTCCAAATGATCTATCACAAAAGTAAAAACCTCTCTTTGTCCATCTAGTTTTTCCGTTCACCCACCTCATTATCGCTGCTATTTATAACATTAACTCTTTCAAAAATTGTTAATCTTTCATAAAGCATTGTTAACTCATTAGTTAGTTTCTCAAACTTTTCCTTTAATGCTATGAAATTAATCTTATTATCTTCTGCATTTTTATAGAAATGTATACCTAATATTTTTAATCGATGAACTACTTTAAACCCAAATTTCAAACGTAAATTATCGTCATCAATATCAGAATAGTTAATGATTCCGGATTTTTCATGTTAATCATAGCATTAGATATTCATTAATTAAATGTATAAGTGTAACCAATTCATTTTCGTGGGCAATAAATAGAGTTATGTCATCCGCATATGCGACGTGCGTTGGTAGCTTTGCAAGACTTCCCTTTCTTTCCTTGCCAATCCTTTTGTCAATTTCTACCAGAAAAGGATCGAGACTGATGATATATAACAATGCGGATAGCGCATCACCCTCCATCTTAATCACATTTGATCTCCATTCACTTATACACACTTGGCATTCTAATCCATTTGCAAAAGCCATAGGGTATTCCAAATTTCTCTAAAGTCGCTAACAAATAACAATGTCTAACCCTGTCAAACGCTTTAGCGTTATCAATGGAAAGTAATAATCTTTTATGTGTTTTCAGTATGTGATTTATTTCCCTTATGCAGTATAGCTTGTCTTGGATATGCCTATTACGAATGGCGCAAGCCTGCCAAGGAGAAGTTGTATTACTAACTTTCGTAGGTAGCCTTTCCGCCAATATTCCCGCTAAAATTTTATAATCAGTATTTAGTAAAGATATGGGTCTAAGATTTCCGACTCTTTCGGGGTTATCCACTTTTGGTAGGAATATTATATCTGCAAGGGTCATAGTCATCCATGTATTTCACTTCAAAAATATAATTAAAAATATAACCCAAGAGCATTTGAACCTCCTTAATTTTATATAGTTCAGCTCCTATTCCATCATTACCAGGAGCAGAATTTTTATTTAGTCTCTTAACAGCCTCCTGTATTTCCCTTATCGTAATTTCAGGATAATCATCCTTCTGAATATTTTTATCCATAATATTATTCTCAATGGTTATATTATCACATGTTTGCAAATAGGTCCCCTCTTTAAAAAATTGTTTATAGTGATCTTCAAATTCGCTGTACACCTGATGCTTCACTAATAAATAAATCACCCTTTTTATTTTTAATATAATAAATCTTTATCTGCACTATTGCTTTTAAGATATTTTTTTATCCAACTCGAGTGAATACTCATTAAACCCACTTTCTTGCTATAATATTCATTCACAATATGTAATTGTTTTTCACTATTCACAATCTTGAATGTCCTAACTAACCTACTACATTGGCATTTGAACATCGACCAAAACAACAATAAATTATCATTTTCATGTAGATTATTTATATATGTGAGAACCAACTTTTTAGTACCTACTCTTTTTCTACCAACATCTTTTAATTTCCAAGTAGGAAATTGTACTTGTCCCAATCTCCCCTTTAAACATTTTGTTAAAGCTATTTTTAATCTCACAATATTTTCATCTATTTTTATGTCCTGAACCTTACTTAGTATATTGCATCCTAAATATATTCGATCTAGCCTTACTTTTGATTCATTCCTTTCCCAAGCGTAGACCTTCTCATTTCCCCTTAATTTTCTCCATACATCATACAGTTTATATTTGTTTATAAGGCTATTAAGTGTTTTACTAACTTTTCCCCTTTCTTCAGTATCTCTTTGTCTATCTAATTGAGGCTGCAATGTGCAATTCCAATCCCCAAGCATGATGATTTCTTCCAAACCCATTTCATTTAAAGTTTGATCAATTCTATGTATTAGCTCAACAGCCTTAGAATATTACCACACCATATAATATTCTTATCAATACAACATTTAACGAGTATACAATATCCAAACATAATTTCTTTTATTTGCAGGATTTTAACCTTTGATTTATCTAATAGTGTCATTACTCCATTAAATTTATGGGTAGCACCACTGAAAAAAATATGATATTCTTTATCCATTATTCTTAGCCATTCAGGCATACCTGTACTAATAAGACCAGTTTCTTGTATACAGATTCCAGTGTGTCTGTTTTTTTATTACCTCATGAAGGAAAAAACTCTTATTATTGTAGGTATTCAAACCCCTCACATTCCATGTAATAAAAGAAGAACCCATTATTAATAATGAGGAAAAGTAATTAATTCCAACATCTTAACTTCTAGTTTCAAAATGTAAACAACAATTATTAACTTAGCTGACATCAGGTAGAACTCTAGCATTAATTACTACCAGTTTCCTTTTTTAACTTTTTCTCCAATAAATCAACTGTCTTTTTTATCTTGTCTTTGCTAGGTTCAGAGACAGAGGACCTTCTCCTCATTAAAGCAGCTACATACTTAAATTCATTTTGGGAATATCCATAACATTTAATCACCTCAGCAATACCACCCTTTTTCTTCTGAGCTCCTCTAATCATCATTAATCTCTTTTTTCTTTTTTCATCCATTAAATGTTCCTTTGATGCTACTCTTCTCATAGGTAACTTAGACACCTTTTCTTCCAATAATTTATCATGCTTCTTTGCTCTCATTATTTTTATGGCGTGTCTTAGTTCTCCTTCTTGCACATTAATATAATCAGGTATTATTTTGTCTGGTAGTGATGCCACATAGGCAAACCTATTAAAATTTAAGATATTCCTATAGCCTTTAATATATATTGGGAAAATTCTTGATTTCAACATAATATGCTTTTTCAATTCATTAATTAGTTCTTGAGGTGGGATAGAAGGCACCATTATTTTCTCAGACCCTAGCATATATTTTTCTGGTATTAGGTCCTGACCTTTTATGGAAACAGTTTTTCCCATTAACTTATCTAATGCTTCCTTTATTCTCATGCAGATGTGGGTAAATACTCCATCTAACCTACCTATTGCTTTGATAGCATCTTTCCCACATATTTCAACAATCTTGTCAACATATTCACTGACTTTAGTATCCTCAACTGTTTTTAAAACAATTCTATATTCCTCTATAACTTGACTAAGTTCAATGTTCGATAATATTCGGTCATCCATATTGTGTTTCGCTATCTGACTGAACCACATTTTTAGCTTCTTTTTTTTTTTAATTTTGATTACTCAAATCAATTAATACCACCATGCTAATTATCTTATTATTATTAAGAATTACTTTATCAACAATACATAATAAAACATCTTGCAGCTAGTAACAATTTAATCAATATGAGTTTTTGCGAGACTTAAGTTCGCACCAGATTAAAGATTAAATATTACACTCCAACCAAAAGAATTATATAAGTGCAATTATTACACATGAATAAACACACCAACAATTCAATAAATATTCATTGAAGGTGATTACTTAAATTATTAGGCGGTTATGCACAAAGCCAAGTCTCGCTAGGCCTAACGCAAATATTAAGGGTAAACCATATCTATCCAAATTCCACCGGAGCTCTAACAATCCTGAGCTAAAACAATTAACGCATTAATTACAGAATTATAAGCAAAAGTGCTGTGGATGTGGAGAGCCAGCAAAACCGCGTCCACATTCCAAGACCAAACGGACAAATCCGGGCAAATGGTGTGCGTGTCAACAGAAGATACGACGACAGCTAGACCACACAAACTGATGAATGGCGACGTTTTCCTTCAATACATCAAAAGCAGAGTGCAATTGATAAGAGCCCACTGACACAAACGATCATGAACATCCACTGGCACCCAAGATAAGACCTCTTTCGTCGAAATTATTGTTGCCATATATTTCCACATTAATACCGGGGAAATATCGTTCCCATGAAAACCTATGTGGTGATGATGCAACAATATTTTCAATGATAGAACATTCATTTCCAAGAATTATTAACAATGAGCAGGAAATGAGTATAATTTACACGATTATAGATAGGGCAATCTCTCTTGAGGAGGCAATAAGATGCATGTGTCTTCTTTGAGCTCCCTAACAAATGTTCATGCGATTTGTGTGTTTGGAGACATTGAACAGTGTAGAATTCTTTCTCTTCCAGTGAGTTGGATATAAAAGGACGCTGTTGGTCTCGCGGGACAGTTTATAACATAACTGATAACAAAGCATACATCAGAGAGAAGAAGAAGAATTTGTGGAAATGTGATACAACTTCTTCTCTCTGTATACAAGTATCCACAGATCACCAAATCGTGAAATATATTTTTTATATAATTTTTGTTAAAGCATACATACACTGAATGACCAATTTATTAGAGACACCCCGCTAATAGCGTGATGCTCCTCCTTTAGCGGCGAGAACTGCCTGAATACGTGCTGGCATGGATTCAACAAGGTGTTGAAACCGTTGCGGAGGAATGGCATGGGAAGGTTGGACGGCAGTGTGGGAAGGCGTCGGATGGTTCTCTCCACTTCATCCCATAAATGCTCGATAGGGTTGAGATCGAGCGACCGAGCTGGCCACTGAAGCAGGTGGAAGTCCGCGTCATGTTCCTCGAACCAGACCCAGACCATTCGAGCGGTGACAGGGAGCATTGTCCTGTTGAAACTGTCCGAACACAGTCATCATGAACGGGTTCGCCTGATCGGCAACAATGTTCAGGTAGCGTGTCGCATTCAGGGATGTGTCTACGGATACCAGAGGACCCAGTGTGTCCCAAGAGAAGACACCCCAGACCAGCACTCCTCCTCCACCCACCTGTACGGTTGTCTCGTGCTGTCTGCGCCAGATGCGCAGTCTGCCGTCCGCATGATGAAGTAGGAACCGCGATTCGTCGGACCAGGCGACCTTCTTCCACTCATCCAGTGTCCAGTGGCGATGCCTGTATGCCCATAGCAGGCGCGCTTTCCTATTTTGGGGTGACAGCGACGGTACCCGTACTGGCCGCCTGTTGTTAAACCCAGCTCGGTGCAAGGTGCGCCGCACCGTGTGCTCCGAAATAGGTTGGGATGCTCCCTCATTGAACTGCGCTGCAATTTGTTGGGCTGTTCCCGTCCTGTTGCTGTGGATGATTCGTCCCAGTCGCCATTGGCCTCGTTAATCCACGGCCCTGTTAATCCACGGAACAATGCATCGCCGCTAGAGGTGGTGCCACAACCTACTGATGCCGCTTTCCGTTGGGACACCCTGTACAAACGAGTGTACGTCTTGGCTCCATAACGTAATAAAGGTGTGTTCCGATGTATCACTTGCTGTATACCTGCTTCATTAATGTATCATAGACTTCCTTCTGTTGGGGGTTCAACAGGGGTACATTCGTTTGAACAGATTGGTCTAATTCATGTCGATCATATTCACGTTCACGTTCCAATTCTCGATTAAGTGCGTCATTCATTCCACGATCTGGCGCTGGCATTCCTAACATGACTAACAAACTGCCGCACATGAGGTAACATATGTCTTCGATCAAGAGAAAAGTCTGGTTATGCATCTCCTCATTCACCTCAAGATCGGGATTTCTTGAACTGACACGAATTCGATGTAAAATGTCTTCTGTCATGTTATCGACAGGTTACGTGGATTCGATGGGAAGCATGTCGAAATGATGATAGCAAATAATGTGCGTATCTGACTTGAAGATGCAGAAATAATTGCTTCAGCGATTGTCGTGTCCCAATGAGTATCGTTTTCAAGCAAATTGAGCTCTTGACATGCAGCACGAAATGTTGGGCACACTAAACCATTAACAGTTCGTAGTGATTCAAATGATGTTGGCCCACGAACATTCATCAGCAACAACCGCAAATAGAAGCATTCATCATTCTTCGGATAAATTAGGTTTGAAACTCCGCCATCTTCCGCAATTGACAGCTCACGTCACATCAATAATTACCGAGGCTAACGAGAAAGACAAGCTCCTGCACTGAAAAGTCACCTGACCAAGATAGGTCTATTAAGACAATGTAACTTTCATTGTTTCCATCTTGTATTTTAACAATCAGTGTTTTTTTCCTTTGTTGGAAACAATGAAGGTTGGATTGTTAATAGACCTATCTTGGTCAGGTGACTTTTCAGTGCCGGAGCCTGTATTTCTCGTTAGCCTCGATAATTACAAATAAGCTATGAGCGTGCGTGACAAAGAAAAAAAAAAGAAAAGAAATAAGAGGAGAAAATCGTCCTATTGTTTACATCGATGAAACATGGATCGACTCAAATTTGGCTGTTTGACCCCCACTACTGAATAGATTCATCTGCAACTGCAGCGATACCAACAAACACATTAAGCAACTCAACGATCATTTCGTGTCGTGCGAACAGTATATAGTGCAACACCAGTTAATGTGTTAACAAACTTTCAACCCCCTTTTCTGTAATTTTTCCGATATTTTAATAGTTATTCTGCTATTCGGGGCGGAGACGAACCCAACAAATCAGAGATCATTAAAATCGGACCAGCCGTTCTTGAATTTTAAATGGTGTAACTAACCCGACTTTGTTTTATGTATTTAGATTGTTCAAAGTAAGTGTTACTACTTTTATTTCTATGCAAACTTTTATCTAATTTTGTACACTTTGTTTAAACGATTATTCACAATAAACCGCTAAAGAAGGAAAACATAAAGGAAGCACATTAAATCTTCTTGAGCATTCAAGAAAGTACCACCAGAAAAAACGGTATTTGTGTAGTTTAGTATACTAATTCAGGATTCGTTAAAACTTGCGGAAAATAAAGATAAAACTTAACGAAATGTTAACACGCTAGCAGTATATACGTCACGCTTTCAGTATAATTTCTTATGCACATTCCGCGTTATACGTCACTAAAGAGTTGGTTATCCGATTCGTTACACTCAAAGCTGACGAGAACTCGGGCTTAAGATGTGAGCTTACAGTGTAGCGGTCCGAATAACCAACTCTTTAGTGACGGATAACGCGGAATGTGCATAAGAAATTATACTGAAAATATATGCTGCTAGTGTGTTAACATTTCGTTAAGTTTTATCTTTATTTTTCGCAAATTTTAACGAATCCTGAATTAGTATGAGCCTTGGTATACTAAAATACACATATACCGAAAAAACGTTCAGCACATGTGCTACAACGTCGAATTTAGTAAGAATCAAATATATCTTTAAAATTGCTATTATATTTGATATATGTACCACAATTCATTATTTTTATAGGTCTTTTCCTCAAAGTGCGTACAGTTTTCATTGTAAAAACTGATCCACCGTTTATTGTCGTTTGAGCGTGAATCCTTCAATGAAATGATAAAATACCTAAATCCTCTGGCTGAATTTTACAGGTACATGGTATATATGTATTAGCAAGTTTTAACTAAATTATCAAAAAATTTTGGTAATCACATTTTTCATGATCTTAGTATACTCGAAATATTTTATTAATGCTTCTATTTTAATAGTTCTAATGGTAACAAAATGGTTTATTGTGTCTTTTAATTTTGCTAAATCAGTTATTGTAAACTGATAGTAATAATAATTTTAGCAATAGTAATGACTGATCTTGTTGACCACAAGGTGGATGTTGTAGATTGAAATCATTTTGAAATTTTAATAACGTTCTTTAAATTTGATGCGTTATTTGTCTAGATTTTTTACGCACTATTTTTTAATACGCATTATTTATCGAGTGTGATCATTATATGTACTGAAGCATTCTAGTTGCTGGAAAATTGACTTTTAGTCACGACTGTTGGACATCAAGGCTCATTGGATTGATGAGAATTGGATTCTTCAAGAAAAGCTGTTAGATTTTTCCGTTTTAAATGAAAACCATGGTGGTGAAAATATTTGTCAACACTTTTGTGCCGTTCTTCATCGGTTTGGCATTCCTTTGTCGAAGTTAATGGGAATTTGCATGGATAATGCAACTAACAATGACAAATTCAAGGCTTTTTGCTATTACCAGTTGCACTAACAGAATTCGGTATCTTGCTCATGTTGTCAACCTGGATGTTCAAGCTTTTTTAAAAGCACTCAATGTTGCACCTGATACCGATGCGCTCAAATGCAGATGTGACTCCAATAAATGAACTAACATATCAATGCGATCAAAATTTAGAAGAAATAGAAGAAGGAACAGAAAATGAAAATGATGAAGAAGATAGTGAAAGTGAAGACGAAGCAGATGAAGTACAGAACAAAATAGCTAACATAATTTCAAAACTTCGAACTGTAGTCAAAAATGTGCGGTCGGCCCCCAAGAATCGAAAAAGGTTCAAACAGCAATGCATCGTTCATGAGAAGTTTTGTAATAAATTAAGTTATTGATGGGATTCGACATTTGAAATGATTCAACGAGCAATGTTTTAAAGGAACCCCTAATGTCGCTTTGCTTATTATTTCTTAACCAGAATGGAGAAAGCTAATGGTTGTGAAGGACCTTTTATTCAAATTTCAACACGTTACAAAAATTGCTAGCGCGTCTAATAAGCCAACAATTCCAGAATAGACAAACTTCGAAAACACAAACAGCTCGAATTCCATTCTTTTCAACTATTTTTAATCCAAGCTTAAAAATGGAGTATTTTAACACTATGAAAAAGCCGAGTTAAAAAAAAATAAAAACCGTGTTTGTAAAATGTCACTGTTGAATATGAAGGATTTTTGGCCTTCCTCCACAAGCGAAAAAAGAGAGCATTATTTAATAAAGAATCCTTTAAGTTGGTGGAAATCGAACTCAAAATCTTATCCCATAATTAGTTGTATGGCTACAGATTTCCTTGCTGTTCCATGCGGTTTAGTGGGTGTTGAGAGAGAATTTTCGGGTGGTGCAGATTTAATTGTTTCAAATCATGCATGAATTTTTTTTTTGTTTACGTAAGGTGCAGTTTTGTGATAATGTCTGAATAAATCATTTCTTTGTTATTTATTTTGTTTGTTTTCTACTTATTTAGTTATTAGTCCTTCAATAAAATATATACCAGTGTACACAATTGTATTGCTGCTGTTTCTGGGTAATGTCACATTAAGAAACAAATTTTGTGTTTGTTTAAAATTATCATAACGCATGTATAATACAGTAATATAATCGAATGCATAGAGTAATTATATCTTTTTGTTCAATTATATTGTTAATGATTAATTTAATAAAAGTCAGTATACAAATTAGCCGCATTTCGAAATAAAACAATGTTTAATAATGTTAAAGAAAAATTATTTGCTTATTAAATTCCTCTACATTCTTTGCTTGGTTTGTTTAATTCATATGCATTCGAAAACTGCAAGTTTTAAATGTAATAAAAGTAACGATCGAACAAGTCGAACATATTCAAAGAATTCGTTAAAGACTCAAATGGACTCTTATTGTTCAAATGGTTTCGAAAGGAATATTCAAAGGCCATTCGATTATAAACTTTTTCGAATAGGTTTCGAACAAGGCATTCAAAAGCTGTTGGTATACAAATTAATTGAATGAATCACACAATTCACTACAGCAACTAAAAAATGGATTCGATAAAAGCTCGAATGACTCGAGAAACAGATCAATTCATTTTGAATTGTTTTAATGTAGATTTGATAGGATTTTCGAATGCGTTCAGATCAAAGTTTTCTTGCAACTATTCGACTCGCACGCAGCCTTGGATGTACCCGAAGGTTTCGAATTGTTCGGATAAAACCAAATTGAGCTTACAGGAGTGATCAGCCTCTTTGATTAATTTTTTTCCGAATCCATTTAAAATTATATTCGTTTCATTTGAAGCAAAATTTGTGGTTTTCAAAAGAATTCGTCTGCACCCAAAATTCTGGCTTACTGCTACATAACAGATTGCCAAGTTCTGCTTCAAGACATCGAGAGCAGAGTGCGAATTGCATCAACAGATTATCCAGAGGAGGAAGAGAGTTGTTTCATCAAAGTTATATTGCCATATATTTCCACATCGACGGTAGAGAAATTGAGCAGAAATTGTGTATAATAGGCAATATGGATAGGAAAGTCTCTTTCGAGGAGGCAAAGAGATACACGTGTTTCCTTTCAGCTCCAAACAAATGTTCAGACGATGATTGGTGAAGGTTTGGAGCTGAAGGGAAACCCGTGTTTTCCTCTGCCAGTGGATTGGGTATTTACGGATGCCGGTAGTTCTCTGGCGACAGTTTACGACATAACCGATAACAAAGCATACTCTATGTATAAAGAAGAAAGTTTGTTTGTGGGTTTGTTTGTTTGTTTGTTTGTTTCTTATACAAATCTACAGTTTGTTTATTCCTATTAACAGTTCGTGCTTAAAGAGAAATATTAAGTTCTAAGAAATTCAAGAAAATGTTAAGTTCTAAAAAATCTTTAAAAATGAGCACTAACGATAGAGAGGAGAAAGTTGACAGAGCAATTGGGTGAACTACAGCAAGATTTTGTAGAAGTACTGAAATATTATTTACCAGAAGCTCTTCGCCTTTCGCCGTCCCCCGCCTCTTTAAAAAAAAAATAATTAATTTTTCTTTTTTTTACTAACGCCTTTAATACCAGGCGTTATTAATTTTTTTTTTTTACTTTTTTGTTTTTATATTTATCCAATAATATCTGTTGTTTTTATGATCTGTTATGTATGTATTTGTACTTTATTGTGTTTATTTTTTCTTGTAATGATTGTTAATTATTTTTTCCCAGTCAGGTATCTCGTAAATTAATTTAAATAAATAAAAAAATAAATAAATGTACGAACTCCTCTTATAAAGGCGAATTTTTCTGTAAAAACTTGTTTACCTCTGATGAGCCGTTTTGGAGGTATTAATTTATTTATTTTTTTATAAAAATGAACGTATGGCGAAAGCATTTATTTCAGCTACCCAAAAGCAATAAAAAGGGCATGAACGGACTCCTCTCGTTATTTTGGAAATAAATTGTATGGCTGCGATGAGCCATTTTGGAGTAATTAAAATTTTAAGGACTCCCCCCCGCCATCCAAACCTTAACAAGAAAATGTTTTTGAATCCGTTTCATGGCTAAGTGGTAGGCCTGTGCGAATGTACCTTTCAATTTATTTGATGAAATTTTGCAACATCTATATGTGAATATATAGTAAAAATGAAAGCATTAAAAAGCTTACAATGAATACTTTAAAAATTCATGGCCAACTATGGCCCTAGCAGTTCTATCCGGCTTCGCTCGTTTGGAATGCTATTTTTAGTAGTGCCGAAGAAAAAATGTGAAGTATAATGTAGCCTATGTGGTTTCGAAAATGGAAAGAAATAGAATGAAAATGAAACAGTACTTTGATCTGACGTTTCTTCAGACGCGGCTGTGGTTGTAATTCTTCTATTGCTTGCCACTTAATACACCCGCTTCAACCCCCCAAGCACCAATGTAACTATATCAATCCAGTTGTTGGCAACTTGGTCAAAAATCACACCATATCGTAAACGGCGCTGAAGTCTTGTCTTTCGTTGGTGGCCGACTCCTCTTCATCAGTCGTTCGATAGGCGGCCTCGATTTCTTCCATAGGGCTTGCTTTTTCTCTTGTTTGGTGATAGTGGATGTACATGATCGTCTACAATCAAATTGTAGTGTCTACAATTCCAACAATCTGACTGGGATTATTCGCTACTTGGTAATTTGTTGTTGCAATTCGCACTCAGCTCTCGATGTCTTGAAAAAAAACTTGGGCATTCATCATTGTATTTATCCCAAAGGCGTTGTGGATTCGATGGAGCGCACATCGCAATTATAATGGCAGAAAGATTCCTGAGTTGCTCTGGGAAACACATGGGAGGCGCCTCTGCCAATATCATGCCCCAATGTTGATCATTTGCAAGCAATCCGTGTTTCTGACAAGTTTCTCTATAGCTTTCACATAGTTGTCCCTCGAAGGTTTTAAGATCATTAAATCATGTTGCTCCTGGCACAACTTGAAGCAAGATTCTCAGGTAGTAACACTCAGCATTGCTGGAATGAACAGTGTAGACACAGCCATTGGCGTCAGTTGCGCGTACGTCGATATGATCTGGAGCTTGGGCTCCCTGCTTCCTCCTGCAGAAAATTTTCTGTGACACGTTCCAGATGTAGTATTTTGGTACTTCAGCGTAGAGTAAGGTCTTGGCAAATGGATTTTGCTGTCATAACTGGAAAAAAAATGCTGTTAAAGTTGTGTTCGGAGGCAGTTCCGCTCTCTCTTGAGCATTGTTTTCCGCAAAGTTTACTCTCTGTCCGTTTTTCTAAGTGAACGCTTAAATGGAAACAACGGTATAATCTGTCCGTTTGGTATAGTTTGCTGATTAGAAAATTTAAGAGGCGCTAAATAGTCTCATTATTGTTAATAAATTTCCCTAATTGGTATTGAGTCACCTCATTCGCCGCATTTTCATCAATGAACTGTCTTGGATAGTTCTTATTACATTTGTCATCTTTCATGCATGGTGCCCTCCGGTTTAAAGGGTAATGGATCTTTTTGAAGAACTGGCAACTTTGCAGAAATTTCGCCTATTTCAGTCGGTGGTATTTTTTCTTTGAGCCATACCAATATGTGTGCATGAGAAAGACTTCGCTTTTGCCATTCGACCGAATACATAAATGTGGCTTTTCGTAATAAGGTCAATAAATTTGATTTGGTTTTGCTTAAATACTCTCGTTATTAAATCGTGACGATCAATCGGTGGCCATAAGCTCAACTGTAATCTCTGTCACTTAGAGTTCACATAAAGGTTATAAAAAAATCCAGACGGCTATGATTGCGGATATAGGACTTAGCGTCTTGAGCATATTCGTACATGTGCCTCGGACTGC
>JAHWFO010083269.1:121097-153279 GCA_023313115.1 Rhysida immarginata
AAAAATCCAAGCCAGGGTGCTGCAAACCATCATGGGATTTCAGTTAACGCTAGCTTACATCAGAGCAGAGAAAACTGTCATAGCCGATGCCCTTTCTCGCCATTTAAGATCGCAGACAAAAAAGAAAATTTTTTTTCACGGGATAGCAGCGGGGATGGTGTCAGAGCCGCTGACGGGAGAAATCAAGAAGAGAGGCATCGGGGCGAGTCGACTAGGGCGAAGAGGTAAGGAAGGTGAAGAGCGCCACTCGCCAAGCAAAAAAGAAAAGCGGAAAAGCCCGACGCCCACAATTTGCATTCGACACGGACACATTAACAAGAACGAAGATAGTGAAAGCTCATTGGAGGAAACTTTTACTATGCAAAGAGATATTAGAAAAAAGGAGAATAAAAACTCAAGTAAGAAAACACAAAGGAGGCCAGTGACACAGAAGTCAAGGAGAAGGATGCGAGTCACACAGAAGTCTACGGAAAAGAGGTCATCCACGTCGAAGCCGTTAGAAAAGACCGATAAGCGAATGTGCCTACATGGAAACCCGGGCAGCGAGGATCGTAAGCATCGAACGCAGCGAAAGCCCTGTGCCGGCTACAAGGTTCATCAAATCAGAAATTTGAAACATATCCCGAGCCAAGGAGGGCAGCCCGTTGATGATAGACACCAAGCCCGGCGAAGCGAGAATACAGACGGTATTATCTCGAGGGACGGCACGGCAGGACGAAGGACTTATATGCTAGCCATAGCAAATAGGCTTCCTTCTTTGCCCTGACAGTTTCTTGGCTTCACCGTTCCACCATGCAGTCCTTTTCTCACCGTCCTGCGCCACACTAAGGCGCATCCGACCACAACACATTGCAGCCGAAGTTATCACAACAGTACCACGATCACCTGGTAATTCTTTGAAACTTGAAGATATGTTATCTGCAAAGGTCTTCCTCGCAGCTCTATCTTCCAATGCATCCCATTTGATGCGCCAAGTCTGTCTGGAACTAGTATCTCGCTTGGTTGGCATGGATTCAGAGAACCGCAAAGTGCAGACAAGAAGACGGTGATCAGTTGATAGTTCTGCCCCTCTCCTCACCCTTGTAGGCTATACAACACTGATCGGAATAAGTCGGCTGACACGATTACAAAATCAATCAGTGACTTCTGGTCCATTGCATCTCTGTACGGACATCCCTGTGCTAGAAAAAGGTGTTAAAAGGAAAGTCCATTGTTACAGCAGAGATCCAACAAGCACCTCCTATTCGCATTTAAATCAGGATCACCATTCCTCCCAATGAAGCCTTTCCACGTTTGGTCATCAGCCCCTAACGTGTGCATTGAAGTCCCCCACCAGGATGATAGAATCTGTACTCCCTCTCTTGCTAAGAACGGCATCAACTTCATCTAGAAAGAGTGGATACTCTGTGACTGCATTCGGAGCATATGCAACGAGCAGAGAGAGAAAGACCGTTTCCCTGTCTGAAGCCTCAGGAGACAGTCATCCACCTAGGGGGTCCAATCTGCAACATAATATGCCAACCGGGTACCTGTCATTTATGGGAAAAAATTATTATGCCATTCCCACCTGGACAGGCATATTATAGAAAAGAATTTTTCAAAAAATATTTAGCCGTATGGGTTAAGAAAACAATTAAATTATGCAAAAATTTAGCAAAAATCTTTAACTTGATGCAAGAGAAAAAGAGATTATATTCTACAGATTTTTTAATAGATTCCCAACATGGATATTAAGTTTAACAACATTAGTAGTTAAAAAATAACATTTTAATTTGGAAAAATTATTTGTGATATGAATTAACATTAATTTAATGAAACTTATTTAGATAATGCTACTAATGAAGTTTTTGTATAATTGGAATAGCTACTAATAGCATATTTTTTTTTTTGTATGGCAGTGAAGTTATTTATGTAAGAGTATAGGGGTCATTCCACGTCAATTCGGGTAGAAATTTTATAGTTTTGGCACTGACCTTTCGGATTTAATAAAATTTGGCATATACAATTGCCCTAGGGAGTTAGTAATGAATGCCAAATATTATTAATTTTCTTTCATTATTATAGAAGTTACGGACATTTAAAATTTGAGAAATTTGAGTGGGGGCCTTATCTATGAAGTACTTAACTTCGGTTGTATTTTACTTAGAAAGATGTGATTGGTGACATATGAAAGCTCTTTAACTGTAGATTCTATATGAAATTTTTAAAATTATATTACGCATGTCCAAATATTTGAATTTAATAAAAATATTTAATTTATGCAATTTTCTCAAAAGGTGGGGGTTTTTTTCGTTAAATAATTATTAATATCTTACACATACTTTCATAAAAACAATACAAAAAATTCAAAACTGTGTTTTGCTCCGTTTTGAAGATATTAATTTTTAAAGCTTGAGCTCCAAGCCACAATACATCCGATTGTATGTTACAGTTCTTCAGATGGACAAGGCATCCTAAGAAATATAAATTTTGTGGTAATATCCGATTGTCTTCAGCATTCTACAGCTGTTTTTTATTTTTTTTCAATGTGAATTCATTAAGTTTTTAAAAGAAAATTCAATAAATGTAGAGAAGATACGAGGGTTGATCGAAAAGTAATGCCTCCATGGCTGTAACTTTTATATTTGTTAACCGATTTTTTTGTATCTGATACTTACATTTGTCCTCTATGTAATACGCTATTCACTTTTCGACATCTTATCCCCATCCCTTTCCACGCACTGCACCAACGTGTGACCATTCGGGTGAACCCGTCAGAGAGGAAGTCCGGGGTTGTTGTCGACACCAGCATTGAATGGCAGCTTTGGGCCATCTTCTGCAGCACGATAACAGTCGCCACACACTAGAAGTAAGCAAGCGCCTACAGTTAAAAGATGAAAGATCTTGCACCTTGCGAGTTTCACCACTTCCCAAAGAAGAAAAAGCACCTTAAAGGACATTCAATCCCTGATGGAGAGATAAAAGAGCAGTTGCACGTTGTGAAACACTCTGCTCAATATGGCTGGTGAGATTTGCTGAACTTCAGTTGTGATTTCCTCCTTCAGCTCAGGCAAAGTGTGCGGATTGTTTGCATACACTTTACCTTTCAAGACGTCCCAAAGGAAAAAAACCGAGAGGTGTGTGGTCAGGCGAGCGTGCAGGCCAGATGCCACGCGAGATGATTCGATCAGCAAAGACGTCCTGCAGAAAGTGCATTGATGTGTGTGCTGTACACGTTTCCACACTAACTTTTGAATCACCCTGTATAATGAAGCCTGTATCAACTTCAGCTGCATCTGCAATTCATCTCGTCCTTCAGGGTAACTCAGAAGTGACTGACTCTGAGGAAGTGTAAAGTAAATATACTTTCTTTATTACTAACTATTCGACATCATAATGCAAATTTATATTTTCTTAGTAAATTATCTTCGTATTTAACAGGTGGTCAATACTTTTCTGACTTCTGAAAAAAAAATAAATTTGAAGTTCTAAGAAACGTTTTTCCTATTGATATAATTATTATTGTAATGCTACTATTGATTTTATTTTTTCGTGTAATTATAATTAATAATACTATTTATATAAATAATAAAACGTAAATAAATGAATGGTCCCAAGGTTACACGCTTTCTCTTCCCTGTACGAGCCAGTCAAATCCCTATTACCTGACTCCCGCTGCTTGGAGCTCAAGCTTTAAAAATTAATAGCTTCAAAAAGGAGCAAAATACAGTTTTGAATTTTTTGTATTGTTTTTATGATAGTATGTGTAAGATATTAATAATTTTTTAACGGAAAAAAATACCCACCTTTTGAGAAATTTGCATAAATAAAATATTTTTATTAAATTCAAATATTTGCACATGCATAATATAATATTAAAAATTTCAGTTAAAGAGCTTTCATATGTCACCAAACCCATCTTTCTAAGTAAAATACAATCGAAGTTACTATCTTTTATGTGTAACCTGATAGTACTAGGAAAACATGACTTTAGAGCACAGAACAGTTTTATACGTCATTTTAAATGCAAAAATATTACTTTTGTTTTTTCTATAACTGCTTTAAATTTATATTAACAAAGTTAATAATTGTTTTAAATATAATTGTTTTAAATTTATATTGTTTTTTTTATAAAATAAACTAATATTCGAATAGTTGCTCTCATACAAGCCAAAATATGGCTTCGGGAATACTTTAATAGGTACCTTCTTTGTTGATATATGATAAAATAATAAATTATGAATATTTTTAAATTCAATTATTTATTCAAACCAATACATTATGAATATATTTTATTGTCACGTTGAATTAAAAAAAATTATTAAGTAGATATTTATTATCACATTGGATTAAAATCCTAAGTTATTTGATTTAGATTATATTAAATATCACTTTTTTTGTATATCTAAAAGTTAAAATTCACAGTTGGTCATGGTAAACTGTACGTAACTTGCAATTTTTGTAAGGGGAAGGGGATTAAAATTTTGTCATTTAGCGAACGAGAAATTGATGAAGAGCAGACGTATTTTGTGAATCATCCCTTACCATGATCCGTAACCAAAAGCAAACAAATGTATTATATTTGAGTATAAAAAAAAAATGCTCCAACGGACGACATATATAGTTTAAATATAGCGTGTGTAATGACAGTATAAATTTTAAGAATTATTATTAAGATTTTGCCAAAAGATTTAACGACGATCACTTTATGACGCAATTTTGGCTCCGTCCAATCGCACGCTCAATAACGGAATAGCCGTAGTGTTACTAGCTTCTCATGTTCTGGTTTCTTGCCTGTTCATGTTTCATTGTTGATTTCTTAACTGAACGTTATGAGTGATCGACTAGTTATTGGAAATTATGATTGTGTTGATCTTGGCGTAAGAAGGACGTACAAGATTATTGTTACATTGGACCGTTTTCCTTTGCTGACTGGAACTCGTTTCTATATACTTTGAAGTTATCATCTCCTTTGTAAGTGTAAACATGTAGATTAGCGACCTTCATCTCTTTTTTGACTATTGTTGTACCATTTGGTTTTGTCAGTTTACCCGTTGACATAAGAAGCTGGATTGTCTGTCTAATGATGATTACACTTG
The DNA here is from genome assembly GCA_023313115.1 of Rhysida immarginata. Lineage (NCBI taxonomy): Eukaryota > Metazoa > Arthropoda > Chilopoda > Scolopendromorpha > Scolopendridae > Rhysida > Rhysida immarginata. The sequence continues at coordinate 126,176 of JAHWFO010083269.1, forward strand.
CTCATGAAGAGGGGAGGGGGGGTGGTTAACAAGAGAAATCAAGCTTCAGATATCAACCCTTCTTTGAGGGTCGCTAAAGTACAGTATACCGTAATCGTGTTACTTTTCGTCAGCCTTCTCCCCCTTTCCAGAAATATTTTTGAGCCCCATAATAAAGTTTAAAATAACAAAAGGCCACTCGATGAAAAGGGTGAAACTTTCATAACAATGTGAACCGAATGTAAATAAATTTAGAAAATACAAGAAAACAGGAAAAAAATAAATAAAAAATACAAAATACAAAGGGCCGTCCATAAAAAACGTCATGCAAATCTAGGGATTTTGGACCCCTCCATCCACTCTTGTCACACTTCGTCACTTTTTGTAAGACTCCCCTCCCTCATCTACATTACAATATTCCTGCCCCCCCCCCCCCTTCAAGAAACGGAAAATTGGTCATAATTTATATGAATTACAAGAATACAAGTAATATCCAATGAAATCGCATTTATTTAAAACAAATTTCTACACATGTTTTATAAGTACAAAATTTAATTTTTTTTTTTGGCAAAATACTAATTTAATTATTAACACGACAACTAATGATTAAATTATAAAATCAACATCAATTAAGATGTCACTAACATTGTGATGAATAAGTAATAAAGAAAAACATGTTTTATTGATCACTGGCCCAAAGATTTTTTTGTAAGCTTAAGTTCAGACATTTCTATAATAGGCACTGGAACAACTTTATCATATTGGAAAATTCACATTTACTTCATCTTCATGCATCCATTCTGGGTTCTCTGTAAAGTTACGGCCACACAGAGCACGATGGATGGGACGGACACTACGTGTCCAAAAAATATGCGCCTTTATTCTCTATGTAAGTGGCCACACAGAGCTGCGGATACAACGTTCTGGATGTTTTATTTGCGCAGATATTTTCTGGACGTCCAAAATGTCCATCGTGGACGGGCATGCGCAGTAGACCAGCAATGGTGATGTGTTCATCACCTACAGCTAAAACAACAGCCATACCGAGTACGTTGCGACAGATGCTATGTTCGCTCCAATTTGTTTCATTGCTTATTATTTGAAGATTGACGTAAAGAAAGATAAATTTAAATTTACAAGAAATAATGTTTATTACATTTAAAATGAATTAATATAATTAATATTTATACTATAATTATTGTAATTAATTTTAAATATTACGATATAATAATAATTATGCAGTATGTTTTTTATTCATAGTTTTTTCGGAGTGATGTGGACAGAGGCTTTATAATACCAAATATTAATTACATGATTTTTGTCCCTGTCTTTTTAAAATATATTTCCAATCTCATTGGTTTGCTGTCTATGTAAAGCTACTATTTTTTATTCTTTTGTATATACAGGGTGCATAAGATATTTGAGGACAGATTCACGTCAAGAAAGAAAACGGAGATAATAATTTAATTATCGAAACATATCATGAGCATACACAAGAAACCTTCTTGTTATATGGCTATTCAATGAATCCACCTTCAGCTTCTGTAACTGCTTCAATGCGAGATCGAAACCGTTGACATGCGCGAATCAAATGGTCATGTTCATATTGGTCATTACTCGAACAATGGCAGCTTTCAATTCATGTTTGGTGTTAAGGGTGTTCATTGATCTCTCTCTCCACAACGCTCCATACATAGTAGTCCAACGGATTCAGGTAGGGGACTTAGGAGGCCAAAGGTTAGGGGTTACGTGATCATGGAAGTTGTCGGCCATCCATACCTGTGTCATGCGAGACTTGTGTGCTGGGGCAGAGTCTTGCTGAAATACATACGGCCTTCCGTTGTATATCGTGTCTATCCAACAGTGCTGCATCTAGGCTGGAATAGAAGGGCGCGGCGCCCTGCCTTTTTTCAATGCGCCCTGCCCTTTCTGAGCGCACCCTGCCCTTTTTTCGTTGGATTTATTTAAACTAACCATTATAATGTGCGCTTATGTGTCCGACTTGCTCTACTTTCTGACCAAATGTGCCCTAATTATTGTTTATTTCCCTGCCCTGCCATTTTGCTAGATGCAACCCTGTCCAAGGCTTAACAATTGTTTCAAGGGTCTCAACATAGATCGCAGAGTTAACTTTAAGGCCTTGGGGAAAGAAGTGTGGAGGCATCAGATGTCCTTCACTGCTGACAACCCCTAAAACCATGACAGTTGCAGGAAATTTCGTGTGCACGACTCGTGGCACTTCCGAAGGGTCTGCATATAACCATCTGTCATTGCTTCTGTTCACCTTCTGATCCTGGTCAAACTTTTTTTCATCAGAGAAAATCCACAGCAAATCTGCTTCACACGGATTTTTCAGCTTGTTTAAGAGCCTTTTCAATCTGAGTAGGCGGTTTTCCCGTGTTTTGTCCGACATAAACTGACATCTTCGCATAACATACGAGTGATATCTAATGTTTTCATGGACAACATTTCTGATTGTTCCTTCCGACACATGGAGATCTTTGGCAAGTGATCTCATGGATGTTCTGGGGCCTACTGCACTTGCTGAATAAATTCAGGTGTTCTGATGATGTCAGAGCGTGAGGCATGCTTTTTACGCTTTGCTACTGGTGCAACATTGCCATCTTCGGTCTCCAACTCCTTCCGAACTTTGTGGACGAATGATCTTGCAACCTTTAGAAATCGTGATATCTCTAAATCGCTGCGCTCTGCCTTTATTGCCACAATTACTGCATATCTCTTCATGATTTGTGTTACTTGATGGTCTGCCATTTTGCTTTCCGGAAACGGAAAGGACATACAATTTGCTATAGTGCAGCAGTAGCCAAACGAAGGTGTGTCCTCAAATACCTTACGCACCCTGTACTTTAATTCTTTTAATGAATTATGCATTTGTATTTATTTAACTTTATAATTATTTTTTTCCAAAAAACATGTATTTATTTGCTCTAGAAACGCCATAATCGTAGAATATTCACATGATTGAAATCGCCGAAGCTGCAGGCGATGAGCTTATCGCCATTGCTTGTCTACTGTGCATGCCCGTGCATGACGGATGTTTTGGACGTCCAGAAAATATTTGCGCAAACAAAACCCTCCTCGACGCGTCCAAAACGTCCCGTCCGCAGCTCTGTGTGCCCACTTACAATGTGAATATAGGAGCATATTTTTTGGACATGTTGCGGCCATTCCGTCCGTTGCGTCCGTCGCCGTTTGTGTGTATGCACCTTAATTTTTTGCTTTCAGTGATTTCAATTATGTGACTATGATACGATTACGGCGTTTCTGAGCAAATAAATACAAAAGAATAAAAAATAATGGCTTTACATAGATAGCAAACTATCTAGTTTCATCGTTTATTCCTGTATTTTTCAAAATATACTTTGAAAAAGACAGGAACAAAAATCAAAACAAGTTATTCCTTTATCTTAATATTTGGCATTGTAAAGCCTCAGACCTTAAAGTTCCGAAATACTATGAATAAAAAACATTTGGCATAATTATAATTGTAATAAACATTCATTCTTTACGTAAATCTTCAAATAAACAATGAAATAAACATAGCATCCGTCACGTCTGTCGCGTAGCTTTGTGTGACCACTCTATTTTGTCCATTGATCCGTCCCGTCCATCGCATCCACCGCGTCCATCGCGTAGCGCTCAGTGTTTTCATTACGTAAGATACGTAATCACTCTGGCTCGATGAGCCACATTACGAATCAGTTGTACACTATGCACAGTAGCTACATTCAAAAACTCCTTGCTAGTCGTGTTGCCAAATACTGACATCACAAATCGCCTCCAGTGCTGCAAAATTTTTTTCATAGAGCATGGGCTTTTTTCTCCCGTTTTCATGTCCATTCTCTAGCACGACACTGGCGTGCATGCTTATTGCGTCATTTCTCATCTCTCTCTTTCATCTGACCTGATAGCTGTAATGGCGGAAAAACATTGCTTCGCTAAATATTTTAAAATTATACAAATTAATTGCATCACCATTTCAGGAATAATTTGTATAGAAGGAACTCTTGTTTGTTTAAGAACATTGGTTATGAACTGAAACAAGAAAGAAACAAAATTCACTGTCTCCATTTGGTGGTTAAAAATTGTAACCCTCATAATTAGGATTTTGCAGTGATTTGACGATAAAGCTTGAACATGTGTAAAATGATCATGATCAAGAATTGTAGTATGAGCATGGTATTCGTAGACTTGTGGAAAGCTTCATCAATTGGGAACATCTTAGATTATTTCTCACAGAGGACACAAGATGGCATGATTGTACTATGCCCCCTAGGGTATCTATTTTTAATGTTAACCTATGGGGAAAACAGCAGATTTAATTTAATTTTTGTAAATATGAAGGGGGAAAATTTTGTATTTAAAGATTTATAGAAAATCAATACCAAATGAAAATTTTTTAAAAATAACTTGAAGTGCCAGATGGATTTTTTTCAGAAAATTCGCATAAGAAAACTTCTCTTTTTCGAACATCATTTTGCTCAGTTACATAATTTAATAATTCCCTTCATTCGATTATGAATCACCGTTGAAGATGGCAACTTTGTTGCTGAAATATACATGGGGTATTATATGAATTGTTTTGTAATAAGAGGTGAACTCTGGTATTGATTCATTTTCTGTTATCAGTTAGATTTATGTTGTTTTTTGTTTTTTTTTACCAATGTAAAATCATTATATAATTATGTAAAATATATTATAGATATGTCGACGATACAGTGATTTTATATGACTCACGCATCACGGACGCCAATACGATATTGGATGACTTCAACAGAGCCCACCAGAAAATGTCATTCACCATGGAAGAAGAGGAAAACAATATGCTAAACTATTTGGACATCACGATTATCAGAAAACCAGGTGCCCAGCAACTGTCATTTAAAATATACCAGAAACCAACAACAACAGCCAATATCATTCACGCATCATCAAACCATCCCAGGGAACAAAAACTTGCTACCATATATTCAATGACACATAGAGCCATAACCCTACCCATTGAAGACAAAAACCAAAGAGAAGAAATGCGAACAATAAATGAAATAGCCAGGATAAATGGATTCAACAGAAAACAAATAGAAAACATAAAAAACAAGCTAATCAAGAGGAGGGAAAGAAATTCAACAGAAAAACAACAAATAGACGGTAAAGGGAACAGGTTCACATTCTTTGGGAAGGAAGTTCAACAGGTCACCAATATCCTAAGAAAGAAAGGAATCCAGATAGCCTATAAAACAAAGCGCACTATAGGACAAACAATAAATAAGAAAAGAACAAGAAGTGATGACGACAAATATGAGAGAGCCGGCGTATACAAACTAAAGTGCAAAACGTGCGACATGTACTACTTGGGACGCACAAAACGCACTTCCACCCAGAGATATAAAGAGCACACGAACGCTATCAAATTCGACCCAACCAAATCAAACTATGCCGAACATATGGTAGGTAAGAAGCACCAGTTCGGCAAAATCGAAGATGTGAAGGAAATAATAAATGAATGCAGCTACATGAGGAAATTAGAGACGATGGAAAATTTAGAAATACAGCTAGCAAAAAGCCTAGAAGGAGACAAGCTCATCAATGTCCAAATCAACAATGAAATGGCACCATTATTAAAAGGAATAGGGAAGAGCCTGAACAAAATTAAAGACAATACTCATAGAAATTTAAATAGACAACCATCCACACAATACTCAACAGTCTGATATTCTTTATTACATGTACTTTGTTTTTTTTTTAATTTTATTTTATTTATTATATTATATTTTCTTCAGTTTCCAATCTATTCAAATATTGCATTTTCCTGTTAGTTCGTTATTCTGATTAAATATCGAGTGTATGAATCATCACCTTTCAAATTCTGTATAGCGAGTCCCTTCTCTCCACCTGATTGGTCACAGTCCCACCAATGAGATAACAGAGCAGCAGAGACCGTTAAATAACGGTCTCTGCAGAGAAGAGACCCGCTCCCTTATATAAGCTGGTATTTCCACGCTTACTATTGTAGCCCACAGAAGATGGTTTAATACCGAAACCGGTCTGAAATAAATTTAAAATTGTTGCATTTAAGAACTCACTACCATTTTATTATATAATTATATCAAATCAGACCCCTATTTCGCAAGTTTCAGAAGGGCGGCCCGCCCCACCCTATTTTTTTCTGCCCCGCCCTATCTTTATTCCACCCTGCCTTGTTTTTCTTCGGTCCTGCCTTCTTTTTTTATTTATCAGTCATCACTTTTTCCCTCCAAATAATTAAAATAAATCTACTGGACACTGAAGCGCCTGGTGAATGATCAGCAGTGCAATATAACAGCAATTAACGGAAGTGACGGAAGTTTTATTACCTACTGATCTATTAACTAACCACCCGTTTAGTTCTTTTGTCTTACAAGTTGCCTTTGAGTGAACTAGTAACTGTTATTCCACTGCAAAAGAATTCTTTCTTCTGCTGAAGTTGAACGTTTATTTAGTTTAGGAAATGAAAGACTAAATCGGATTTTAAATTTAAGTTAAATGTTGAAGAACAGAACTGACCCAATCTATAATCAGTTGCAAGCCGCAACTGGATTAAAAATAAATTTACAGCAATAAACAGTTAGAAAAAATGTATATAAAATTTCCTCAAAGCACATTTAATCTTTTTTAGTAAAATAAAATATTGTATAAATAAAATAACATTTTAAAATCTATTTTAGACTAATTTTCTTATTGCCTATTATGTCGGGCACCTTCATTCATATAATAGGCACCTTTTAAATAGGCTAATGCCCTTTTAGATAAGCAACTACCCTTTTTTTCCCATCAAATTACCCTGCCCTTTTCAAGATTCATCTAAGAGTTTGCAAATAATTTCTGTCATAAAGTACCATTTCAATTTGTTTCTATAATCTGTACAGTTTTTATTTTATCTTGTTCATTATTTAAAGTATTTTATCTTTAAATCAAGTCAATTTTTTCACTGTTGTGCTTCCACCTCGTTTAATCAGCTCCTTTTTTAACTTTAAAACTGTCCATGACTGAAAATGTGACATGTTGATTCTAGTTTACATAACACATGCTCCCTACCTCATCTTTAAAGAAGGAACTGACTTATTGTCAGATTTCAGATATTATTCTAAATTAATTGTGCTTCTTTCGAATAAAACATTTTTTATTTTGATTTAAAAAAAAAACGACTTTATGCAGAATATTGTACTTTAATTTTTATTCTGCTGGTGTTCTCCAGGGCTACAGGTCTAAAGCGGGTTTTCCAATTAAAAAACTAGCAGGGGCAGCGCGAAACCTGCGGTGCCACTTCCAAAAGCGGCAGATAATTGGTGATAAAAAAAAAAAAAAAAAAAAGTCAGTTCAGAAAAGAGATTTCAGAATTGACTAACTCTGGAAGTTCATAGAAGAAAAAAGAGAAAAAACAAACAAACAGAATAGTCACCTCTTAAATTGACACTTACCAAAGGATTGAATACCCTTTTCAAAAACCACTCTTTTTATCATCTTCAAGAACACACTCCATTCCTTAGCAAATAAAAGCTAAAATACCCAATTTTAAAAAACCTGAAACGTATGATTCCGACATGTCAATGTTACACCATCCAATGTTCGTGGTGCGATTAGGTAGCACTGTATCCAAAGTCAGAACATAGGTCTACCTTACCGTTGCAGTGCACAGTTGGTAGTTTTAAAAATAAATGAATCCTGCATTTCAAATTCGCAAACAGATTTATATAAAATATATCGATACAAGTACATATTTAATAGATAATGACAAAAGCCAGAAACTGTGGCTGTTGAGCAGATTTCAAATGAATAAAATGGCAAAACCACTTTCCCACGATAAGAATGTTAATACTGACACATATGTACATGGCGACTGTGTCATTTTCATCAGTATGTAACAATGGATGAAAAAAGCGAACTTATACGATTCTACAAATGATTAGATTAATACACTTACATCATAGATTGTCTGGGCTCCCAGGTTATGCTTCAGCCCTTTCCATGTATTCTCCCTGAAGAGCGATCATCCCAGGGAAGTAGTTGATTTGGTGCAATATATGGCAATGAGACTGATTTTTCACTTCCAACTCATCAATTATTACATACTTCTTTTCGGTAATAAGCTCAGAAACACATGCAGTGTTTGTATCCATCCAGTGGTTTTCCTCTTCTCAGTGGTTCGTTTTCACTTTCAGATCCCTTCATTCATTTGAACGCTCTCACCACTCACTTTTTCAATCTGCTGTTTGCGGGCCTGTTGTCTTCCTTCCACAGGGACCATACAGTCTACCTTTGCCCGTGATAATCACCTTCCATGATCTGTCATTGACGACAGACAAGTAACATTGAAATTGCACACTCGCCATCTCTGACATCTGCTAGCCTCCCGTCTCATTGTTAAGTACTTGAAAAATGGAGCACTTACTGGTTTGACAATGTCCGCTTGTCCCCTTCGGATTTGCTGCATTTTTTTTTACGTAGAAGGTTGAATTCAGAATGTACCTTATCATAGGCATGGCTTACCACACTATTTAGTTTGATTTTGATTGGTCCACTGGGGTCGGAGTTAGAGGGGATCAAAAGGTCTACGTGGTATTTAGATTCGTAAAGGAGCGAAATTCGGTATGCAGATTGCTCTAGGCAAACTGACATTAGGCATAATTCGGCAACTCAGATCTGACAATCTGAGGTACAAAGTGTTCGGCAACTGAATTCATACCCTTAGAACACTGAACTAATTTAAAAAATTTTTTTTCTTTAACATCCATTGTCATTGGTCGTTTAAATCCAGTTTCAGTTCTCTAGCTTGTTGAGAAGTTGGTTTAATATTGATTGAAAGATAAACAGAAATACAGATAAACTTGTTGGAGAGTTAATTAAAAGTGTGGAACAAAAATGGAAAACTGAAAATGCTTTCATCATTACATATTGGATTATGGCCACGCAGCCGTTTTTGTCAAGAATTTTAAGCCTTTAAATTTCCTGAAATCTGTTCATAAGGCAAAAACACCAGCTAATGAATTTCTTAATGCAGATGGAGGTCCCATGCATGTTGCTGATTGTGCTAAGGACATAAAAAAATGTGACTGACTCAATTTGGTCTGTCCTCTGTCTTTTACTTTTGTTTACTTTATATATAAGCTCGCCTTTGTCCATAGTTATATGCTGAAGAAAGCGATATAGTCAGTATTATAATTTAATTTCTATTGTGGAAGTAGTTTCTCCATCATTTGCAATTAGTGCAGATATCAATATTAGAACACATTAACTATGTCAGTTTTGCATAATAAATTGTGTTGTGACGTTAATTTTGAGTTCTTGTTTTGTTTTTTTTTTTTCTTTCCCAGTCTCATGGATAAATGTAAGGAATGTGGAGAATTTGCAGTGGAAGTAGAGTCTCATTTCTCTCAGGTAAACATTCATGTTTTAACATTATATTGCAGATTCTGATAAATAATGCCTTATGATGCTGTTTTTTGTGAAGTTGTTAAATATGAAGTTGCTGTTTTTTGCTTGCATGTAAAACAGATATTCAGATATTACCAAAACTTGTAAAATTAAAATATTTATTTCAAGTAGGCATCATCTGCAGCTGTACAGTTCTTCCATCATCTACAAAACTTGCACTACCTTACGATAATAAACGGGACAGTACACAGTTTTGAGAAATAGTTTGTACACAGTAATTGGAGATATACTGAAATTATGTCAGCCATCCTTCTGGATATACCGGTACTTTGTACAAGGTTCCAATAAACAATTTCCATATTTGGGCCATTCTTGCTGCAAGAATCTAGCTATATCCATATGAATTTCAGACATGGCTTCCTGACTCTCACTCTACATTCCAACTCGTTCCATAAATATTTGAATGGGTTAAGGTCAAGGATCTGTGTGGGCCATGGAAGTCAATTGATGTTCAGGTCTGTGCCTGACAGAAGCCAAAACATTACATGGTGCATTGTCGTCCTGAAAGTAGTCATCCTCGTTATCCAAAAAATTCTTACAGCATAGGAAGCACCCAACTGTCCAAATTTCCTTTAGGCTTCAGATTTCAAATTGTCTTCAACCATATGTAATATAATGTGTATGGACATTATGAATTCTTTTACAGGTTTAAATTAAAAAGAATTTTCCGAAATCAGTTATATCAAGGGTTGAGACAAATAAGCAGAGACAAATTTCATATTATCAGTCTTTAAGGAAAACCTGCTTATGACACTATTTATCATGTTTGATATGATGATGTGCTTCTGAAATGCTCTGTATTACAATTTCCATTACATGAGAAACTTTATAGCATGTTTCCATACGAACATTTCTACTGCTGTCATCTTCCAAACCACAAAAATCCACAGGCAAGGCGTCAGAAGCTTTTATAGTTATGTTTCTCTTGAGCTACGTTTCACAAAAGGACTGTAAAAGCTTGTGAATCTCGATGACACCAGTGGCAGTGGGTTAAGATTAAACATGCAGACCAAACATTTCTGTGATGTTTTCTAATTCAAGATGAACTAGTCTTCACTAATGAATAGCCAACCCCTCTTTTAATCATCGTCAATTAACACCCAAGAAAAATGTGAAACAATCAGAGAACAGATAGCCTTTAATTTGTGAAATTCCACTCCTGTAAATTTTGTATTAGGCTCTATCAGCTTTAATTTGCTTGATTAGTTCTGAAGGTTTATGTAGTATTTTCCATTCTTCATTTAGAGCTTGTAATTTAAAAAAAATTTTTTTTGATCACTTAACAACTGGAGTGTGATTTTTCCTTTTTTTTTCCCAGTCCTTATTGTCAAGAGAACTGAAAGAATGATGGCTCAGGGGGATCGTTAATCTCAGGCAATGACTGGTGCAGTAGTCATCAACACATTTCATATTAAGGAATTTATCTTAATCTTTTATTACATTGTGTCATGTCTGATACGCTTAATGCCAAGTTCAGCATAACTCATTATGGCATGCATTTTCCTTTTTTTCTGGATTTTTAGCAACTGCATGCAACCATCCAGTGGCTTAGCGGGTTATCCTGAACCTCTCTGCAAGTTCCTTTTGAGTCTGTGCTGTGTCTTTGGAAAGGATCACTTCAAGATATGCATCTGAAAACTTCTTGCAGACTTGCCAACTTTTACGTTTTACACGTAAAATTTACACTTTTAATACCATTTTACATTTTTACGCTTTATATAAAGGATTTTACGTTTTTTCATAATTTCCTAGTTGGAGAAATGTTGAACTTCTCTGCTGCATGAGTAGGCGATGGAAAACATTATTACGGAAATTAAATCCTTAAAGTAGGACTATTTTTTCAATCATGAAGGGCGTGGTCCTCGAGATATTAGGCCTCTGTATCGCTTATCATTTCAATGTTTTCCTTCGTGTCAGCGGAAATTTCAACGTTTTAACGCTAGAGGGGGATCATCAGAGAATTAAAGGTAAAATAGATGAGGACGAGAGTAGTTCTTTATCCTTGAAGAGCGCCAAACTAGCCAAAAAATCGTACCATGTTTAGAGCATCAATGTCAAACAAAACATTAGAACATTTTACCATTTTAAAATCTAAAAAGTCTAGTTTACTGTTTTAGGAGGAGCAGTAAACTGATCAATTTTTGGTTAGAGCAGCTTCACTCAGATCTTTTAATAATTAATCTTTTCCTTTAAATGTTATTTCATATTCTAACGTGATATTTTTTTCTAATTAAAAACATTAGTTCTGAAATTGATGTTTATGTTCACTTATTTGTTTATGCCTTATTTTGTTAAAAATATGTAATAAGTTATTATAGATAATGGGTTATTCATTGAAAAATTGATGAATCAGCACACTTATATAAATTCTCATAGGCCTAACTATACGTGAAGGATTTTACTCTTTTTATTTTCTGAAAGTTGGCAGGTCTGTTCTTGGGCTGGCCTGGATGGGCACTCCTCATTGTTCTAGTCGAAACTGCTGGTTCTATAGCTGTGCCTCCTGGTCCATAACTTTTTTATTTGTTAACCGATTTTCAAAATTCTTTTTGTGTCTGATACTTATATTTGTCCTCTATGTAATGAACTGTTCACTTTTCGATATAGTCTCCATCTCTTTCTGCGCATTGCACAAACGTGTGACCAGTCAGGTGAGCCCGTCGGAGAGGAATTCCGGGGTTGTTGTCGACACGAGGATTGAATGACATCTTTCAACTCGTCATCAGAACGCTACTCATACCCCTTAAGGTGCTCTTTCTTCTTTGGGAAGTAGTGAAAGTCGCAAGGTGCAAAGTCTTTTGTTTTTGAACTGTAGGTGCTGCAATGCCTCTGATGTGTGGCGTTCGTGTCCGGGCGGGCATTATCGTGCTGCAGAAGAGGGTCCAAAGCTGCCATTCATTTGTGGTGTCGACAACAACCCCAGAATTCCTGTCCGACAGATTCACCCGACTAGTCATGCGTTGGCGTAATGCGTGGAAAGGAATGGGGGACTATGTTGAAAAGTGCATTACATAGAGGACAAATGTAAGTATCAGATGCAAAAAGAATTTTGAAATTCTGTTAACAAATAAAAAAGTTATGGACCAGGAGGCAAACATTCTTGAACAACCCTCATAGTTCCCAACAAGATAAGGCAACAGGCCATGAAAAAATATGGCTTCTGTTCGCCGCATGTTTGGATGTATTATCTCTCATTACAGAGATATCACTGGCCTGCTTGCTCAGTTTATCTCACTGTTATAGAATTCTTTCTCTAGGCTTTTTTGAAAGAACGTGTGTTTTGTAGATGTCTGACGAGTATTCCTGAACTCAGACAAGCCATTATGATGAAGTTGCAACCATCTATGGAGCTTTCAAAATTTCTTACAACAATGTATCGATTCAGTCAGAGGCCATCTTTCTGAAGTAATTTTGAAAGAATAGTTTTAGAATTTTTATAGAATAAATGGCATGTTTTGGTGTATCAAATGGTGGTGTATATTTGTTTCGCGTACCATTTTTTTGACTATTTAAAATGTGTCAGTCGGCTTTGCGCCACCCTCTATATAAAAAAAAAAACTTTTTAAGCATACACTTTTATTTTAAAAAGTAAAAAATAATTTTTAGTTCCTCTCATTTAAATAGAAATTCATAAAATTAAAAACTAGCAAAAGTGTGGTGGCACGCATTTAATAATAAATTTTAAAATGATGAAAGCACTGATGAGACCACAAAATTACTTTATTTTATTCTTGTTAGTCTTGGATTTGCAATCAATTTTTAACCCGTGCTTTTACTGCAAACATATGAAAATGACTGATTAGATGTTCGGCTCTCCTACCCAGGATGAAAATTAAATAAAATTCGGTTTTAATCCTTATTAATAATTCGAATATTGAAAATATTTATACAGGATTGTATTGTTAACAGCAATGAATCAATATGCCAAATTTGGATTCGTTTGAACAAAGTGGGTGAAAAATTGATTGCAAGATTTGAACGAAACCTATGGATAGAAAGGCGTTGTGAGTTAAGTAAAAGTATATAAAAAATGACTGAAGAGAATATTTTTACTTTGTTTCAGGAACAATCTGTATGCAAAGCTTGTGGAGCAGTATCATCTGAAGGTTCCTTTGCCACGGAGAAACCACCCAATGTAAATGATTTTCAAGGCCGACAGTTTAACACTTTGCCATGGAAAATACAGAAGACTGGTTACAAGGCTCCTCCGGTAGGAGAGCAATTGGGGCTCAAAAAATTGGATATATTGGCATCTGCTTTCTCAGTTCCTTCGTTCATGAAATCAGAAGCAAAGGAATTGCTACAAAGGGCATTACAGCATCCAGCCTTCATAAGAGTTCACGTGGATAAGAAAATAGCCCTTGCAGCTTGTTGCATGTATGTTATTTTCAGACAAAACCAGTGGCCTGTTACTATTTCTAGTCTCTGTGAATTGGTTCAAGTTACTTTGCATCTGTTTAATAGCACCTTTAAGTCATTACTTTCAGAATTTCAAATTAGTTTGACAACAACTCCAATAGAAGAACTAACGAATGTCTATTTGAAGGATGCAAGCATTGATAGTAAAGATGAAATAATAAAAAAGTGTATTGCAATCGTAGAATTTGGACGTGATGTTTGGGTAGTCCGAGCCAATAAACCAGAAGGCATTATTTCAGCGGCTGCCTTCGTAGCATGGGTATCCAAAGACATCAACAGGCGAAAAAAGGTAACCTACAAATGTTTCTGTCAGCAATCCAAATTACCTGTCGTCCAAACAGGACCAATGAGATTTAGAGAACTGCTAAACATGCTGACAATGTTTGCAGAAAAACTTCCTTGGATAGAGAAAAAAAAGCTGAAAAAGATGGAAGTCTTGCATGCTTTAGATGATGTCTTGAAGTTCTCAAACACTCTTAGAGCTTCGATTGAAGATGACGACAAGGATGGTTCCTCGCAGAGGTTAAATACTTATGCTCAGAATAGTAAAAAAAGAAAAGTTGAAGACGAGCCCCCAAGTCTTTGTAATAACTTAAACGTAAGCAATAGTTCTGAATTGACTGAAGATGACATTCCTTCCAACCAAATGCATAAATATTTGAGAACTGCTGAAGAAGTTGAACAGTTGAAAAAGTTAAGAAGTATGCTCCCAGACTTAGCTTAAAAATTGTTTTAATATGTCAATAAAATATATTACATAAGTACTCTACACTGAAAATTGTGTTTTAAGTAAAAAGGTAGGAAAAAGTTGATAAAATAATGATTGTAGACAAAATATGCTTCTAAGCAAAAGTATGTTTCTTTTTTCATTGTACAGGCGAATTGATTTGGAAAGTCTCATTAATCTTAGTTTCAAAAATTCTTGGTAAACATACGAGGGGTGATCAAAAAGCAATGTCGGATATTTTATTTCTCAAAAATGATGGCAGATATGAGAATATTGTGATATATAAAAGTTAGTTTGGTTCATTGCTAAAGTTTCCTATTAGTGTCGTGTGCATCAGCCAAGCGCTAGCCACATGACAGTCCAAACAAGATGGCGGCTCTCATTTCATCATCCAGTGCTTTTGAGTGGCGGAGTGTTTTCTTTGTGCAAAAGGACTGAAACCAGTTGATATCAATAAGGAAATTGTGCTGGTGTATGTGCAGCTCCGAACAGTACAACGTTGGTACAAGGCCTTTTAAAGAAGGACAAGAGGACCTGCTGGGTGAACATCGCTCTGGCCGGCTACGGGAATCCATGACTGACAGCAACATTGCCGTTGTGGAAGCGCAGGTGCGGGAGAACCAGCAGATTACTGTGAGAGAAATTGCTGCAGCTTTGGACATTTCATATGGGATGGTGTATGACTTTGTTCACGAGCAGCTTGGCTTTCGCAGAGTGTCATGCAGATGGGTGCCACGACAGTTGACGGCCCAACATCAAGGTGCTCATTTCGATGCTTGTTTGCTGCATCTCACCCGATACTAGGAGGAGGGTCAGGATTTTTTGGATCGAATCATCACAGGCAATGAATCATGGGTCCACCATTTCATGCCCAAAACAAAGATACAATCGGCGGTTTGGTAACACACCTCATCTACCACAATGAAAAAGTTCAAAACTGTACCATCAACTGGCAAGGTGATGCTGATATGTTTTTGGGATTGCCGTGGTCCGATACTGCTTGAGTTTCTTCCACCTCATACCACTGTCAATTCCCAGCGGCACATTGAGGAATCTTCGAGCGGCCATGCGCAGGAAAAGACCTAACTTGGCAATGGAGGACATGACAACGCACGTACCCACACAGCGAAAGGGGTCACTGACCTGTTGCAGCTATGGAACTTATGGAACTAGGAAACACTGCTTCATCCTCCATACAGTCCGGACCTTGCTCCCAGTGACTACCATATCTTCGGACCGTTGAAGAAGTTACTGGCTGGTCAACATTTCCGTGACAACGACGAGGTGAAATCGGCAGTTCGCAACTGGTTCCACACTCAACCGGATAACTTTAATCGACTGGGTGCGGAAAAACTTATCCACCACTGAGATCTTTGCCTCAGTTGGCTTGGAGATTATGTGGGAAAATAAAAGTTGAATTGTCCTATCGATAGTTTATTTTTTTTCTCGGTCATGATTTTAGAAAAAAAAAATACGCAACATTACTTTTAGATCACACCTCGTACATTGCAAAAAAAATATCTTTACCTGGATTTACTAAGAGTTTGCAATGGGGAAATGTGTTACGTGCCCTTTTGCATAGTAGTTTGGAGGGATACCTCCCACCCATAAAAATAGTTCCTATGTAAAAAGGATATTAATCCCTACAAATGTAATATTAATCTCTATAAATGTAAGAAGGTTTCTATTTTAGCAAAATCTTTATTATAGATGAATTTTTATAAAAACTAGCAATATTTTAATTTCGCACATGCACAGTGTATAACAAATCACTGTCATAAGAAGTTAAATCATCATGGTGGCAATATAACTTCATTGATACTTCGCCAAATTTAAAAATATAAGCATAACGGAAAAATCGAAAAAGTAGGGGAGGAGGTTAACTTAAACAAAATAAAAAGAAATAGAGGTTGCAAATTCCAGAAAAAAAAATGTGGTAGAGAGGGAGGAAGAAAATAAGGAAGGGGAAAAGTTCTTTTCTGTAAACATACGTGGTTAGAGCTTTGCAAAAAGGCTTCCATAATGCAACATGTAACACTTTCTCCACTGCAAACTCTTAGTCAATCCAGGTATAGTGAATCCTTATTTAATATTTCACCATTGTTCTTTGTGCCAAATGTCTCTAGAAAATAAGATCTCAAAGCAATGGCACATTAAAACCCTAGAAAAAAAGCAATTCCAAAAAATTCATTATTTGTTTTTGTTTAAAATTCTATAATATTTTTTTTTTTTTTTTGGTAGTCAAGTATCTGCATAAAATGTTTTCAACAAAAAGGATTAAAAAAGTCATCCTGTAAAAAAAAATAAATTTTTAAATTGATGTGGCATACATCCCCGTTGCAAAAGTTTAGAAACCTCTTAACAAAACGCACGGCATGTTATTTGTACAAAAGTTTAAAAGTGATTTCAAAAATAAATTATATGTTATATGGGATGATTTTCTTTAACAGGATGACAAAGTTTTAATTTTTTTGACAAAGGAATTTGAATAAAAAAAATTTGCACTGTTTCCCATTTCAAAAGTATGGAAACACCCCCTTGGCATTTCAGAAGTTTAGAAACATCAATTAATTTGCATATTACGAGTATAAAACTGGACTCTCACTGCAGTCAATAACTCGTAATGAAGCACGAGAAGTGAAAAACAAAATTGTTGATCTTCGAGATTTGGGAAAGACACTGTCTGACATTGCAAAACAACCGTCAAGGTCAAAGTCAGCTGTTTTGAAGTATCTAAAATGTGTACGGGAAGAAGATGGAGCCATTTGAGATGCAAATCATCCAACTGGGAGGCCTTCCAAAGCCAGAAAATGTGAACTCCAGAAGTTGAAAGCCATTGTGAGACGACACACATTTGCCTCTTCATCCGTCCTAAGTGCCCACTGATCTAAACACGTTGGGTACAACATCTCGAAAACCACTACATGGTTACGACCAACTGAACTGGGCTATTGCAGGGCTTGACACTCACATTTTTGACCTGGGGGTCAACCGGACCCCCAAAATTTGAAAACTAGGGGTCCGTAATCAAAATTGAGGGTCCGTTTCAAGTCCGTTTTTTTTTTTTTTTTTTTTTTTTTATGCATTTGTACACGCCGTTTGCAAGATTTCTCTTCACGCGCCCCTTCTAGCCACTATAACGAGGCGGCGCTATTACTGTGAATTGTTTATATCCAATGGCGGCCTCATCGCAACTTTGGAAAAAAGTCCCGTTAGGCATCAACATCGATAAAATGGCGCCGCCCTACGGATCGCGATTGAATAAACTAACGCAAGTAATTTAATTTTGGGGGTTCAATCGGGCCCCCATCTTGGGCTTTTAAAGGGTCCGGTACGAAATTAGGGGGTCTCGGGCTCCCGGACCCCCGTGAGTGTCGAGCCCTGCTATTGTTCACGTGTCCCAAAAAAAGATACTGTGGATAAGTCGGGAACAACTCAAAGCACGAGCAAAGTAGGCAAGACCACATAAAGATTGGACCTATGATGACTGGAAGAAATTCATATGGAGTGATGAAAGTCCATTCTGTCGCAGTGTTGGTAACCAAGGATGCCAGGTGTATAGAAGCAAAAGAGAAGAATACCACCTGGATTGCGCGACATCAACAATCAAATTTCCGCAGAAGATCATGATATGGGGCTACTGCACAGCAGTTGGATTGAGAGATTGTGCATCATCAAAGGAACTGTGAATGCAGATGTGTACAAACAAGTTTTGGAAACTTGTCTCATTCCGACATTGGAGCGTCTGGAAGATGAAGAAACTGCTTATGTGTTTCAGCAAGATGATGCCAGCTGCTATAAAGCCTGACAGATGAAGGCGTGGTTTCAACGAAAAAACATTACGGTCATGGAGAACTGGCCAGCTAATTCACCAGATCTAAACCCGATAGAAAATGTATGGATGTTCATGAAACCGCAGCTCGCAAAGAAAAGGCCCGTCACTATTCTACAAATTCCAGCATCCTTTTGTGAATCATTATCTTATCTTGTACAGAGGGTACATTATCGCAGAACGATAATCTGCGACACGCACTCCTTCGAGGGAGTTTTGTGCTATCCCAGTAACTAACAGCTGCTACGAGATGACAAGCAGCCAGGACCGACGGCTTAATGTGCCCTCCGAAGTACGGGGGATTCATGATGGAAGAGCTGCTGGCAGACGAACAAACCAGTGGCTATCACCAGCTGCTGGGCATCCAGCACTGGTCACTCAGCAAATGGATCAGACTAAAATCCCCCAACAGTTGTGCCCCGAATAGCTGTCTGACCCAGCAGTGGTCCTCAAGCCACTGGCTGTCAACCAGCCAGCAGCTGGCCGCGCCTGAAGTTTCTTAACTCCATCGATCAGCGAGCCGACCGACGAGACAACCAAGCCACGGCCACCCGCTTGTGAATCATTAGTGAAGAGCATGCCAGCCATAAGTATGGAGTGATTCGAGCCAAAAGACATTCCACTATATATTGACTTTTTCTGTTCAAAATTAAAATAAGATTGCTTTCTTTTGGCGTTTTCATTAAAAGTTGTTTCTTTGTTTTATGGCAGTTCTGAACGTGTTTCAATACTTTTGAAACGGGAGAGGGTCAATTCAAAATTTTTTTATTTAAATTCCTTTGCCAAAAAAATTAAAGAGAAATGCCCCATTATCTCATATACTGCTTTTTATTTTTGAATGCTGTTTTAAACTTTTGTACAAATAACATGCGGTGTAGTGTATTGTTCGTTTTGTTAAAAGGTTTCTAATCTTTTTGCAACGGGATTGTGATACATGTTGTTACATGGTAGAAGGTATACGTATATATAAAAAAAAATTCTATAGAAATGACATCATTACATGAAAATCCAAAAATTCAATTTTGTCACAGGATTATTTTCTCTCCATAATTTGCGAATTTACAAAGTCCTTATTCCTGTTTGTATCCTCAGCTTGGGTACTTTAATGACAGACAAATTTAAAATAAATTATCTTCTTTGGGACTACGTGTACTTTAACGCGTATAGGCCAGTGAGACATCTAGTTGAATTTGTGCACGAAGAGATTTGGCTAAGTAAATTGCAACTGGCTAAAATGGAAAAAATAAAAATTAGAAAACAAATCTTTATTAGAAAAAGATTAAATGTTTCAATTAAAACAAAAAATAAAATTAGAAAAGGAATGCAATAAAAATGAAAAAATAAACTGAAATGGTGAAATAGCATTTTCGCATGGCACAAGCCTCCCACTTTGTCATGAACAGTATTGTACAGTTATAATGAAATTCTGAGAAATTTGTGGATAACAACACCCAATAGGGAAATAAAATAAACACCACTTTCCACAATAAAGAATTTAATAACCCATATGCGCATTAACTAATTAATAAAAGACCAGGGAGTTTCTCTGCGATTACCATCGTTTCATTTGCCTCCATAGAACTGCAGATAAGTTATCAACTCTGCGCAAGAGGTTCAAATCTTCCTTTAAGATATCGTGTCTGGTCTCGTGTAGATTGGTAACGAACAGAGACGTTTGTGAAAGATCTTGCCTTGGGGGCAGGCAGGGTGGGTACAGGCAACACTCTCTGAACGACGGATGCAAGCATAGGAAGCCAATATCAGTCGGACGGGGTGTGTATTGAAAAGAAATAAGAAAAATGACGACGAACGGGGGAGGAAAAAAAAAAAAAGGAGGCCCACAGCACCTGGGATTCCCAGGCGGTCACCCATCCAAGTACTAACCAGGCCCTACGTTGCTTGACTTCAGTGATCGGACGAGAACTGGTGTTTTCAACGTGGTATGGCCGTGGACCAACAGGAATAGTGAAAAAGAACTAGATAAAGGTGAGTGCTGACAGGGAAAAAAATAAATTGTCTTCGCCGAATATCTCACCCCCTCTAAATCGCGTGAAAAGCGCATGCAAACAGAGCCTTCTCTATTACCGATAATAAAGAAGGCCCTGATGCAAGCCGATTTTGGACTCTCGCAGACGTCTGCTTGCGAAATCGAAATCGCCCAAGCAGTCTTTTAATCCCCAAGGGGTATCTTGAAGGCTATGGCCATGATCTCCTTGAAGGTAGTTATAAAATAAAGGAGGTCATGCTATAGCCATAACCTACTCTATTATGCAGAGATTTATTGATCGTCTCTGTGCCAGTGTTGTGGTGGAGTAAATTGTATAAACATGGAAGAGCGCCAACTAGTGGTCAAAAATTGAAACTTTTTGTAAGTTTATTTGTGATGCGCACAAGTGATTTGAAGCCCACGTGCGCATTTCGCCTTCGGTAACCGGGATGCTTCGCGTATTTACTTAACGTTATGAATGATCTAGTAGTCACTGGAAATTGCTATTGTGTTGACTTTGGTGAAAGAAGGGCGTATAAGATTATTGTTACATTGGGCGGTGATCCTTTGCTGGCTGAAACTCGTTTTTATATACGTTGAAGTCGTCTTCTCCTTTGTAAGTGTAAACATGTAGATTAGCGACCTTCGTCTATTTTTTGGACTATTGTTGCACCGTTTGGTTTTGTCAGCGTTGCCGTTGACATTTAAGAAACTGGATTGTCTGTCTAATGATGATAACTTTTCTTCATGCTTAAGAGGGGAGAGGGAAATCAAGCCGAAAATGCTTCGGACCGTTGGGGTCGCTAAAGTGTGGTTCTACATAGAATTCCTGTAAGTAAAAAGGGACTTACAGGCAGTGTTGGGCAAGATAAAATAAAAACGATATCTAGATTAAGATAAAGATGAGAATTAAATATTTATCTAGATAAGATAATAGATAATATAATTTAATACAATCTAGATAAAGATAAAAGATAAAAACAAATTATCTACCAAATTAAGATAAAATTTAGCCTTTATTTAGCCAAATTTTCAAACTATCGGTATATCGTGATAAATATAGGAGTTTTTGCGATAATAGGCTGTTTGCGCCACGCTCTATTCCGATATGTTAGGCTGCTTGTTACATTTGTATCGTGGAAATCTAATGTTAATATCGCACATGAAAAATGGTTGTTGCGCAGAGAGGCTATTCGGTATGTTTACACTTAGAATTGTGGGTAAAGGAAAAGGCGTTGCCTTGCTTTCGAGTTTTGATATACTCCAGCAAAGAACTCAGAAATCACGATGTTGGTTTTGTGCTTGGTGAAACAAAATCTTTTTTTCATTCCCACTCATGGTTAATTATTTATTATACAGGGTGATTGAGAAAGGTAGGTCAAGAATGAAATACCATGTACAGTTTGTAGCGGGAAACAATATTTTTCCTACAAACATAGAGAAATGCATCCTTACAGAAGACTAGTGACGTCACTAACGGGTTAACTCTGATTAGTTCCGTTATTTCCTTATCGATCGTAAGTTTGATAGCAATCTTATTAAGCATCTATCAATATCGGACAGCATCAATAATGTAACAGAAAATAGCATGGCGCAAACAGCCCATTATCAGCTGTTCAAGCGAATGATATCGAAATACAATATTTTTGAAAATATCACCCATCATTACTAGGTACCTTCAAGAGGTATTTTCTGAGATACAGTCGACTCCGCTTATACGTAAGAGCCCAGTTGAAAAAAGGCTCTATAAGTGGAATCGCAAAAGACAAGACAGTTATTTTGGGGAAAAGTGGCTCTTATAAGCACTTAGTTCTTTTATGCGGAGCACAAAGAATATCTCAACTGGTCACATGATTACTTGTGAAATTCAGTGACTTTGTCTAAAAAGAAAGAGCCACGAGCCCATAATATTAGTTGTTGGATGCATGTCTCACCTATTTAAGGTCAACCAGATATTTACAATTTTAGAAAAGATTTTTCAGTAAATTTATAAAAACTTTTTTTTGAAATTTTTGAAATAGATAAGATAAACTATGCTTAGATAAAGATAAAGATAAAAGATGACATAATTGAAAGTTTATCTAGATAAGATAAAAGATAAAAACTTTTCATCTAAGATAATTATCTAGATAAATTTATCTAGATAGGTCCCAACACTGCTTACAGGGACTCTAGTTCTACATAAAATAATGGATAAGCATGACCTCCTTTATTACTCCCTGGAGTAATAAAGGGGGTCATGGGATAAGTGTGGTCCCTATCCAGTACTTTAGTTCTACAGGGTGTCTGTAGTTTTGGCATCACTGGGTTTTTTCGTGTGCCATGCTGCCATTATCAACTAGCCGTATCGAGTGCATCCGACTGTTATTTATCAACTAGCCGCTCCTGGCTAGTCTCTGCTCTTTATTGCCGAAGTTAGAGTCTAATACATTGGGAGCCCTGCGAGGCCCGAGACGCTGCACTGTAGTTTTACCAATAGAGCTTATGCATGAGAGTGACGTCATTCCATAGCAACCAATCACAGTGGATGTTTGAGTGACCTCACTCCATAGCAACAGAGCAGGCTACCGTTTTGTATACCAGAGGCGGGTTCTTTATCTTAGCCGGATGAGTAATCTGTCAGCCGCTAAGTTAGAAAACGCTTAACTGAGTTGCGCTGGCTTAGCCACTTGGCCAGCCAGCTGGAGCAGATGCTCAGCGTTAAAAAAGGTCGCTGATCAG
The DNA here is from genome assembly GCA_023313115.1 of Rhysida immarginata. Lineage (NCBI taxonomy): Eukaryota > Metazoa > Arthropoda > Chilopoda > Scolopendromorpha > Scolopendridae > Rhysida > Rhysida immarginata. The sequence continues at coordinate 149,333 of JAHWFO010083269.1, forward strand.
ATATTTCGAAGATGGCGGCGCCCATGAATAATCGTATGCGTGTGCAGACGATGTATATCGGTAGCGTGGGATCTTTACTATTCGCTGTGGACGAATTATTGCTAGGTAGTAACATGTAAATATAAGCGATATATGTGAATTACAAGGAGAATCTCGTCGTGACATGACAATGGGCGTACATATAGAATAACTGTGGGCGAACACGTTCACTCATTTGACACACTTATAACAGTTTATAACATTTAATTTAATATTATACAGTTCTATATTACACATCCCGCCATCTTGGCTAACCTATTATTTCAGCCTAGCGTTCTTCACGATTTTCCATCCTATGACGTCATCACCGAGTTACTCTGCAAGCCAGCTGCTGAAGTCTGCTGAGATAAAGAATCCGCCTATAGTAGTGATGGGCGATACCAAGTTCGGCGATATTCGATACCAGTATTGAATATTAAGAGTTTATTCGATACCTCTCGGTATCGGTACTCGATACCACGGTATTCGATACTTGGTAAAATGACATAACAATACAAAAAAAGTGGCAAAACACCAAGTTGCATTGAATATTTGACCATTGCAAGTTTATTTTCATTTTCATCATATTTACATTTCTGTTTTATTCGGGAACATACAAAATTATTAATTCAAAATATCTCAAGGATCAAAGAGAACATTTTGTGAAAACTGCGACAAAAAAGTTAGCTGTTCTAGCCTTTTAGGTGCTAATCTATTTCTTTTTTTGGTCATGATTCCACCAGCTTTAGAAAACAGATGCTCTGATGGGACAGAGCAAGAATGCATAAAAACTTTTTGTGCAGACGATACAACTCCGGGAAGCTGGCTTTGTTATCATTCCAATATTTAAGTGGATCAGCATTCAGATCAAGATTCTCTGATGATGAGCTGAAATATTGTTTTTTTTGCAAGTTTGCATCTTCATTGGCTGCTTTTGGTATCGAATGGTATCGAATACGAAAATTCCGACAGTATTGAATGGTATCGAGTATTATAAATATTCGATACTCTGGGATTCGAAACTGACAAATATTCGATACCCAATACTCGATACCAAAGTATCGCCCATCACTAGCCTATAGTCTACAACAAACGACACATGTGTGCCTTAGAAAATATAGAATTATCCTAATATAGAGAACAACTGTCAAGCAATGACAGAGATTTATATCAACAAAAGATATATACATATGAATTGACTATGGATCCTTAATTAATTAAAAAAAAAAGTTCACTGAGCAACCAGAAACATGTCCTAAAATGAAGTGGTGTGACATATTTCTACTTGATTTGCACACCATGCAAAATCACAAAGCAGCAAATACAAATATTTTTTGTTTAAGTACTGCATTATTTTTATGTTATAAAAATAACATTTTCCAATTAATTTTAAATTAAAAATTTTATTTTAGAATTTCTATTTCATTTTTAAAACTAAGTAGTTTGTAAATTAATAAAAATAATAAAAGCTTATAAAAGCTCTTTTTCTAAATGAAAAAGAATATTGACTATGCAATTTTTGAATGAAATTTGCATTTTTTTCCATATAAAAAAAGGCATCGGTTGAACTTTCATGTCAGAGTGAATGTGAGCGTTTTCAGAGTTTATTTTTACTAGCTGGATTATTTTCTCATATCAGGAGTTAATCACACTAATTAAAATAAATTTAAAAAATTGTATATTTAGTTCAAATGAGTTTTTTTTTTGTTAATGTTTGGTTTTCAATGTAACAAATATAACATTATATTCTGATGATATTCTCTAAATTAATTTCACTGTCTTTTTTTAATTTATAATCAAATTCTACTTTTTTCAAAAACCTTTGTACATGTAATTCTAAAAAAAAAAGTTTGTTGCCCCTGGCTGCTCTATTACTACAACAAAATATACAGCAACAGCTCATTTTTAGAAAGAAAATGATATAAAAAACACTAGAGATCAACAACAACAATGTGCATATGTGAAATCTGGTATACAAAATGGCGGCAGCAGTTTCAGCTGTCAATCAAAGTCGGAGCTTCATGAATAAGCTCTATATAATCCCCACCCGTTCATCCGTTCTTGATGTTATTTTTCATCAGTCTTCTCCCACTTCCTAGAAGGGTACTTCAGAAGGGCACTCAATGAAAAGAGAGAAAACTGTATTAACAATGTGAACCAAATGTAAATAAATCTAGAAAATACATTCAAAATACCAAAGGGGTAGTCCATAAAATAAAAATGCAAAATCCAGGCATTTTGGACCTCATCTTGTCACGTGTTTGTAAGCCGCACATTCCTAGATTCTACCCCTCTAATATCACACTCCTCCTGACCCCCACCCCACCCCTTAAAAAACGGAAAATTAGTCATAATTTGTATAAATTTAAACAATACAAGTAATATCCAATGAAATCACCTTTATCTACACACGTGTTTATAAGTAGAGTGTTTAAACTATTCATTGGCAATTACTGCACTAATTATTAACACAACAACTATTGCTTATATTATAGTTAACAGTTATCACTAACATTGAGATGAAATAAGTAATAAAATAAAACTTATTTTATTCATCACAGGTCCAAGGATTTTTTATATGTTCAGATATTTTATAACTTTTGTCGTATCCAAAAAATTCATGTTCACTTCATCTTCGTTCATCCATTCTGCATCTTCAGTAAACGGTGTTTTTACCACTTAAGATACATACGGTATAACCCTGATAATACGAACTCATTGGGGGCCAACAAATTTTTTTGTATTATCCGGGTTTCATATTATCCGGGAACAATAGAAATAAGTCATGAATATTTACTGTAAATAAACTGCTTTTACTATATATAACTATATTTATTCATCCAAAAATTACAATTTATGAAAATAGTTCTCTATTTGCGACTGCTTAAATCGTTTCTGCAAACACTTATCAATTTTTTCATTCAAAGAAAAGAAAGCATTAAAATCATTGTCGCTGATATCTTCTTTTGTCATTAGGTATTTTTATTGTATCCAAAGCTTCCTTTACCTTTAGCTTCTCTCTTGCATGTTCCCGAAACAAAATTTCAGGATCAAAAATGGCGTCTCATATTTGCAAAAGTGTAGCTTATGGGATATTTGCTGCTCTACACTGTTTATCCAATCATAGTTGACTGTTAAAATCGTTCTTTATTAAGAAATTTTCATTTATTTTGCAAATTTTTTTTATATTAACCGGGTTTTTCGAAAAAAACAGTTTGTATTAAGAGGGTAATTTTTCAAGGAAAGTAAACAAACTGGACCGGGACCAAAAATAATTTCGTATTAAGCGGGTTTTCGTATTAACAGAGTTCATATTATCCGAATTATACTGTATTTATTCCCTGGCTCAATGAGCCACGTTATGAATTGGTTGTTACAATTTTCTGCTTTCAGTTTTGGGTACATTTATTTCAAACTAGCTGATATACCAGGCCATGCTCGGGCTTTTTTTTGATGAAGGTTTGCAAAATCTGAATTGAATATACAAAAAATGAACACGTATAAAAACTTAGAAATAATATAGTAAAAATTCTTTTAAAATGCTCCTAATGGATGAAATTTTGGCGTCGACTACTAAGGTCATTTTGCACCTTTTACATAAGTTATATCAGTACGCAGCCCGGGACAAACACAAACATCCATGCCCACAGCGGATTCAAACCCACAACCAGGCGGACTCGAGAACTAGAAAGCCTACGCCCTAGCCATCTCGGCCGGCCCTAATGGATGGCCTTTCTAACTACTCCCCTTTAGCAGTTCTGTTCGACTTCGCTCGTGTTGGAATGTTGTGTATAGCTGAGTGAGTTTGAAAAAAAAAAAGGTGGAGAATAATGTTCATTTTTTTTCTGTATATTCAATTCAGAAATTGCAAAATTTTATCAAAAAAAAGTCCGAGTAATGCCGGGTATATCATTTAGTTTATAATTACC
>JAHWFO010083269.1:162229-231021 GCA_023313115.1 Rhysida immarginata
TTCATTGAAGAAACATGAATGAACGACTGAGAGTTGTGATATGATTAACTTAAACTATGGAGGTGGGGCATGGGCCCCCCGGTTGGGAAACTGGCATACACCCTCATCGAACATTCTTGAGATATTCTTAATATTTATTGCTTTGCTTTTAGTAAGTGCGTTAAATATTTCATCTGCAAAGACTATCCTACTGAAATAAAAAAACCAGCAATTAACCTTTTCAGTTAAAAGTACTGTAATTTGCCCCCACAAGTCGTAAACCTGATCCCTATTTTCCATTTTAAGCTTCAACGATGTTCATTCAGACTACAAGAGTTTATAATCTCAGTATTGGTTAGCTCAACTCCTGCCAAGCAATATTTTTGGAATAGTCTGTACATATTTGAATATTGGAATACATTAAGTATGTCGATTATGCATATTAATTATCTGATGTGACAATATTTTTTTTTCTCCCCCAGTCTAATGGATAAATGTAAAGAATGTGGAGCATTTGAAGTGGAACTAGAGTCTCATTTCTCTCAGGTAAACATTCATGTTGTAACATTTTTATATGGCATGTGATACATCAAAATAGTGCCTTAGGAAGCACCCAACTATCCAAAATGCTCTCATAGGTTTCAGAATTCAAATTGCCTTCAACTGCATGCACGACAAGCTATGCCATGATAAATACCTCCCAACGTTCTTTCACTAAACTTCACAGTTGGAACAATTTACTCAGGTAAAAGGTGCTCCCCAGGCCTTTATCATGCTCACATACACCCATCAAACTTTAACAGGATCGTGTGATTTGTACTCCATAAAATGTTTTTCCTCTCTTCGACAGTTCAATTGGGCAGCCTTGTTGTTTGACTTGTGTGTGCCACTATAAATCCATGAATGCACCCCTGCTGACTGGTGGAACTCCTTGTTGACGACCTTGAGTTTGTTTCTTGCACTTTTATGAACCTCACACTTCATCACCCGTCAGTCGTGTTCAGTGAATTTTGAGGGTCCTCCAACTCATTCTGATGCCTGTAGTGTTCCATTTCTTCATGTTGAATGTGGCTGTGATAATTTTCCCAAAATTTCATGAAGAAACATGCTAGCAATGTGCACCCAATTATCACTCCTGTCTCAAAGTCATTAAGTTTCAAATGTTGATGTGGGAGCATGGGCAACATGCAAGCCAAATCAATAAAATCTACAGTTTTCTTCTGGTTTTGATGAAACTTTGCACACATGATCTTCAAAGCATGAGGAAGATCACTTGTCTATCTCAGATTTCGAAAAATCAATAATTATCGATAAAAAAAATCGATATTCATGGTTATGGCAAGGCATACTACAGTGGTCGCCGCTTAATGTAGCCATCTTTAATATGGCCATCCGCTTTTTATGCCCACTCCAACTCGGTCCAGAATTTTCTAACTGTTTCCTATATAACAAATTTTCGCTTTATGTGGCCACACTCCGCTTAATATGACCACTCTTTTCAGAGGTAGTTCACGAATTCTACTTTTTCATCTCATCTTACTCCGGATAAATGAACACTCTGCTTATAATATCCACTTTTCATTTCCCTTTAACCAATGGGCACTGCTGCCCAAAATTACAGATTGTACTGATTGATCAATTACGTGTATATAAACTCTGTTTGTGTGAATGGAATTCAGAACACAGCATTCTTTTGAGAAGACACTGGGCTTCATAGCAAAAGCAAATGACTGTTTTTTTCTGTTTTTATACAGTAGCGTATAGAAATTGTTTTATAATCTCTTTGAATTTGCACTAAATTCCATGTTTCCTTTAGAATGTTTATTAAGCGAAATTGTTTCCTGAAATTTGAGTTGGCAACACTGGTTAGGTTAGGGTAGGTGAAGAGGAATGGCTCAGAAGAGAAAAAGATGTGATTTATCCGCAAATGAAAAAGTTGACCTTTTGAACCAGTTTCATTCAAAGGAGTGTATGAATAAATTTCCGGAAAAAAGGCACAAAAGTAAACAATATGTGTACCAATATGACATAAAACCAGAAAAGGGAAAAAAAATAAGTATGTGGATAATGGTAAATAAAAAAACTCTTTTACCACAACAAAATGAAAGGGAAAATACGACCTGAACCGGGAAGTGCTTTTCGACAGCAAGGCTATCATCATTCATCAGGGACCAAGGAGCACACTAGTCGGACCAGAGTGAACTGACTTGAACACGGAAAAACTGAATATATATAGTGGAAAGACCACTGGTTTAGGCCAATCAGAGAAAAGACACTAAACGGGACAAATTAATGATTGGGCAGCTGAGGCCACTTAAGCATGGTCCCGAGGTGGCCATATTAAGCAGCGACCACTGTAATAAGAGGAATCGTATGACCAACAATGCAAGGCAAAGTTTGCATCAAGAATGGTATCGTCACGCAATTCACCATTATTCAACAATGGTATCATCACGCAACAAAGTTTGTGCATATTAATAAGGTTGATTAAGCCATGTAATGAAGATTCGTTCCACTTCTGCGAATTATAAAACAAAATTGATTTGTAACAATGAGATGTCATGTGAAAAGGAGATGTCTGCCTATTATTTTAGGGTAGTGAAGTTGTAAATGATGATCAACAGAGAGTCTAGTGTATTTAAATTGAAATAACCTATACAGTAAAACTTCAGCGGACCATCAAAAAAGTATGTTTTAACTGAGCTCCAGTTATCCAAAAATGTGTGAAAAAATGTACAATATAAAACACAAATGTTTACAAAGGAGTATGTAACTTTTATTACCAATACAGATTAGATTTCAAACTACTGTAAATGTAATTTGAAAATTGAATGACCTAAAAATGAAGAAATTTGAAAGAATTACAGTTCGTGTAATTATGCTGATATGAGGGTTACTTAAAAACCACCAACAAACCCGAATTTCCATTTGACTGCACTGCTGTAATGGCAACAATTTTTTCCAGCGGAATTCCAGACCACGATCCACATTTTTTGATATGCAGCAATGACATTGAGAAGTATGGTACTTATTCGTGCTAATAGATGGTGTAGATGTTCAAGGATGGAAGAGGAAGGGATGCATGAAAGTCAGTTGGATATATAGATGTTCAAGGATGAAAGTGAAGGAGGAAGCACTGCTGGAAATGATGAAAGATTTGGAAATTTTCAATGCAAAGATATGGCCTGGGATATATCAAACAACTTAAAACAACATGTCCTGAACGAATATATAAGAGTAATTAATAAGTTTGAAGATGGTCGAATTTGATTCAGTGGTACCTGTGCTAACGAAACCATTATGGTACCATTAGAAATTTTCAGTGCTAAGTTAGGGCATAGAACCTATCAAACAGCAAGTAACGACAAAAAATGAATGAGTATATAAGAATAATTAAAAAAATTCGAAGATTATCGAATTTCATTTAATAAGTATACCTAACCAAATTTATGAAAACTTATATTTATTATACATTTATTATTAGTAAAAGCTAAACAAATTAAACACGTTTCAATACTTTAGTCAATGTCGCAACTATTTTTATTTGGTTCGCTTTTCATGCTTTGTGGTCAAAATGCAAGGGAATGTCATGCAAAACTCATAGAAGCTGCTGGAGATGGTGCTCTCCCACAGTATTGTTGCAAAGTGGTACCAGCTTTCCAACGTGGACAAGTAGCAAGCACCAACGTGCCTTTTATGGGATATCCTATGACTGTTCATACCGATGTTGCCCATGCCGTGATTGCACAATGCTTAGAGAATGACAGAAGATGGTATCTACAGGAATTTGCAACAGAAACAGTTGTTGACACTTACACTGTGCTTTATTAGGTATAGATAATGCTCAAATTATTACCTAGTCTTCTAGTCTTTTCACCTAGTCATTGATTTTTTTTAATCATAATGTTAACACGATTGATCTTTTCATTGCTGGGACCGTATAAAAACTTTTTAACTAACAATTTTTCTAATATTTCCTTGTTATCATTTTTTCATTAACCCCGCTGGCATCTGCCCAACACCACTGAGATAAGGTTGGTTGGTTGGTTTGGTTTATTAGAATTTTTGGTGTCAACTACTAAGGCCATTTTGCACCTTTTACACAAGTTATATCTGTACGCAGACCAGGACAAACACAAACATCCATGCCTATGGTGGGATTCGAACCCACAACTAGGTGGACTTGAGAACTAGAAAGCCTACGCCCTAGCCCTCTCGGCCACCTGTCTGGCCGAAAGATAAGGCCTGAGCGCAGAAAAGTCATATATTGTTAAAACGTCAAAAGTAGTCATCTTTTTCGCATTTCTGCTAATAATAATCTTTAAATTATGACTAGGTATGAAAGTTTTGTGCACGGGCTTTTTCTTTAGGTGGTGTTGGTCTGCCTGTTGGGGGACAACATCGGGCATGGCCTTTGGGACTATCCCACTGGAATCTTCCTGTTGTTACATTATTATTTTTATTATCCCCCATAAAATTTGAAGCCTTAAGGCAAGCATTAATTTCATCAGCCCTTGTTGACACAACATAAAAACACACACATCCTGTTGTGGATACAAACACAATGTGTCGATTGTTGGCACAAAGTTTGCCTTGTATTATTGGTATGTTCTCCCATCTGAATGTAGATTATTATCAATAATTATTATTTTTTTGAAATCTCATGTAGACAGTGACCTTCTTTTTGCTCTGGAGGTCTAGTGTGCACAACTTCATCAAGATGGAATAAAACTGTAGATTTGTAAAGAGATAAACACATGCATCCATTTTTATATATTTAGATTAAAAAGAATTTTCCAAAATCAGTTATCCCGAGGGTTGAGGCAAATAAGCAGAGACAAATTTCTTAATATTTGTTTTAGGGAAGTCTGCTTATTCTGCTATTTTTCATACTTGACATGATGGCTGTGCTTCAAAATGCTTTGTATTACAATTTCCATTGCAAGGTTAAATGTTCCATGAGGAATTCTATAAGATGTCTCCATACAAGTATTTCTACTGTCGTCGTCATCTTCCAAAGCTGTTATAGGAACTGAAAAGAAGGGGATTACTCAACTTTCTGGTTTCATGTCGTTTCTCCTTGTCGTTTCAAGTATACTTGTGCCCACTATGATTCATACAGTTTGGGGATACTGTCATTGAACATTGAGTCCATATTGTGCTCCTGGAAGTATAGAAGTACATGGCATTTATCTTAGCCTCTTTTTCCTTGGATAGTCAGCTGACCACAGAATCCGTGTCCACCCACTATTAGGAAGCCTTTCTCGAGCTGGTTTTTACTTTGGCTTGCAAATAATGACTGGTCCTTATACTCATTGGATAATAATAAATTGTCCTGTGTTTGTTGGCATCATCTAGAATAATAATAAAACCATTCCTGATCTCAAGCGATCACTTTCACGTTTATCATCTACATGATGATTTTCATACAGGTTTTTGCTATCGAGATTCCATTCCACATCTGCCTTGCAATCCTAGATGATGCTGCATTTTTATGTATCAGATGTTTAAAATTCTTTGGGACACTTCCTTTCACAGAGTGGACAGATTTTCCCTGGTCACCTGTGTCCAAGTTTATAGGTCCACTGTTCAAACTGCCTTATGACCGCTTTTAGGAACACTCAGTTTGGAAGAGCCAGCAGTTTACATTTGTTAACCTTGCCAACATCCGATTTGTGAATTATTGGACCTTGTTCTGCACCCTTCTTTACAATCAGACTAGCTCATTTGTGCATCGGAAAGTTCCCTAAAAGACTGTTTATCAGGTGTGCAATTTAATTCTGTCAGATTATTATGATTTTAATTTTATTTATTTCTTGGAAACTGTTCGAAATAATTTCCTTTTTCATTTCCATGACGTTCACTGGCCAGTTGATGGTTTGAAATTTTATCTGTCACCTGCCACCACCGTTGCCCATCAACCAGAACAAATGACAGTCAGAAAAGGCAATGTCCGGTGGAGTTTCCGCAATTGCCTGTTGCAGATTTTGCAGTTGCTGTTGATAACAGTCCACCATGACTGTCTGCCATGATGGCACAGTAAATTGTACAGCACCTCTTCTGATCCCACCAGTCACAGTAGGATCTTCATGCTGTGAACGTTGTATTTGGGCTGCAAGGAGGGTGGATTGGTTGGTATTTCAATTATTGAATCAGATCTATTTTTCGTCGCTAGTTTTGATCTTGTACAAAAAGATTTCTACTGCCTGGCGATCATTTGAAGCACATGTTGTGCCACTGCATCAGATTGTTTTCCATCTCGGGGGTTCTCCTCGGGCCCTTTTGAACGGGCGCGCCGCCCGGCTGATTTTGGCGACCGCCCGGCTGAATATGTGAAAAATTGCACACCACTGCATAATATTTTATTTGTTTTTAATTTTTGTCCGCTCGGCTATTTTATCCTGCCACCCACCTGATAAAATTTTCTGGGGAGAACACTGCATCAACTCAAGAGGCACCCGTTTTCCTTCTTTGTGGATTTTTCCAACCCTGTGCAACCGTCATCCAATGGCTTGGTGGGTTACCTCGAACCTCTCTGCAAGTTCATTTTGAGTCTGTGTCGTGTGAAGATGAAAAAAATTATTTCACAAACAAACTCGCAGTCATTTATAATTTCTCAGTTTGTTCGTTTTGTTTTTTGTTTTTTCCTATGTTGTATTTAACTTTGTTTTTTGGAGGACCATTTCAAGATCTGCATCTGAAAACTTTGGCTGGCCTGGGTGCCCACTTTAAGTCAAAACTGCTAGTACTGAACTGTGTGAACCAATATTGTTCTTTCAGTTGCAATAAGCTCTCTGGGTTTTACAGAAATCTTCTGCTGAAAGTAATGGACTACGTATATAGCATGCACCTTGTCAGGTTCCATTTCGGAGCGACGTAAGTAACGAACAAAAAATTTTGAAATTATGCACGAATAAAATCACGTGGTCGCCTCCCCCCACACAGGTAAAAATGGTTAAAGTCCTACAGTGGATTTATGAATTATGACTTCTCAAAAAAAAAAACTAAAACTATCAATTTGCATACTTAATAAAAACTTGTAACATTCCAAGGAGGAGCTTTAGCTGTGAACCAGAAATACATTTATACATTTGTTAACAAGAAATTAATTCCCCGATAGCAAGTACTGGACCCTGCGGTCATCTATTTTTACCTCTTTATATGTAGTTTTTATCTTTCCCCCCCACCCCCTCAAGATTTGTAATCAAAAAATTGATTTTCTCGAATGTAGTATGTAGAAAATGTAAAAGAGCTCGTATCTTCTTTCCTTTCTCATCATCTCAACCGAATGACATATCACATGCCATATGTTGCCATAGTTCTAAAGACCAAGTCACTGCCACCCCCACAATTCCAATGCCACATGAACAATTGAACCTAAATTTCATAGCATTGTAGATTTTGCCTACAGGAATCTGGATACTGAATTTCATTCCTTTGCGTACATAAATAGCACAAAGATCTTATTCCCCTCTGACTCTCACCCCCGTAATTCTGATCCCAGTGCACCAATAGAGAATTTGGAGAGAATGAGAACATCTTTTAAATGCCTCGTATGTCAGCCTCCCAACAGCCCCAGAATTTAGGTCCGACAGAAAATGTTATGTCTAATGCTAAATGAGACAAAATTTCTTCCTTATAAAATCCATGCTGCTCATAAACTCTTAAACAAAATAGTATGGTCACTGTTCATATGTTTGGATGTGTTATCTCTCGTTTTGGAAACAACACTTGCCCTGCTTAGTCATCTGATCTTATTGTTCCAGAATTCTTTCTCTGAGGTTTTTTGAAAGAACGTGCTTTGTAAACGTCTGACGAATATGACAAGCCATTGTTGATAAAGTTGTGACCATCTATGGAGTCGTGTATACGACTACTTCCAAACATGTTTGCAACAATGCATCAATTCAATCAGAGGCCATCTTTGACATAATTTTCAAAAAATAGCTTTGGAATTTTGAGTAGAATAAAAATAAATAAAAGAATAATAAAATTTTGGCATATTTCAGTGTATCAAATGGTGGGTGCTGTTTATTTGTTTGCATGTCACTCTCTATGACCACTTACAATGCCAGTAGGCTCAGTGCCACCCTGAAAAAAAAAAAAAAAGTGCTCTTTCGTTAAAAGTGGGGGAGGGGGGTAAAGGTGGAAATTGCCATATGTCACTGGTTTTTGTGGATCAAAAATGTGCAGGAGTGGAAATTCACATTTAACAACTTTTTAATCCTTTCACATCATAATTAAATTTCATTGTCATTCCTGATAAGATGAAATTATCCACATTTCACAGCATAGTGAAGTTTTTTAAAGCTTGTGAGTGAATCATATTACCGCAAGTAAAGGAAATGAAATTTGAGTGGATAATCCACTTTATGTAGCATACATCTTTATTTTAAAAAGTAAAAAATAATTTTTGGTACCCCATTTAAATAGGAATTCATAAAATTAAAAGGCAAAAATATGGTGGTGGGCATTTACCGATAAATTAAATTTTAAAATGAAAATACTAGTGATGCCACATTTTTCCTTATTTTATTCTTGTTAGTCTTGGATTTGCAATCTATTTTAACCCCTGCTTTGCTACAAATATGACAAAATGAAGAAAACCTAATTACACGGCCCTCTCTCCCACCAGAAATGAAAATCGGCTTTAATCCTTTTTAAAAAAATTAGAATTTTGAAAATATTTATACTGGATTGTATGGTCACTGGAAAGGAGTCAGTGTGCCAAATTTTGATCCGTTTGAACAAAGGGAAGTGGGTGAAAAAGTGATTGCAAGATTTGAACAAAACAGATGGACAGAAAGAATTAAGATGAAAAATAGGGAGACATTTCACTTGTCCACAAAAAATATTATTTCATCAAATGATGGAAAATATAAAAAGCTCTGCAGACAGACAATGATAATGGACCCATAGACCTATCAGATTGAAAACCTATTCTGAAATCAGGGTTCAACACTGTTCTCCTGGTTGTCTTTCCCTTTTTTGTTGTATAAACTCTAGTTTAATAATTACACAACCAATGATGGTTGCATCACATGCTGCATCCTAATTGGCTTGGTTTCTTTATACACTGATTTTCTTTGAATATTGACTTACAGTGAATGATGTCTGTCTAGTAGATGAAATATGCATGTGTGACAAAATGTAAACTTTTTTGAACAAGTTGAGTGTCTCCTTATTCTTCATCCTAATTATAAGTAAGTATCCACAGTGGTTTATATGTTTTTTTTAATTGAACAGAAAGAAGTTGTGAGTTAAGTGTATAAAAACTGACTGAGGAGGACTCTTTTTACTTTGTTTCAGGAACAATCTCTATGCAAATCCTGTGGAGCAGTGTCATTTGAAGGACCCTATGCCAGTGAGAAACCACCCAATGTAAATGATTTTGAAGGCTGTCAATTGAACACTTTGCCATGGAAAATACAAAAGACTGGTTACAAGGCTACTCCAGCAGGAGAGCAATTGAGCCTCATAAAACTGGATATATTGGCATCGGCTTTTTCAGTTCCATCTTTCATGAAATTAGAAGCAAAGGACTTGCTACAAAGGGCATTGCAGAATCCAGCCTTCATAAGAGTTCATATGGATAAGAAAATGGCCCTTGCAGCGTGTTGCATGTATGTTATTTTCAGACAAAACCAGTGGCCTGTTACTATTTCTAGTCTCTGTGAATTGGTTCAAGTTACTTTGCATCTGTTTAATAGCACCTTTAAGTCGTTACTTTCAGAATTTCAAATTAGTTTGACAACAACTCCTATAGAAGAGCTAACGAACGTCTACTTGAAGGATGCAAGTATTGATAGTAAAGATGAAATAATAAAAAAGTGTATCAAAATCGTAGAATTTGGACGCGATGTTTGGATAGTCAGAGCCAATAAACCAGACGGCATTATTTCAGCAGCTGCCTTCATAGCATGGGTAGCCAAAGACATCAACAGGCGACAAAAGGTAACCTACAAATGTTTCTGTCAGCAATCCAAGTTACCTGTTGTCCAAACGGGACCGATGAGATTTAGAGAACTGCTAAATATGCTGGCAGTGCTTGCAGAAAAACTTCCTTGGATAGAAAAGAAAGAGCTGAAAAAGAATGAAGTCCTGTGTGCTTTAGATGATGTCTTGAAATTCTCAAAAACTCTTAGAGCTTCGATCGAAGATGAAGACAAGGATATTCAGAGGTTGAATACTTATGCTCAGAATAACAAAAAAAGAAAAACTGAAGACAAGTTCCTCGAGTCTTTATAATAACTTAAATGTAAGCAATGGACTGAAGATGACATTCCATCCAACCAAATGCATAAATATTTGAAAACTGCTGAAACAATTGAAATTAGCTTAAAATTTATTTTAATATGACAATAAAAAATATATTTATATTACATAAGAACTCTACACTGAAAATGTGTTTAAGTAAAAAGTCAGAATAAAGTTGACAAAAAATGTTTGTAAGCAAAAGTATGGTTTGTTTTTTTTTTTTACAGTACAGGCAAATGGATCTGGAATGTCTCATTAGTTTTAGTTTCAAAAAGTCTTGGTAAAATATACATTACAAAAAAAATATCTAGTGAAATCCTTATTTACTATTTCATCATTGTTCTTTGTGCCAAATGTCTCTAGAAAAATAAGATCTCAAAGCAATGGCACATTTCCTTGATATCAAAATACATGGAAGACCCTAGAAAAAAGGCACATGGTTGTAATGCAATTCCAGAAAATCCATTATTTGTTTTTCTTGTTTAAAATTCTAAAATATATCTTCTTTGGTACTCAAGTATCTGCAAAAAAATCTTTTCAACAAAAAACAAGATTTAAAAAAACACATTCAGAAAAAAAAAAAAAAATCAATTAAAAAAATTGATGTGACATAACTTCTTAAGTAGAAGGTACATGTATATAAAAAAAAGTTGGTACAAATAACATCAATAGATGAAAATCCAAAAATTCAATTTTATCACAGGATTATTTCCTCTCCATGATTTACGAAGTCCTTGTTCTTCAAACTTCTGCAGCTTGTGTACATTTAATGACTGACAAGTTTAAAATAAATTATCATCTTTGGGATTGCTTCTTTAACGCCTATAGCGCCAATGAGACCTCTGTAGTTGAATTTGTGCACGAAGAGATTTGGCTAAGTAAACTGCAACCAGCTAAAATGAAAAGGAAAAAAAAAAAAATTAAAAGTTTCAATTAAAACAAAAAATAAAATTAGAAACGGAATGTATTAAAAATGAAAAAATTAAATTAAAAAAACAGAATGGTACATGCACAAGCTTCCCACTTTGTCACAGTAATAGCGAAATACATGTACCAAGAAAATTGTGGATAACAACGCTCGATAGGGAAATAAAATAAACACTATTTATCCACAATACAGTATTTTATAACCTGTATGTGCATTTTATCCATCTTTGTGGCCATTATTCAGTTGAATACAAAAAAAACGAACATAAATGGCATATTTATACATAAATTGGACCAATCCGAAACTGGAATAGATGTCATTATTTACAAAAACTCAAAGGGGAAACAATTACAAAATTGGCCAATCAGAGAAATTCACTGAGAGAACCAAAGAAACAAGTATGATAATTCACTTACAAAAAAAAAAAAATCTTTAATAATAATAATCGGGATGATTGGAGGTAAATTTCAAAAGTTTAGAATCCCCAAGGAGGCCTTTGTCACCAATTAATAGAATTGCTCTGAACGTATAGTTCGAGGTCTTTATATCACTATTAGATATACAGGGTGAATGCAAAAGTCTGAACCCCCCTTTTATTTTTTGAACCGAAGCAGATATGTCAATTTTGATGAATCCAATGAATAGGAAGTTGTGGGTGGCCTATCCCATGGTGCACTTTTCATCATCCCAAATATGCAAATTAGGACACATTCAAAATTTATCTCAAAAACCGTAAGGGATAGAGAAAAAAACCCAGTTGCAAACTTGTTCAGCACAAAAAAACAAACAAAACAAAAAAAATCATCCCAAATCGGACCAAAAAATCACCCACAATCACATGGTGAACTGTTTGTAGCTTACAAACAATCACACTGCACGAACAAGTTACTTCAAACAGTTTAAAAAAAAAAGTTAATCAAGAAAATGTTCGATGTGACGCCAAATTGGGCACCATAACACAATTGCGCACGGAACCTAACTGACGCCAAAACATCGACAAGCATGGCTGGTGTCACTCCTGCACACTTCTTGGATTCATTGAACCAGATCCTCCAGTGAGGCAGGCTGCGTAGCATAAACCTTGTCCTTCAGGTATCCCCACAAGAAAAAGTCAAGTGGTGTAAAATCAGGGAGCGGGGTGGCCAACGAACTGGTCATCCTCGGCCAATCTATTGTTGTCCAAACATCTCATTTAGACGCTCGCGAACGACCAACTCGTAATGTGGAGGAGCTCCATCATGCTGAAACCACGTGCACTAATACGAGGCCAATGGCAAATTGTCAATGAAGTCTGTGACTACCACGTTGAGAATTTCAGCCCGGTAGTCAGTGTTCCATCGTAAAAATACGGTCCAACCATAGTGTCATTGTACAATCCAAACCACACATTGTTTCTCCAGTTCATTTGATGAGTTGCTTCTCACAGACATCGTGGGTTTTCGTCTGCCCAATGATGATGATTGTGCCTGTTGATAACTCCATCCCTGGTGAACTGGGCTTCATCTGTCCACAACACCTCATGAATGAAGTTTGGATTGTCATCCAGGCAGGTAAGTAACCAGTTGCAGAAGGCGGCCCTAGCAACATAATCCAATGGCAGTAACTCCTGGTGACAATGAATATGGTATGGGTGAAAATGATGTGCGTGTAGAATGTTGAGAACAGTTCTCTGATGGCACCCAACATCTGCAGCAATTGCTCTGCTGCCTGTGTGGGAATTTGCAGCAATTGGATTTTAGAACTAGTGTTGTTGTAGCCTTGTCGCCTTGTGCCCTTGGTCGTCCTCGTTCTGCATTAACATTCCCTGTAGCCTCGAATCTTTGAATAATGTGCCACCTATAGTGAACTGGTGCGTGGCATTCTGAAACCTGCTATACGCACCAAGTGCTGCGGACTCCTCTCAACAAGTGTTCTCATCCAGCATGACAATGCACGATCTCATACAGCTCGTGCGACTATCCAGGACTTCCATCTGGAGTGCCTCCCCCATCCTCCTTACTCTCCTGATCTCGCACCCTCCGACTTCCACATCTTTGGCTCACTAAAGGATTCCTTAGGTGGCCCTAAGTTTGCGACCAACACGTAGGTGAGTTAGGCGGTGCATGAGTCATTTATATCTATATAATCATTTAATTAAATTTATATTGAATTTCCAAGTCATTTTCTAAAATGAGGATCATGTGGCATATCAAAAATACAGTTCTTTCCTCAAAAGTTCATTCCTGTAATTGGATTTTAGTTATCTGTTGTGGTTCACAATTTATTAATAAAAACATTGACACTGTTACAGGTCATTTGAGATGACATGAAAGAAGAGAGGGATGAGCTGATCCTGATGTCCGAAGAACGCCCCCACCATATTTTCAACGTCCAGCACCCATACAGTAGCGTCGCATATATGATATTGCATTTCAGAGATACTTGGACTGTTGAACATGAAACTCGTATAGGCCAGCCAAATACATCAACTGATAACGCAACCTCAACAATGGTGTGGGCAGCACTTGCAAAGATTCCACAACGCAGCACAGCATGGCTTGCAGCTGAGTGCGGCTCAGCCAATCATCCATAGCATGGATTTTGCGTACCATTAGAATGAGATATTGGAGCGATACGAACCTTCATTGAACATATCCATCCAAAGTTGTTAGTGATTGTCAAATTTACTGGTATTTCAAGAAAAAAAAATTCAAAAAAGTCAAAAAATGAACTATATGTATTCCCACAGTATTGAAATTCTCCTATTAATGTACACTGCTCAAAACATTTAAAGGAACACTTCTATTAAGCAGCGTGCAGAAGCAACTACGAATAATATGGACAAAATCGCTGTATGTGATCATTAAAAGATGGTTTATTTAACAATAGAATGCATTATTGAAACAACTGGTGAAGAAACATAAAGAAAAAAACAGGAAACTGCAAGACCCCTGCCTAAAACAAAGTGAAATGTCCTTTGGACGTTGTGAGGAGAATGCCCTGTTTCTTCCAGGGATCAGTTTTTGCACCACTCAGTAATATGTATGCCTACCAGGGGCTGCAGTAACTCCATGCACCTTCGAGGTATGCTCCGTATCAGTCGACGGATGTGATCTTCGGGAAGCCGGCCCCATTCCTCAGTAAG
The DNA here is from genome assembly GCA_023313115.1 of Rhysida immarginata. NCBI lineage: Eukaryota > Metazoa > Arthropoda > Chilopoda > Scolopendromorpha > Scolopendridae > Rhysida > Rhysida immarginata. The sequence goes on from JAHWFO010083269.1 coordinate 176,518, forward strand.
TGCCTGGATGAGCTGTTGCAGTGTTTCTGTTCAAGGGGATTTAGGTCTGGACTCATTGCAGGCCACCTCATGGTCTGAATGCCATGTATCCGTAGGAAGTCTTGAGTGACAGTTGCAGTGTGTGAACGAGCATTTTCCTGCATCAGAAGGAATCCAGGCCCCATGCCATGTGCAGCAACAATCACATGTTCTTCCAGAATGTCACGAATGTAAACGTCAGCGGTCATTCGCCCTCGGACGACCACAAGATCTGTTCGATGGTCTTTTGAGATGCCAGCCCAAACCATAATGGAACAACATCCCATTCGGTCAGTCTCACAAACTGTTGCGTCGGTGTTTCGCTCACCACGTCGTCTCCAGACATATAGACGGCCATCACAGTGGGTCGGGCGGAATTTGGACTCGTCTGTGAAGAGAACAGAACGCCAATGACGAAGCTGCCAGGTGACATGTTGATGTGCAAACTCTAGTCGCGCCTGTATGTGCTGGCGGGTTAGCCTAGGCACTCGATTTGGTCGTCTGGCTCTCAAGCCAACTTCACGTTGTTTGATCTGAAACAGCTACCCCAGTTTCTGCAGGTCATTTCTCAGGTCTCTGGCCGTTGAGGTTCTTCGGCGCAGGGCACAAGTCCGCACATAACGATCTTGATTGGCGGTTGTTGAGCGTCGGCGACCTTGCCCAGCTCTTCATGTGTACTGGCCAGTCGCCTGGAATCGTGTCCACAATCGGAAAATGACGGAAGAGGACACATTGAGGGCATTTGCCACAATCCGAAATGATTGACCCGTTTGGAGCAATGTTACGGCTCTCGCAGCTTCTACTGCTTCAAGATGCCTTCGTGGCATGTCAGAGCACTAACAACAACATTCCAGGAATGCCTGCGCCTTCTAATGGTTGACCGTTATCTCCAAGCAAAGAGTGTACTGGCATGTAACCACTTTGTTTTCCAGGGGGTTATATTGCTATTCAAATTTCTCAGAACATCTGGTAGCAAAATGTGTTGGCTTCAACCATTTCCTATGAGGGAGATAGTAGGTTTCATGTTGCAGAAGATGAAATTACTAAAAGTATTATTTACGTCCTCTGTAGGGGATTCTACAAGTGTTCCTTTAATTGTTTTGAGCAGTGTATTACCAGGGATGGATGAATAGAGTACTACATGTAAATTAATAACCCAACTGCACTTATTGTTTTTAAAAATGAACAAGTGCACCTTTATACGAGTAGTATTTAAAATAGTTCATAGTAATAAAAACTGATTTAATACTATTAATAACATTTTCTTCTGACAACATAAAATAATTTTAAATTTCATCATTACATGTATTAAGATTTTCTTCCCACATGATGTCATCCATCTTCTGTGCCATTTAATGCATTTGAAATGCACTACTTTTTAAATTCCCTAATGAGGCTCTCTTTAGAAATGTTATCCCATGTAGATTGATCCATGTCCCCAACAGACTTAGAAAAGTTTTTTTTTATTTTTTTTTTCTCCCTGTTGGTTAAGACTGTGATTACCTGATATCAACCAGTCTGTATATTCTTCCTCAGATGGTCTTTTGTTTACCACAACATCTAAAACTTGATGTTACCACGTCATACTTCTAGCATAATTACAAGTTCACAATTAGCATTTTTAACATCTAATTTTACTTTTAAATGCTCCCTCATGGGATCCAAAACCAGCATTACTCTTCTTTTTAATAAAGATTTTGGACATTTACACCAGACATTTTTAATCCAGTCAGGTTGGCTTATGCAGTGAAGCCACCTGCCTACACAGATAAAGCAGTGAAGCCAACCGCACCGCGTCTCGAGGCTAAAGATCCGATTCTAAGATGACGACACCTTTTTTTGTCCTCTAATTTTGGAAAAAAAAAACCTCATCTTTTATATTCAGATATATATGGTATATGTATCTCATGAATCCCCAGTGCATGCAGATACTTCTGCGAAGCATTGTAATGCATAACGATTCCTGTTGGAACTCTTTGTTAAGGACCTGGAGTGTTTTTTTGCACTTTTTATGAACCTCAAGTTTCAATACCCATCGGATCACGTTAAGTGAATTTTGAGGATCCTCTGGCATGGTGTTTGCATGTTCCGATGCCTGTGGTGATCCATTTCTATAATCACGAATAATTGAGAGTAGCCTTGATAATTTTCCCAAAATTTCATGAATAGACAGGTCCGCAATGTGGCACCCGATTATTACTCCCTTAATTTAGCCATTCTCCACCTATGACAACATTATACCAGCACTATAAAATCATATTGTGAAATGGAGAGTTCTCTGTACTGTCCTTCTTGGTGAAGTTGATGCAGGCCTTGCAGTAATATTGGGAAAGAAAACGCAAGAATTCCAACCGGTTTCGCCTTTTATTCCTGGCTTTATCAAGGATACAAATGAAGAGGCACACAAGATGCCTTTTTATATACAGATTATGTTGGTATAAACAGTTGGTAACATTATTTTATTTTATTATTTTATTATTGTGTGAATGCCTTTTCTATTTATTAATTCATTTGCTCTCTATTATTAATTCTCTATAATGTTACCATGTATTTTACTGGGAATTGTTCGTAATTGTTATTATTATTTTCTTATTCGCTCATCATGTTTCAACCAGTCACAACCATTTAGCCAACTTCATTTAGCAATGAATTTGTATCGATCCAATCCTCTTCATTTGTATCCTTGATAAAGCCAGGAATAAAAGGCGAAACCCGTCGGAATTCCGTGTGTTTTCTTTCCCGATATGTACTGCAAGCTATAAAATCACATCAGCTGTTGATGTGCAAGCTTGAGTTCCAATGCGAAAGACAGATTTAATGTAAATTAAGTGTCCATTCCATTATTGTAGGGAAGTGTAATTTTAAGTAATGGAATAAATAACCTGTAATACTGCAACGGCTAAAGCCACATAAGCTATTAATTGAAGATTCCTTTCTGCAAAGTCGTGGATAGCCTCTAAGCAGCCTCTTGTATAAATTACTTTACCAGCTTCCAAACCCTACAAAATGAACAGGATAAAATTAATCTTCATACAGTAAACCAATGTAAACAATTCCAAATATTAATGTTTAATTCACTTACACTTTTATTGAGCATTTTGTAGCCACATTGTTTATTAATAAGGCCCACCTAGAATAAATATAATACTTAAGGCAATTTCAAACAACTTAATTCTCTTTTTACTTTTGAAGGAACAAAAAATGCAGGGTATATATATCAGACCACACATCCCAGGCTTTTTTCTCAGAAGGTTGATTCCTAGATCTTTAAGAAAAAATTTACATGATTAAAGACTATATGAAGAATTTAATGGTGGCTTTCCCATTTTCTGCAAATGGCTGGAAATGAGCACACAAGGGGTTCATCCCAAAAACTTTAAATGGGAACATAGATCATCTAAAGTGTCATTGGATAGGTCTTGGGGAAAAAAAAAAAAAAAAAAAAAACTTTTATAGAAAACATTTTTTCCTTCAGAAAAATAAACAATAAAAACACCTTCAGAGTAGCTATAATCTGCATAAGCCAAAGTCAGTTAAGTCAAAATATCGCTTAAGTACAGATAAATTTGAAATCCCTTCCACTACATTCCACATTATGAGAACATTGTTTAAATCGAATTTCTGATAAGTTGAAATATTTTCATGGTCCCCTGATTCTCCGACTTAGGCGGATTATATTGTAAATGTTCAAAACTGACATCCATTTTGTTGCTGGCATTGGCACAGTCTCTTCATCACATCATTACAGGCTGAGAGAACCTCTTCCTGCATTAGCCTTGTGCATGTGCTTATTCAATCCTGCATATCCTCGCTAGATGTCAGCTGTTCTTGGTATACAATTTCTCAGATGGTGTGCAGGGCAGCTATCCTGCTGAAACCTTGTGCCAACCCTCGTCGCTAAGAGCAGGTCTTCAAGGAGTTGGCACAAGGTTTACCCTGTTCAGGTTATCCTGCCTGAAATATGGGCCGAAAATGTGGCCTCCCATAATGCCACACCTTATATACACACTCTACATGTGCTGGTCATCTACCTCACTGAGCCAGTAAGGATTTTCCTAGACCCAGTCATGTGCATTATGGATGAATGGTGGCCAGCATATCAGCAGCTCTCTCTCCTCATGAATAAAATCACCTTCAGGTCACATGTTTGCAAATTTGCCCTGTTGACATTTCTTTAAAACATTTTCATGTCATTTGTTTGTCTCTGTTGAACTGTCGACTATTCCTGCATATTGTTTGTTGCTGTCATGACAGGTCAACACTGAAAAACGCCTTTTTTCAAAACATCGTGTCAGCATTACGAAAGCCAACTGGAAAAATACATTTCTTTTTCCAAGCCCTATCCCAGGGCTGTCCAAGATTTCTGTCTGCAGTCAGCACCCATGCAGGCGGGTAATCTTCCTTACCCCCATATTGCACATTACGTTGATCAGTTCCTTACAGTCAAGTTGCTAATTATCAATTCGACATTGTAAAAAAAAAAAATAAAAAATGAGGAAGTTTACCATTTTATTTCCTTCGTTTTAATGTGACAATTTTCTCGATGTCAGGTAGAATTGTATTTTTTCCCTGATAGGACATGATTGCATAATAATCATTTCGAATCCGGTCTGTGAACAATGAAAAATAAAACATTCTCCCACTCTAGTTTAAATACTGGTTCAGTGATTTTATGGTTTTTCGGAATGTGCGCCATGTTATGCGAGACGAAAAACAAGCAAGTATCAGTAACAAAAGAAATAATGCCTCATTTAATGCAATCCCCCCCCTAAAGCCTGGCAACACTGCATAGGAAAAACTATACCCACTCCCCTCCTGAGTTTTGGACTATCTCCTCAGCTTTGCCCGTGAGCTTTGTCCGCGAGCATTTTATATTGCAACCGGGCGACGTGCACGATTTGGACAGCCCTGCCTTATCCAATGACACTCTACTCGACCCATGTTCCCATTTAAGGTTTTTGAGTAGATCCTGGGTGCACCCATTTCCAGAAAAAGGGATAGCAAACATTAAATTTTTCACATAGTCTTTATTCACGTAAAGTTTTTCCCAAAAGCTTTAGGGCATCAAACTTCTGAGAAAAAAAGCCTGGCACTGAAGTTCAGATACATCCTGTAATAATTATTAATTAAAATAACATACAACAATGTTTGAAGGGTTCCTGCAACAAGAATAAGGCACTGAGCAAGCCTCTGATGAGATGTTCACATTTGCTGCTGAGCAATTAAAATACATATTTTCTTGCCAATCTAAGTACCCATTGTTAGATACGCCACAGCACTGCAGCTAGAGGACAAAAAAATAATAATATAAGTCAAATTAACTGATTGGAGAGGGAAGACAAGGTAGAATTCATAATACAGTACGTTAAAACATAGCACTCACCTTTTCTTGTATTAAATCTATTAGGTTCTGTAGGTTCTCTTCATCACGATATTTCACAATAATTTCACGAGAAATACCACCCTGAACCAGTTCTGTGAACTTGGAAGGAAAGACGAATGCAAATATCGCTATCGCCATTTGAGCAACAAAGATGATCATTAAAAACGCAATATACTGCAAAATAAAACAAAAGTGTCATTTTATTTATTAGATGTGCAGGAATATGAGGGTTGGCTGTAAAGTCCTTAAAATCACCATGGAAGTTTGGGGGCAGAAGTGAAAGGACAATAGCCACATCGAAATAATTAACATGTGCTTTATTTCGTGGATTCGCGACCAGAGCACCAAATCCATTGGGAAAATCATGATGTATTTTCTGCATTGAAAGGAAACAACACCACACAGAACCATGCCAAGTTGAAAAGCACGTACAAGTGCTTTGATGAGCATGGCCATGTGGTAGTGTTACTTGCAAGGTCACCAGAATAGCTTGGAAGATGATCCTATCCTGGGCAGCTTTCCACCAGTGAGGAACTGCAAATCATGCAGCAAACTGAAATGTTGGTCCTTGAAAATCTAAGAATGACAGTAAAACATATCAGTCATGGCACTGATTGTAAAATCTTGCATTAGAATTCCACATGCTGCACAATGGGTGCCACGTTTACTCACTCTGTTCAGAAAAAGCACTACAGAGACATATCTACTGATCTTTTGGAGTGATCTTGTACCAATCCAGATGACCTTTTTTGACTTCCTCTTCCTACGCATGAAGAGCATGTGTAGATGCAGTTTCCAAGATGACGAGAAGGTCATCTGTGAAGTAGAACAGTTCCTCCAAGGCAAAACAGGACTTCTACAACAAGGACACCAATAGCTAATTTATTACTGGAAGAATTGTGTGATCCGGGTGGGGACATGGAGAACTAATCATTCTTTCACTGAGCGTGGCCAAGGCTCTCTTCCATCATGGTGAGTTTAAGGATTTTACGACCAATTCTTGCCATGTGATTTTTGAATCAATGAAAGGAACTGGTAACATTCTTGTAAAGATAAATGCGTACAGAAAATTGCTTTAAAAATAATGAGAAAATTAAAATTTTGTCAAAAGAGTTCACAAAAGAGACCATTAGAAATAAGTGCCATCATTTATATTTAATTAGAAACAAAGGTTGTTCTTTTACTTCCTGAAAATGGTTAATCATTATACAAAAAAATGAAAAAATTTGTGCAGCATTAATTTTCCGTTACAACTAAATCCAGCAACAAGCATAAATCCTTTAGAAAAAGTCTCCTTGTGTTGTCATACAAAATCTCCATGGCCTTTGGACCCTTTTTCACAATAAAATATTGCTTGAATCTTGTTGCAGTTGCTTAAATAGACCCATGTTTCGTCTAAGATTACAACTTTTTCTATTTTTCTCCCTCCAGTGTCCATCATACAATTTGCTTGCATTTTCTGGCACTCTACAATTGGATGTAGCAGTAATTTGAGAACATTGGCCTTGTGCCTTCATTCCCTTTACAAATCTTGCATAATAATGTAATAATGTAACTAACAGTTGGCTATAATACTTTGATGTAAGAGGAAATCTGCATTGGGTTTTGGAATTTAAATGACAATACTAACCATTTCAATTGTGTGCTTTGGGATAGGGCGCTTCTTATGTGGTTGGCATTGAGTTTGGTTCTTCTCTCAGTCCACATTTGTTACCCAGCTTAATATATTATGCAAGAGGGGGTGTCTAAGACGTAGTCAAATTACAACTTTTACATTGCATGATTATCCGAGAATATGAGAATTCTAGATTACAAAGGGCATTTATACATCATTCCCAAAATAGGATTTTTTTGTAGTGGCATTGTTTTTCCTAAGTTTAAAACTAAAACAGGATTTTGTTCCTTTGGGAATGGCTTCACATGACAATGATAACATGGAAATGCAATAACACAAACCATGCAATACCAATTTTGTTCACATAAACCTGAATCTGACTCTGTACAGGAGACATCCAGTAAATATCCATACAAATTTAATTTCTAGACAAATATGAGAGAGATACACTGAATTTATCTGTATGAGGATTGTTCAATAGAAACACGTTTAGAGCTAGAAATCAATTTTTATTCAAAGAATTTTAAAAAAATATCCATAAACATTCAGGCATGAGCCCTGTATTGTACTAATCTATACCAGGCATGTTCAAATGAAACCCGTTTAAATCAAGTAGCTGTTGTAAGAAAAAGGCAGGGAACAGGAAGTATAACAGAAAGCGTGATCTCCCAATCCTGTCAAAAGATAGTGATTGGTGGAATTACAAATAAGAATGTATCATCACTGGCTGTTTAACAAAGTCATGATTTGCAGTTAATAATGGATCCTTATCAAAGTTGATTTGATTATTTGGGATCCATCTAATAACTTTGACTGGTCACAATTGGTCAAATGTGGTCACGAACATGCACTCCATAAAGTAACAACAGGTAGTGCTCATTGTTTGCACTCTATGCAAACAAACTCTGAGGGCCGGTTGCCTGCCTGATCAAGTAGACTCAAAATGGCAGATTAACTTCACGTCATTCAAATCTTTGGACATGCATAACGCAAAGTTTTTTGACAGCAATGACACCTACTACATAGACACCAAGCTCTAACATTGTACAGAATTTTCACTTTCAACTAATCATGACCATGCTTCCAAAGAAGTGACCAAACAAGGAAGCAACCGATAACAAATCAGTTTCAACCGATCGGACCTTTTAGACACGCCCTTAATATTAGGTATAGTCAATAAATAACAAGGCAAAGGATATTTCGCAGTAATTATTTAACAAAACTCAAAAGTACTGTTCTGCAATTGTTTAAGCATTTAGCCATTGTTACCATATAGTGTGTACAATAAAAGAATATGTAGGCGTGGTGTGGGAAGTGAGGAATTAGTCAATCAGAAACACTTAGACAAGATGCACATCTTATGTAAGTACTTCCGATTGGCTAATTCTGCACTTCTGTGACACGCCCATGATTTTTTTTATTGTGCAGACTATAGTCGCGGAAACCCATTCTTATAGAAATTCTTTGGCTGCTGTTTAAACCAATTGCGCACTAACTTCTTGTGTACACTGACTGTTTGAAACCGTTGTTCCCGCAGTATTTTTTGTAATCGAAGATGTGGAAGTCACATGGAGAAGGATGTGGACTAAAGGGGGGGGGGGTGGCTCAGGAACTGCAGACGTTTCTTTGTTACGTTGGTATGTGCGGTGTAGCATTGTCGTGCAACAGGATGAAAACCTCGAGAAAGTTTACCAGGACGTCTCGAATTGATTGCCTTCCTGAGCTTTGTTAATGTTTCACAATACCCCTGACCATTGACCATAGCTCCATGCTTCAGAAATTCTTTGGATGCCTCCATTAAGCATCACTTTCAAAACTGAAATGAATGGACACAGCCGCTGCACGGTTATCATCCTTTACACATTCCTTGCCGGACATATAATGCATATAGCACAAGATGCACGTGTGAATTATTTTTGTCCCACCAGGAACTATATCTTCTTTGAATTGATTTTTATTTCCAAGACTTCATAAAATTGAATCTTCTTGGGGTATTTTTCAATTCTAATGAGTCATGATCTGAATAACTGATGCGATCTGGAGTTTGTTCTTTTGGAGATGGTTCGTGAAGGCTGATTTTCCATCTCCATCTTCTTCTAAGTTCAAAAAACTTTCCCTGAATGATTGATTAACATCATAATTTGTGTAATAGAAATGCAAGACAGAAAAAAACTTTGTGATATTAAACATATACATGTCCTCAAGTAAACATTGCAAAAGATTAGGAAAACTTAGCATATGTTCTCATTTCTATTCAGTTGAATATTTAACAAATTAATACGATTATGATAATATCAGTGAATCTAAGAAATGGTGATGATGATGTTTTATTTACTTCAAAGAAAACAAATAGAGTAACAAATGACAGACACTTAATTTAAAATTATAAAATTATTATGAAACACTAAAGATTTTGTGAATACTTACTGTTTGCAGCAGGCATGTGTTTTCTCTTAATGCTCCAATACAACCAGCAAAACTGATGAGGAAAATGACACCACCCACAATGATGATAACAATGGAAATATTTAAAATGACATCGAAAACCGTGTTCACTTCAATGGGATCTCGATCACTGTATGTTTCAAAAAATGACCACGTTCCAAGTGCTATAGAAGCTGCACCGACGAGCTTTAAAAGAAAACAGATTAAATGACTGAATAATATCTTATGTAAAGCAAGGATAATAATTTAAGGAAATTTTAGTATTGTTAAAGATGCAATATCAGTTTCATTAAAAAAATAATAATTATAAAATGAAGTGTTTAGATCTTAGGACTTTCTTGAACAATTTAACTTTATAGTAGATGCAATTACAAAATGTTACAATCATATTAAGAAATTGTTGATCTGAAGGCTAATTCTTTTTTACCCAAGCATCGGGTTGACAGAAAAGTCATGACGCACTTTTGCAATGACAAAATAAAGACAATAATCGAGTCAAACCCATGTTACACACAGAAATATTGAATATCCATCACTCAAGCGTTTGCAATCACCTGAAGAAGTTGGGATACATAAACAAGCTCAATATTTGGGTTCCTCATGAATTAAAGAAGCCAAAAAATAACTGAGGGTGCTTATAAACATCTGCAATATGTTCATTAAACATGAGGAAAAACGACCCTTTTTGAAGCAATTAATAACTGGTGATGAAAAGTGGATTGTTTACAACTTGTGTGTGCAATTAAGGATATTTATTCATGGTCCCCGAAATGACGATTAGCCTTAAATGACATCGAAATAAAACATTCGTCAGAGGAAAATTATGTTTTAAAGGTACATTTTAAAGGTGGATTTTTAAAGGTGCGTGTTTTTCGAGCTCCTATCAATGAATCGAACTATCAGCAAATCAAATGTGTATCCATCATCCAGAAAGGTCCATAACTAGTTAGTTGTGTTTCATCATAACAATGCAAAAGCACACACAAGTTTCATCACCCATCAAATGGTGGTTATTTTGAAAACATTGTTTTATAGTTATTTTCCCCCGTCAGCAGCGACTTTTGACGAACTTTGTAACTAATTTTGCAACTAGGTGCAAATAAATTCCCTGGTTTCCTAAGCAGAATGCAGCAAATGGTACATTTCTATCACCTCCCGTTTTTCGATAATTGATTTTTCAAATCATCACTCATTTTTTGGGACACCCGGTATTACTAATAACATTGTAACACAAGTTCATTAAGGGTGTTTCCAATAAGTCCAATTATCTCCAACAAGTTACATGGAACAGTTCCCAACTGGCCAATTTTTCTGCTTTGTTCCTTTTAGACAGCTGATCATGATCACTTGAAACTTAAACTCCGTTATTAGAACTACAAGGGGTGATCAAAAAGTAAGGTTACAAAGCCTGCAGTGAAATGTGTACATTTTATTTCATACAACCAATTCAGGAAGGACAGGATTTTTACCAGGAGGAAATATTCCACAAACCGACAAGTCCCTAAACCAACATGGAGACTATGTCGAAAAATAACAATGTATGTACTATCAGTTGGCTGTATTGGTTGTATGAAATAAAATGTACAGGGAGTGCAAATGACTATGTCATAGCTGACATCATTTGCGCGATGAAGGGGCCCAACAGCCTAGGAAATGGGATCGCTGGTTCCGAACATTGGAACCACACAATTTACATACGAGTAACGTTAAAACGGGCAGCCAGTAAACATGACATCTCTTAAATTATTATGTGAATTTGTGTAATTTATATTATTATTAAGACATTTAATACCATTATATTATTTATAAATAAATATCAGAACGCTTTTTAATCACTTTTAATCACTTAACGACAGAATGCCATCGTTCTCGGATCTTTCTTTCTTTTGGAAAACGATAGATGTGTAAATCACTGTTTTGGCTCCTTCTTGAGCAGTGAGGAACTCAACAATTTCACATTTTATAAGTGTTATAAACACTGAGTCTATACAAAGCGATTTTATACCGTCACTACGTTGGAACCAATGTTAAATCCCAAAGCGAGAAGACTTGTTTGGAACCAATTCGAGTCATGTGACTGAAGAGCACTGAGGATTGACATCACACTTGCACTCCTTACACGTTTCACTGCAGGCTTTGTAACCTTACTTTATGATCACCTACAACTGCAATTAAAAACGTCTAATTATCCAAACTTTCTTAATCCTTTTTATCTCCTGGCTCATCTTCTGCATTAACTTCATTCTTTTCTTTCTTATGGATATACAGGATGTTTCAAAATTACACCACCAAATTTGGCAAAACGTTGGAGGGGATCAATGTGAACATCTTCTGTTAATAACGTTTTATTCTAAAATGACCGTGCAGTCAGCTACAGTACAAAGATTCCACTGTTTCATGCTGCTTATTCGGAGTCCCATTAGCAAAAAGACAGTATTGCTTAATGTTTTGAATAACATTAATTTACCCACCACAGAATAATGGTTCATTCCTTTAAATCCATACGGTAGTATGCAATTAGACACATGGTTAGTACAGAAAGCAATTGTAAAGTTGTTGTCAACTGGAACCATTGCAAGCACAGCATGCAGGCGTACTCTGACATGCATTTCGTGTCTGGAGCACTCAATGGGAATGGGAGAGCTGCAGTTAGGCTGTACCAGGAAAGATACCCCACCAGACGTGTGCCTCACTATCAGACATTCGCGAATGTGCATTGGCGACTTCGTGAAACAGGATCTTTCTCCAGGAACATGGGCAACGCAGGACGACCACGTAACAAATGTAGCGCTACAGGGCGAGATTCTGCAACAATTTGCTGATAACCCAACAACAAGTGTACGTGCAGTAGCGCACAACCTGGATGTGAACCACGCTTATGTTTGGAGAGTTGTGCACGAGAATTTGCTGTATCCATTCCACCAGCAAAAGGTCCAATCATTGAAGATAACTGACTACCCTCTTCATGAAGCATTTGCAACGTGGTATTTAGCACAAAATCACACGGACCCTACATTCACATCACGTGTATTATTCACAGATGAAGCCATGTTTACACGAGAAAGAATGTTTAATTCACACAAAGCACACCTGTGGGCCCATGAGAATCCACACGCACGTTTTCTCCGTGCATGTCAACAGCGCTACAGTATTAACGTTTGGTGTGGAATTGTGCATGAACAATTGATTGGCCATACATGATGCCCACTTCCTTAACTGGGCATACGTACAACATGTTTCTTCAGCATGTGTTACCAGAACTCTTGGAAGACAATACCACTGAGAGTTCGTCAAGACATGTGGTACCAGCATGATGGGGCACCACCCCATTTCTCCCGGGAAGTACGTGATTACCTTGATGCAAGATTTCCAAACAAATAGATTGGTCGTGGAGATCCTATTAACTGGCCACCCAGGTCACCTGATCTTACATGTCTGGACTACTTCCTCTGGGGACATATGAAAAGTGTGATGTATGAAACTCCTGTTGAGTCACAGGAAGATCTTGTGGCACGTGTGGTGGCTGCTGCAGCGATGGTAAACGAGATGCCTGGAGTGTTTCAGCGCATCAACCGTTCCATGTTACGACAATGTGAGACTTGCATTGAAACAGGTGGTTGACATTTTGAGCACATTATGTAGTAATAAGACATTACTGACTTGTCTAATTAATGTTCTTTGTAATGATGTGAATAAATGTGTTAAAGGTTAACAGTGTTTCCGTTCATGTTAATTAACTGAATCCACATAGTGCAGTTGACTGCAGAATCATTTTAGAATAAAACGTTATTAACAAAGATGTTCAAATTGATCCCCTCTAACATTTTGCCAAGTTTGGTGGTGTAATTTTGAAACACCCTGTATATGAGAGCGAGTCAAATGAAAGTGAGCCAATACGAATATATGACAAACTGAGTTCTTTATTTAAAAGTAGTCTCCATGAGCATTTAGACATTTGTCCCAATGACTAATGAGTCGCGTGGTTCCCTTCTCATAAAACTCCTTGGGTTGCTGCTTCAAATGTCTGTAACTCCTTCACGTCATCGTCCGACATGAATCTGATTCCCTTGAGCTGTTTTTTCACACGCTCTACAGTTCGTCGATGCTTATCCTCTGCTCTTGTCTAATCAGCTCATCAACCTGTGCAATTCTGTTGGGGTGATTGCACGGTGGCTTTGGCCCGGTCTTGGATCGTCTTTGCAACTTTCACGTCCTTCTTTGAACCGTTTGCTCCAATGCTTCACAGTGGCCAATGAAATGCAATGTTCGCCGTATATGGCAGCCATATGGCAACTAATTTCGTGTTGGGAAACCCCTTCAGGGTCAAAAACCTGACCACACTACGGTGTTCATCTTTTGGAGCGTCCATTTTGTCACTATGAGAGAAAGAGAGAAGGCCTCCGCAATGAAATTGAATACATTGTTACATCATCATAGATAGTGCAAATTCAGGACTTATTATTGTTAGAAATACGAATAACAATGCACTATCTATTCACCCTAAAGATGGGGCAGGGGAAAATTAAAATTTCAAATGGGAACCCTCAATTTTTATCCATATTTGGATTCTACATAAAAAATTATGCAGAGTTTATCTGAACCATTCTTTTCGATTCATGGTAGATGATGCTGTGATTGGTGAAATTAGTTAAATTTAAACTCGAGTGAGTTAAATTTAAACTCAGTTTACAACTGCTGCCGCATCACGCATTCTCACCGTTAAGACATACAGTACTAAGGAACAATTCCAGATACAGTATACACTACTTAGGAACTTAAAGGTTCCCACTGAAAAATACAAAGTTTAATTTACGTAAAGCACTCTCATTAAACAGTAATTTAAATTTATTTTATAGATAGGGTCTTCATTTAAGTTTATGTCAAAAGAAGTGCCATCTAACACAAGTTGAGGAAATGTTCAAGATATTGAAGTGGTATTTTTTTATTGCAGATTCATTGTTGAATGAAACGTGATGGTTCTCAATTGAAGATTATTAGAAATAAAAATGTTGTTAACTTATTGTGTAAATATGCTAATTTTTTCCGATTACACTGCAATCTATCACCAATTGAAAAAACCGTTTCAGATAAAGTTTACATAATTATTTGATGTAGAATCTGAATATGCAATAAAAAATTGGGGTTCCCATTTGAAATTTCAAAGTTGCTCCCACCACATCCCCAGATGTGGATATTAACTTTTTATTTTGGATATTTTTCCATATGATACATGTATATACTTTCCACGATACTACAATATCTCAAATTAGATGAAACATCTTGTATATAAACAGAGGGAAAAAAAAACTTCTTTTAATTATATGTTAATTCCTTACTTGGTTTTAAAAACGATTAAAATGTATACGGGAAGAAAACAAAGTACTGGTGTATCTTTTACAAAACTAACATCATTTTATTATTTCAAATAAAATTTGTACAAAAAATTTTGTGCCTATAAACCATTTTCAAAGAAAAGAGACTATTCAAAGTTTAATAGTGATCTGAACATATGGAGAAAAATAAAATTCTAAGAAAGCATTAAGAATTTTTAATGCTTTTTTTCCAAGTTCTATGTGCTGAAATCTGATCATAACACAATAAACAAACATCATAGCATCACTACAGGATTTTTATTTTTTTATTTGTTTACTTATTTTTTATTTTTTTTTTTTTTGCTTACTGTTTATGTACTGGTTTTTTTTTAATGAACAAACTGTTCATCAAAAAAATACACATTTTATAAGGAGCAATTTTTGAATGAAAAATTCATTAAATATCTAAATATACATTTAAAAATAGAAGTGTAATTTAAGAAACACTTAAAGAAGTAATCAACATTATGCTCAAGATTCCTTTGAGGTATATTGTAAAATACATATGAAATCAATTTTGAAAAGTCAGAAGAATGTAAAAAATTTTTCCTTTAATTCCATATATTAAGTCAGAAACATGATGAAATAATTTTATTAACAATCACATTAATTTTCTTTTTCTTTTCATGCTTTGATTATAGCAGCAATAAATGTGTATATTTTGCATGGTGTCGGGGTCAATAATCTGTAGCTTTCATATAGCTTACATGTAGCCTTCAGAAATTAGGAACCAAAGGCAGTAGACCATTTAGGCAATCAAGCAGAAAATGAATCAGTATCACGTCGGCTGTCTCTTGAGTTATATATGGGAATTAAGAGTTGTAATGACTTTGGACATGAAGATTAGGCAGAAAAAAAAGGAAAAAGAAAGATTGGGTGCACCCCCAGCTACATGAAAGTCATAGAAATAGAATGTTTAAAACATTTTTAAATGATTCGAGAAAGTGTGAAAAAAAATTGGTCAATTATATTAGAATGTTTGCGATATTTTGATGACACCCAAATGATGGTCCTCTTTTCTATTTCTGGGATAAATCTTTTTTGTATCGACAACCATCTTTTTTTTTTGTTTCGTTTTGTTTTTTGTTTAAAAAATAGTTTTTGACATGAGACACGGGGGATAACAGCAACAATTGGCTGGTATTGAGTGGTTGTTTCCATATTGCAAAAACATCATAAAAAACAAGCCACCCCACTGGTTGCCTAATTTCTTGGTTGCCAAATGAATTGCTCTCGATTTTCTGGTCTCCAACAACTCATTCGATGATATGTGCAATGACCGGGATGGCTTGTTTCTAATGAGGTCTTTGCACTGTAAGAACAACCACCCCTTCCTGATAATGTTCTTTGTTTATCTCTTTAAAATAAATAATCACGCGGGTCTGAGGATGATGCGAATGGTGTTACCCCCACAAGAGCATTTTGCATGGTGCTCCGCTTCTTCTTGGACCTGATCGTCATTATCCCCGTTGACTCATTCTCAATACATTCAACATCTTGTCAAATTATCTCGCAGACTTTCTTACATAATTTAAAAATTTATTTTCATATTTTTGCAAATCCTCGAACAGTCCCTATACTTCAATGTTCTTGTAATAGGAGATGCACCAATGTTTCTTTTTTCTTCTTTTTCTGTTTAGTTTTTAATAATAAAGCCACTACATCCTCCATATCCATCTCGAGAGGCATTCATGGTAACTAAGGCAAGAATGAACGAGAGCAATATGAACGGTATGGTTGTTTGTTTACCCAATTGGTCTCCCGTCTTTGGTTTCATATTTTTTCCTGGTTGTTCACAACGACCGTTGCTAGCAACTGGTCAACAGTGCATTAGAGGCTTAAGAAAACATCATCAAATTTTTTTCCTTATGGAATACTTATCTTCGAGCTCATTTGAAATATTCCAAATTAATGTTTAAAAATTTTTAGTTTCCCCCTGATTTTTTCAGAATGAATTTCTGCTATTCTCCATGTCTTATTTCAAAACCACTCATATATTTTTATGAACTCAAAAATGCAGTGTATACATATATTAAAAGTAATGAAAATTAATACAGGGAATTAATACAGGAATTAACACAGGAATTCATAGAGTAATTAATAGAGCTAATATGGAGAGAAAAAAAAAATATGCAGAACTTATGATGTCAGTGGTGAAATTCTAACTAAAAGACTTATTATTGCATCTTCTACATAAATAGAGGAAACTATGCATTAAATTTCTCACTTTAACCTATGAACTGATACAATATCTTTTTCCCTTAAAAATACTGATCTACATGTATTATGAATCTCATCATCCCTATAATAATGGTTAAAAGTCAACTGATCAAAATTCAACAAACTTTATTTTCTGTTAAACTGTACAGGCTGGTCTATACTCCTGAAATTACTTGATAACTATCATAGAATTTTAAAAACCTCTTATGCCAACAAATAGGAAGTTGTGGGTGGGCTCTTTGTTGGTGACCTTCTGATGACTGATTAAGCAAATTAGGGTGTATACAAAATTTATCTCACAAACCGCAACAGATAGGGACCAATTTCCAATGGGGAAGTTGCATGAAAATTTTAAATTATTGTTTTCTATAGTATTCGTTATCAATATCAAGGAATAGTAATTCGTTTGTGAAAAAAATTTATAGTTATTTTTTTAAAAAATGTTAAATTTAACACCACAAGAAAACGGTACGTCATAGCCTGTGAGTCATATGATGTCACTTGCCTGCTCCCCACTATCAACGACAATGGTTAAAGTCTTGAGATGGAGCTCACGTACACATAAAATTATTACGTTTGATGGAAAGTGACGACAGATATCGTTTTCATGGAGAGGCGTGGTTTCACGTTTTTAGCGCTAATTTTAATAGGTTTCTTTAATATTTCTAATAAATTTAACAACGATTTCGGGATTCCAAGAGATGGACCTAGTAGGGAACGAGTAAGTGGTTTGACAAAGTATTTTCGTTTTGAAAAGTGCCAAGAAAATCCCAAATGGCGTCTTTCAGAGGAGATCTCGTTATTCAGCAATCTCTCCCTGTTTTTGAGATGGTGCTGTCTTATCTCAATTTCTTCTTGTAATGCAATCTTCTCTGTCTTCTTTCCTTTCCACAAAACAGTCATGCAATCCTCTATCTGGATCATTCAATGCTTCTCTTGTATCATGTGCTCAGCATATGTGGACTTCAGTCTCTATTGAACCAGGCATGTCTGTGTTCTTTAAACCTTTCAATAAAAGAATGTTTTATGGAACCTCTATAATAGGTCCCGCAATCTGGGTATGTCAGTTTACATGCATCACAGCATCTGTACAAGTCGTTATCTGTGTTCGTCTTTTTAGGATTAAGGATGAAATGACTGCTGTTCTTGGCTCTGTATACAATTCGGAGCCCTTGCTCTCGGACGAGTTTAATGGTTTTAGAGCCAAAATAAGTAAAATGCCACATCTTGCATCTTCATTAGTAATGTTGGTCATCTGGCATATACAGAGTCGAGTCACATTATTATGACCACCAGCTAATATCCCGAATAACCGCCTTTAGCAGCACGGACAGCAGCTAGACGGCGTAGGAGTGAGTCAATAAGACTCTGGTAGGTTTCTACTGGTAGCTGTTGCCATGCAGACTGTAAAGCATCCGATAGCTGCTGAAGGGTACGCGGTGGTTGTTCCATAACACGCACATAATGGGGGTGATCCCAAAGGTTCTCGATTGGGTTGAATTCTGGGGAATTAGGGGGCCAGGATAGTAATTGGAACACTTGGTCATGTTCCTCAAACCACCCCCGAACAATTGCAGTTGTATGACACATCACACTGTCTTGCTGGAACATGCCATCCCCCTCTGGGAAGACAGTCTTGTATGGGTGTACTTAATCTGCAATTATGGATAAATAACCGAATCGGTTGAGAGTGCCTTCCACAGGTATCAGTGGGCCCAGACAATGCCGTGAGAACACACCCCACACCATGATGCTGCCGCCTGGATTCGTCCAACAATGGTTGCAGGATGCTTGTTCTCGGAGGTTTCTCGCTTCACCCGCCAACGGCTGTCATTTATGTGGAGCAGAAATCATGACTCGTCGGAGAAGGCAACCTTTTTCCAGTCAGAAGTGGCCCAGTTTCTGTACTGTTGGGGAAATTGAAACCATTTTGGCAATGAACCTTTGTCAGCATGGGTGCGGTGACCATCCGTCTGCTGCGGAGGCCCATACTTAGCAGGGTCCTCTGTACTGTGGTTTTAGAGACATGTCTGATAGCACTCTCATTGGTTTGAGCAGTAATTTAGTCCAATGTAGCTCTTCCGGTTGGCCTTCACACATATTCGCAGCTGACATTCACTTCTTTCATCAATGGCACGTGGTGCTCCACAGTTCCCATACTGTTTATTCTGAACGGTCCCATTTTCCCAGTCATGGTACACTTTAACTACAGCAGCATGAGAACTGTTCACAAACTGCACGGTTTCCGAAATACTGCCACCCTTGGACCGAAAGCCGATTATCATCCCCTTTTTCAGATCTGATAAATCATGTTTCTTACGCATTGCAGCAATGATGATATGTTTTTAACATAGTGGAAACCTGCCTTATATAGTCACCTAACCAATTCTCAACACATGACGTAGTTCCTCAGCTGGGCAACACCAAAGACAAACATAGGGGGTGGTCATAATAACGTGACTCGACATTAGTAAAATTGATTCAGTTACTCGGTTAGGGAAAAAGGTCCGTACTCCATGCAAGGCATTTAGCAATATGGGAGGTGGTTCGTGCATGAAGTGATGTCAGCATTTGGCAATATGACATGTGCAGCACGACTAGTATGGAGTTTTAGAATGTAGCTATTGAAAAATTGATCGACTTTGACATCAGAACTGGTTTAAAGAACCTGATGGCACAGTGACATGGAGAATTAAAATCATTCAATTTTTCAAAATCATTCAATCATAAACGAACAGATATGATGTGGAAAATTAAAAGAAAAAATAAATAAATAATAAAAATAAAAAATAAAGAAAAAGAAAAAAAAAATAAAAAATAAATAAAAAGATTTTTTTATGTCAATTATTACCATTAAACATCAATAAAAATTCCTGTTCACAATGGTGCATTAGCATCCCACATCTTGTATGTTTATTGCTTAAGGAATTTGCAAACATTTATTCCCCTCATAATTTATTTAAAATAAGACGGCAATAAGCCTAGGGCCGGCAATAATGTGGGTTTGCATAAACCAACCACCTTCACATGCAACAGTTGAGTAAACAAAGTATGCAATGGAGCTCATCGCACTTTGGTGTGTAAATACGCAAAAGAAACTTAAAATAATTTTAAAATGCACTGTAATCAATATAACCAAATTGCAAACGAAGACCAATTTCATTTTCATGCATTGCATGAAAAGTTTCAGTGTCAATGCCCTAAGCTTCATTAGTTTATGGATCTGCAGACGAGATAAATTAATGAAGCTGAAACAAAATGAAAAACATAAGCAATTCTAATCACACAATAAGACAATAAAATTATAACTTAAGAATTATTCAGAATCAGTAATAATCACAACTATTCTGCTGGTGTGGATTATCTCTTATCTTCCACCTAGTGCCTCATTTCCTGCCCTGATATAAATATACCAATAATAATAAGGATAAATATGTAATGAGAGCAATGGCACATGCTTCCTTTTTTTATTGTGACAAATGTAAGTTCAGATCTTAATCCTTCCAGTTTTTAACAACTATTTCGCAATTATAAATATAAGAATAACGCAACTGTATACGATGAACTCTGATCTCAGTGCAAGAGATGAAAACGTAAACAATGCTCACTGAAAGAGCGAGCTTACGCTAATCCAGCTAAGCTAGTACTTACCCAAAACAGAAAATTGAAAAAGAATAGAGAATATTTGGTACACAAGTTCACAAAACTTTCATCCTGTTGATTATGTGACATATTAAATATTAAATCGAGCCCGACACTTCAAATTTTAAGACATTGACAGCGTAGGTGTGGCTCTCCAAGCCAACATCCTTCAGGTACAGTTTCCTGTATTGCCCGTATCGTAATGAGAAACCGCAAGTCGAACGTTGAAGCGTCGTAGCGAAACGTTTGATATGTATAATTAATTTCACTTTAATGTTTCTTATAGCAAGGAAAAAATTAAATTTTTCAACGTGAAATTATTTTAATAATTTTCACTGAAATTTTTTATGTTCATTGTTTTTCAACAAATAATTTTTCATTGCGTAAACTTTTTTGCCAGCAGGCGGCGCAAGAGTAAATGATTCCAAGTTTTGAAATGATTGTGACATGCTGGTTACATGCGTGAATTTCGAATATACCACATGTTACTGTAAACTACAACTGGAATTGAATGGTTTCGATTGCATTCTTTATGGCTAAACTTAAATGCCAGATAATTGCAAACCTTTCTCAAGAGAATTTTATCGTAATGCAAGTGTTGAATCGGTCTGCCATTATTCTGCCCATATTAAGGCTACCCCGTAATAAAATTAAAATTGATTCAGCAGACAGAGATGTATCAGATATAATCCAGAAAAGATGAAGTAGTCATTCTAGTTGATGGAGATATGTCGATGAAAGTGGGTATATGATTTAGGTCAATAGAAAGATTTGAGAACTGACTACATTGTCATGGCATATGAGGGACGGTCATAAAGTTCATACAAGAACAGATGAAGGGTGGGGGTGGGTCACCGTCTGTTCGTACCTTCGTCTGTTCTTGGATCATACAATTGCATAGAAGGCATGATCGTACAGCAACCAAATTTGGTGGGGTCACCAATCCCTCTGCACACAAGACTCCTGCAAAGTCACACTTCTGCCATCGATATTTCACCTGTGAATGCTGTAAATGTAGAGGCCCAGCCGCAGTAAAAGCCTCATCATCGCTTTGAAGTGACTTCTTCATTTTCCTAAACGGGAAAAACTCACTGGCATCTGCCTGATCTTATTTAGGAAATCAAATACACAGTCCACGCACATTAACATGACCACCTCTCAGTACCCAGAATAACCACCTTTCATGGCGCAGACAGCTGCAAGACGGGCAGTAAGAGAGTCAATAAGATTCTGGAAGATATTGACAGGGATGTGAAGCCATACCGACTCCGGTGCTGTAGGTTGCACGGTGGAGGATCCATGGCACGAACAACCCGATCAAGGTGGTCCTACAGATGCTCTATGGGGTATAAATTCCAGGGTGTTCGGAGGACAGGGTAGTACCATAAACGCATCCTCGTGCTTTTCGAAGCACGCAAGGTCACTGCGCGCTGTATGGCACGTCTCATTGTCCTGCTGGAAAATGCCATCATGCTGAGGAAATACAATCTGCATGTAAGAGTTGACATGTCCGAAAGGAAAGATGGATACAAACGGCACTTCCATTGATCCATGGTGCCGTCCACAATGATGAGTGCACTCAGGGAATGCCATGAAAACATTCCCCAGACCATAACGCTGCCTCCTCCAGCCTGGACCCTTGCAACACATGTTGCAGGGTGTTTGTTTTCTGACGCTGAACGGCGTACATGCCATCACCCATCTGTCCGATGGAGCATAAACCGTGATTCATCGGAAAAAGCCACCTTTCGCCACTCTGTTGCTGTCCAGTTGCAATACTGGCGTGCCAAGTGTCAGTCTGTCGCCGGTGAATAGCCATCAGTATTGGTGCACGAACCAACAGTCTGCTGTGGAGTCCCATACGCACCAACGTTCGCTGAAGTGTCGTTGAAGATACACGTTTAGAGCCCCCTGGTTCATCTGGGAGGTTAGTTGGTTCATGGTTGCACATCTGTTCACTTGCTAGCCATCGTTCATCTGTCATCTGTGGCCCATGGTGTTCCACATGGCATGTCAATGATTTTGGGTATTACTATTCTGCCATGCACGTTACACTTTCACCACAACGGCATGCAGACAGTTCACAAAAATAGTCATTTCGGAAATATTGCCGCCCTTGGCTCAGAAGCTGATGATCATGCCCTTTTGGAGGTCTGATAAATCGCTACGCTTCGCCATGAATTTAACAATTGCAATATTTTCTGCTTCCCTCTGACACCCTTCCTACCCCCCCCCCCCCCACCCATCTCTGATACTAGTATGTATCTTCTGGATGTAACCATTTTCCACTGATGTTGGGCGTAGGGGGTGGTCACATTAATGCGACTGGACTATGTAAGTCACTTCGTGGGAAGCGATTAAACAGCGATTAAGTCATTTCTGCTTTAAGGAGTGGCTTTCCGAGCAGATGCTGGGCTCCACATATACAGCTTTCACGAGTGAAATATCAATGGCAGAAATGTGGGACTTTGCAGGAGTCTGTGTAGAGAGGGATTGGTGACCCCACCAAATTTGGGTGCCTTCTATGCAATTGTAAGAACTTTATGACCGCCCCTCGTAAAAATAAAAGTAGTAATTTTAGCGGAAATTTCAAGGCTGACATTTGATTCTACATATATTTGTAGAGAAATAATAGCAATCGGGTTTAGATGATCTTCGTTTTTGAATATTTTAATAATGAAACAAAAAATGCAAAAACATTGTGATATGACAATTCTTGCTAAATCCCTACATTGCAATATTACCATGTTTTAATGTCCTAGCCATTATAAATAACAGAAACAGGCTATATAATACTTTATTAACAAACATAGCAACAATTAATATTTTCTAACATCGCCTTTTGCATTGATTACAGCTTGTTATCTTTGAGGCATGCTATCGATTAATTTTACACATTTATCTGTAGTGATTGTGCAGTTTATCTTTGTGGTGGATTGTTTTGCTTCAGACAGACTATGTTTGGCTGTTTCCACAAGTTCTAAATGGGGTTGAGATCAGGAGAGCTTAGAGGCCAAGAAAATAGTTGATGTCTCTTTCACATAATCATTTAATAGTAGAACGAGCTGATGCTCCATCCTGTTGAAATGGAAAATTAAAGTGCTCGAATCATAAATGAGACTAGTCTTGATAGATTCTAGTTAGTTCGTTCACTGTGGAGTTAACGATGCACAATTCTCCTATTCCGGCAGAGCTGATCCAGCTCCACACCGGATGCTGGATGCTTTACAGACTTTTTTTTCAAGTAACCTGATGAATAGGCTTCTTTTTAGTTTGCCATACTCAAACTCCCTGCTCTCCATATGATACACAAAACCTAGATTCATCACTAAACTGAATCTGCCTCCACTTAGAGGTTTCCCAATGTAGCTGCTTCTTGCACTAATCGCACATGTTTCTGCCACTTGTCAGTAGAGGCTTGCCACTTAAGGGCACAGTTAAGGGCACAGGTGTTAAATTTTATTTCATGTACACGATTGAGTGTTGTTCATAAACAGACGTTTGCACTATCTTTTTTTCCAGGCCTTATGCAACTGTTTGGTTGATTGAAATCTAGATTCTTTAACTATTTTCTTCAGGTTCCAGTCCTCTTCAGAAGGTGTAGCTCTTTTGTGGCCAGTTATACGAAGATTCTTAAGGAAACCTTTTCCGCTTTTAAAGTTGATCACTTCAGATACGTTGGATTGTGCACAGTGGGCATGGGCTGCAATTTCCTTTTGAATTTTTTCCATTTTGATGCAGCGAGATGATAGGACTCTTTTTACCACCCATGTTGCTATCATGTATCCTGATTGTTTGAGGTGTAATGAATTCACCTTTTCCAGGGTCAGCAAATAGCTTAAATATTTAAAAATACCCACATTCCCCCATTTTTCATCTTTATTGCAATGTTTTTGTCTAGGAATTTAAATCACAATGATTTTACAATTTTTGTTCAATTATTAAATCTTCAAGAGAAAGGAACATTAAAACCTGATTGCTATTATTTCTCTACAAAAATGTTTAGATTAAAATAGCAATATTGAAATTTTTGATTGAGTTACTACTTTTAAGTAAAAGCCATGTGACTGAACAATAATGTCAGATACTCACCGTCATCGCAATATTTTTGCATGTAGTCGTAAGTATAGATATCTAATGGTGTTATACTAGTATTTCTTTTTTCTTGCGTTAGTGTCTCTTGCACATTTTTAATAGCTATCCAACAGGTTTGACATCTGCATCGGTTAAACATTTTTTTGCTTTTGTTTTTGCTGTTGTAACTTTTTGATGTACGTCATTCCACCCGGGGGGGGGGGGGGGGAAGAATTTTCTGGAGGGGAAGAAGTCCAGTCTCGTGTCGGTTTTGGGTTCCAATTGAGTAGTACATGTATTAAAATCTTTTTATTTTAATTGAGGTGTGGTATGGGTTTTGTCTTGCAGGTGATCTGTGGCATTTTAGGTGGGCATAGTGATAACAAGAGGGGGCAGTAGTGCTAAAGCCAATGGTGGAGCTGGTTTATTTGATATTGGGGGTTCAGATCTGAGAGCAAAATCTGTTGTAGATGATGTCCAAGGAGGATGGGATTGGGTGGAAAATTGATTGAAAATTTTTATGTTGTCATCTGTTCAAAACATCTCTCATTTTGTTTGAAGGAATTACATTCTCATGTGGGGGATTTGTTTTGAGACTCCCCCCACCCCATAATTGGGAATGGTTTACCAGATTCTGTTCCCAAGCTTCAAGTGGGATGGCACCCGCTATATACCTTCAAAGACTAACAGTCATGGCATGGCAGTATGCAAATTGAACACTGCTGCCACTTGCACATGACATGGACTAATCCAAACACACACACACACACACACACACACACACACACACACTTGTACAGAGCACAAACTCACCCCATGTACACTATCCACTTGTATCCCTATCATTGTGATCATTGTAAGGCGATGAGAACTAAATTTGAACGAGACATGGTGCCATTTCCAAGGTTGTTCAGTGACCTATTGTGTCCCGTGTGCCCAGCTACCATGGATACTGCAGTCGTGACCATCAGCATCTAGTTAGAATTTCCATTCTAATCAACGAGCCATAGCACA
This sequence comes from Rhysida immarginata, assembly GCA_023313115.1. Lineage (NCBI taxonomy): Eukaryota > Metazoa > Arthropoda > Chilopoda > Scolopendromorpha > Scolopendridae > Rhysida > Rhysida immarginata. Next base: position 202,301 of record JAHWFO010083269.1, read on the forward strand.
TGAAATCACTGCCACGTTCAATGTAGGTGTTTCCAAACCCATATATAGCAGTCAGATTATGGTAGCAGAAGACCCACTGGAGTATTACCGTAACGCAACAACACTGGACACATTTCATCACCTGTGGTCATGAACATGTTAAATGGACCTTGGAAGACTGAAAAAGGTTGTGTGGTCTGAAATTGGGCTGATGGAAGGGTCTGGGCATGGTGCAGACTCCATGAAGTCCTAGACTCGATTTATCAACAAGACACCTAGCAATCTGAACCTTGAAAATTTTCAATGGTACATTAATGGTATCATTAGAACATGTACCAGTGAACCAATTTCAACCATCGTCTAAATTATTAATTACTCGTTATGATCATTCATGACAAGTCATTATAATTCATTTTATATTATTACATTAGCATTAAAAATTTTTAGTGGTACTGTGGTGGTTTGATACTTGGGTTGGTGCTTTTGCATGGTATGGTTTTAGTCCATCGGTCTTCCTAGACATATTACCAAATGGTTTCTGCTATATTGAGCAGCTTGGTGACCATTTGCACCCCTTCATGGACTTTGGAGTCTTCTAGCACGATAATATTCAGTGTCATGTAGCCCCAATTGCTCAGAACTGGTTGAGGAAAATTCAGTAAAGTTCCAAAGAATGGCGTGATCAGCTCACTCCCCAGACATGAATCCTATTGAACATTTGATCTGAGGGTGACAATTCAAAACGAGAGAAGAGAATAAGAGAAAATGCCAATCCACAAAAGTAATTTTTAATTACACATGTACACGCTGATGAGAACTTGGTTCTCGAAATGTACAAAATGTAATTAAAAATTACAGACCTACCAACTATTTCTGGAGGAAAACTGGGTGATAGTAAATTTAGTAGGGTAAAATACGTATCGGTAACATATTTAATGGTTACAAAAATTGTGCACTTAAATTTTACTTTTGGACATAATTTAAAATTAGATGCCACAAGTATAATTACATATTATTCAAAATAATTAAGGGAGTAAGATACGTGAAATAATGAGAGACCAACACTGGTTAAATTATAAAATATCTTTTATCTTGAAATTATGCTTATATAAATTTTAAGTTTCCCTAATTTGTCCCCTTGTGGAGCTGGTTGTACTGTCTTGTAGTTTTTTTTTTGCCTTTTTATATTACTTCTTTTGAAGGTTTACACTTGTAGCATAGTACTTCTCTTTCTGGATAAGCAAATTTAACTGCAAGAAGACTAGATAGTGTTCCAAAAAAAAAATTGTTGACGAAGTTGCTGGTGCATCACGGGGAAAGAAAGGAAAATTTTATGGGTTCTTTTAAGAGAGCACTATTCGTCAGAAGATTTTTACGATCCGCCGGGTGACCGGTTGAGATTGTCAAAATCCGGGTGAATCCGGGTGAGTTCGCAGGTCTGAATTACTTTTGTGGATTGGTGTTTTCTCTTATTCTCTTCTCTCGTTTAGTATTTTGTCCACAGTTTTTGGCAATTTGTTTTGTCTACGTGACAATTCAGACGATATGGCTCACCATCTCATCAGAGGTCTTCCAGGCTCTTGTAGAGTCGATACACGTTGAGTTACTAAGCAGCTATTCCATAACGTTTGATCTTTTGAGTATATATGGCATGAAAGTTAATCCAGGTATTTTGCAATCAGAGTCTTATACTCGTCATAGTGACTTTTTTTTTTTTTTTAGTAAAATTGTGTTAAAGAGTGAGGGGGTTTCTGTCTGATGGCTAGCATAATTTCTCCCCTCTATGCTGGCAATTTAAATGATGTGTTCTATTTGCGAATTGAGATTGTGTTCATTATCATAATGCAGTGGTTAACTTAGAAGAGGAGGGCATCCTCTCATTTATCCCAAATTCCACTAAAGTTCCAGTGTCCTGAAGATGATCATCATTAGGGAGATTTGAAATATTGCTAATGATGGTGGGGCAGAAGGACTGACACCATTGTTTTAATTGGTCTGTGCTTGGATTTAAAATTTGTTTCTTATAAGATGAGATCACAAATTGTTTGAAAGTGCCCGTGTTTGTTTCATTTGGAATATGTGCAAATGAATATTTTCTTCAGTAAGTCTAGGCATTTTTCTGTGGAAATGGACAGAATGTTTCATTCATTGGAGTGTAATGACGAGTGTTGTTCTGTATTAGATGAACATGCATTGGAATTTACAGACATATTTGGGTAGGGAATTTGCAAGTTGTGCCAATGAAAAGTAGCACTTGATTATATCCAACATTCTTTGGCATAAAATGATTTTGAAAGTAGCAATTTTTCTTTATATTCATGTGGCATTTACTTTCGTTTTCTTTAATTTGAAATTTTCAGGGTCAAATATTCTTTCATCCATATAAATTTCCTATTTGTAGAAATCATTATGAGTGTGTTTGTTGTTTGTGTGGGATACAGTATTCCGCTATGGCTTGAGCATAGGATATCACCCTTGTGCATAGAATTTTCAAAACTGTCTTTAAGGCCTCATTGTATGGAATGTGTAATGAAAACATTTCTCAGGTGTGGTGTTCTTCCAGAATCTTTGGAAAATTGCAGTATTATGCCTAATGAATTCCTGTGCAGTTTCTTGTAGGGTGTTTGTATGTTTTCTCAGCATTTGGAATATACTTCTGGATATTGGCATGTTTCAAAGTGTGGCCTATTTTATGTCATTTCTCACATTGTGGTAGATTAGGAACATATAGACAGGTATTGAATGCCATGTTTTTATATAGGCTTTTGTTTACAATAATTTGCACCTTGAAATTGCAGCATGAACTTTCTGATATATTGGCCGTCATATTTTTGCTTGTAATTTGAAATTTTCTATTTCTGTTTATATCATCACTAGGGTTAGGAACCTTAGGTAAAAACATATTTTGTTTATGGTTTCAGTACTAAGAGATATGCACAAGAATGTGTTTTTTTTTAATATACGTGTTTTAGTTTAAGAGTTACAAAGACTTAAAAAAGCATAAAGGTTTGTGACATATTTGGGATTAACAGACCTAAAAGACATATTTTGATTGCATTTTGTCTTATACCCAAGAGGCCAACTGGCTTCTTGTGATGTTATTTTAATATCTTCTATAGCTACATTCCATTGAAAGTCAACTATGCCCAGAGAGAAGAGATCTGCACACACAAAATGCCAGCAGTAATGAATTAGGAGATAAGTTCTCAACAGATGGCAGAGTTCTTTTCATCCAAACATCACATGGAGAAGATGCATAAACAAACTTTGCTTCTACAGTCCCTATCACCACAGGGGAATCAAAGCTCATAGTATGCAACAGAACTTTGCACATATATGTAAGAACAAGTTTCTTATTGACCTTACAAAAAATTTGGAAGGATTGCCTCTTCATAAAGCAGTTGCTATTATGTTGAAGGTTGTGGAAGCAATCAAGTCAGTGCCAGTTTCCCTAAACAATACTTATCTCTCCATGCAAAGCTAAAAGATGTTCTTGATAAAAACCCAGGTTGGAGTGTAGTACAATTAATTTCAAAAATGTTATCCGGATAAAGTGTTACATCCCAGACCAGAAGAAATTGCTGCATTTTACAAAGCCCCTATTACTTCAAAGAAAGATCATTTTCATAGTACAAATCTATTTTACGCTCAAATCGACAGAGGTTCACCCCAGAAAACGTGAAGCTAAACATTGTTAATTATTGTAATGTTCGAAATTAATAAAATGATGAAATTTCTAATTAATCATACCCATTGTTTGTTAAGAAGTACTTATATTTTAAGAGAATATTTATGCATTGAAAGGGAATATTTCAGTAATTTTAAAGAAATATGAACCTACATATTTTACATGTTTTTAGGACCTAAGGTTCCTAACCCTAATCATCACCCTTGCAATTTTGCAATTCGAGTTGGTTAGGTATTGCAGCATCGTATGGGTGAGTGTGTCGATTCCAATGACAGAAAATTTTGTAAAACTTTTGGCTTGTACTGTGGTGGAGACTTTCATAGAAATGCTCCCAATTTTATACACAAAAATTTAGGTATAGTACCTACCAATGACCATAGAATCTGCTTAAACACTAAAGATGGTGTTTTGTTTGTATTCAATTAGGGATTAGTTGATGACCTGTATGGCCAGGGTCTGGTGGCAGAATCTATCTGCGTTTCCATGCTTAAGTTTGTTGCAACATCTGGGTTTTGAGGAGAGGATGTGGGTGCATTTGATGGTCCAGAATAGTTTTGGTCTAAAATTGAGGTTTACAATCTTATGAAACTGCCCCTCAGACCTGCTTGGTTCATCCAAGATTTATTTACGCAGTCTGTGTTTACATTCGTATGAAACTGCCCCTCAGACCCTGCTTGGATCATCCAAGATTTATTCACGCAATCTGTGTTTACAATCTTATTTTTCATTCCGGTTGTGTGAAGCTTGGATAGATCTGACTCGTTTTCCTTCTGGGTGGAATTTCTGACATAGCCAAATCCGAACTGTCATCTAATTTCTCTGCTGCATCTGGTTGTGTTGTTTCATTAAGTGCCTTTTTCTGAGCTAGGTTTATTCTTTTCTTTCGTATGGTTATAGCTCCATAGGAAAATCCTGGAGTGTTAGTATCAGATGTGTGTGGATGGGAACTGAGCATTCAGCAAACTTAGACTTATAGTGCAGATAGGAAATAAAGCAAACTTTCTCAGTAAATGTAAAAATGGGGCTGACTGAGCTTCACTTATTGCTTCATTTAAAAGAAATTTGCATGTATGTGGAATAGCAGAAGCATATATAAATTTTGTCTAGTCTACGAGTAGAATACAATTACTTTCAGTCAGCGTGGGACTGTGGAAACAATTAGAAGAACATAAACAGCTTAATGAAAGAGGAAGCTCAGAAAAAAATTTTAAAAGACAAAGTAGTGACAAAAGGAAAAATTTCCAGTAAATCTTTGTGTGGATTTCCTGGTAAGGGTAGCCAGCAGTCAAAGGATTAAAAAGGTTATTTGTTTAAAAATTAAAATAGCGAGCTTTCAGTATTAATGTGCTTGTGTACTCGAAAAGCATGCCACTGCAGAGAGCTCATTGAGGGTTCTATTGTTTGTAGGCTTACTGTGTTCCTTGCATTTAGTTTGTTCAAAGAAATAACTGCTCTGTAGTCTTTTAAAGGAAATTTGTCACGCAAAATAAACAATGAATTGTGGCAAGTCTAGCTCTGGAGCTGCAACTTTGACAGGTATGCTCTTTATAATTCCAACACATAAGGGGGAAGGTTTTAGCATCAAGTAAGAAGTGAATTATTTTCATCATTCAACCAGAGTTTTATACAGGATGAGCACAAAAAATTGGAGCAGTTATGTTTAAAAAATGTACATATAACTCTTATACATATTAAGCAAAATGTGTGTGTGTGGATGGGGGGGGGGGTCATGCCCTCCATAGGAATCGAACCCAGATCATTCTCACCAGAATCGGGCGACTTACTGCTGGGCCACTCCAACCAGTAAAAAGAAAACTGAACCTTGTGAGTATTTTTACTGCATTATTATTATGAATTTTTTCTCTGCAAATTTTGAGAAGTGCATCAAATGGCTTTGCATGAGAGCTTAATTGAAAGTAAACTGCATGTACAATTTTTTTTCATCAAAAGCGATTAATACGAGTACTTAGAGTCTCCTTGTAAGTTATTTTTGTTGTTACAGGTGCTCAATATATATTCTTTCAATGGTTTTACAGATTTCAAGTCTGTAATAGAGTTCCTCCCACATAACATGAAGCAAGCATGTCCCTATCTAGTTGAGCAAAAGCATCTGCGATGTGAGCCTGCAGTTCTGGCAGGTCAGCTGATAATTGTGGTACAAACACTTAAGTCTTTCACGTACCCTCGATATAGGCATAAAGAAATCACAAGGGATGAACTCATGGCAGTAGTTAATGGTCATCACTCCTAATATGACCAATCCATATTTTTGCAGTCTGGTGATTAGGAAACATTAGTCTGCTAGGCATTTAAAAAAACTTGATGGGTTCCTCTTTGTATTTTTCAAGTTTCATATACAGGGTGTTTCAAAATTATATACAATAAATTTAGTGACATATTCTTCAGCTCAAAAGAAGACGAAAATGTTCTATAGCACTTTGTCTGGAAACGATTTATTTACGCGATACAGCCAACTAAACCCATGGCTCCAAATTACAAGAATTGTTCAAAGTGCCCGCCACCAGCTCGCACGCACGCTTCGGCTCGTTGCATGAGCGACCGTCTGATGTCATGGAAAAGTTCGTCGCCAGCATTACGAACGGTTTGGCATGCATTTTCAATTCGTTGTCGCAGATCCATAATGTTAGGAACTTCTATGCTGTAGACGATCGTTTTCACATGACCCCACAGAAAAAAGTCCAAGGGATTAAGGTCGGGTGATCTTGCAGGCCAGGCTACCGGTCCACCTCGACCTATCCACCGATTCGTGTATGCAGCATTAAGGTGTGCTCGCACAACATGGCTGAAATGTGCTGGAGCGCCATCATGCATGAACCACATGTTAGATCTTATCAAAAGAGGAACATCTTCCAGTAATTCTGGCAATGCATTCTGTAGAAACAAAAGATACGTTCGCCCAGTCAATCGTGGCGGCAACACATAAGGGCCAATTAAGTTATTTCCGACAATTCCACACCAAATGTTCACGGAGAAACGCTCTTGATGCGCTCGAGCTCTGGTAACATGCGGGTTAGCATCTGCCCAATGGTGCTGGTTGTGAGAATTTACGATTCCTGTCCGGGTGAAAATTGCTTCGTCCGTGAAAAGTATCTGGCTGAGACAACTAGGGTCTGCAGCATGACAACGACGTATCCATTCGCAAAATCGTTGTTGGTGTGGATAGTGCGTTGGGTTCAGTGCCTGAACCAGTTGCAGGTGGTATGGATGCAAAAGCTGACGATGAAGAATGCGCCAAACAGATGAATGCGGGATGTGTACCATGGAAGAAATATGACTGGTGCTTGTCTGTGGTTCATCATGTATGATGTCAATTATCACATCCTCCTCATCCAGAGAATGTGCTACAGGCCGCCCTTGTCCTGTTTGACGGCCAAAGGAACCACGCTCCCTCAAATGTCTGTCGACAGATACAAATGTTCGGTTATTTGGCAAACGTCTATTTGGAAAGCGTTCTTGGTAGAGCCTTCTTGCTTCCACAGCATTTCCGTCCGCAAGACCATACATTAGGTGCATGTCAGTGTATTCTGCACTGGAATACGTGTACATGACTTTTTTTTACGTAAATCGTAATGTGTATATCAAAGCACGCAAACGTTCTGAAATTGATATTCCTAGTGGATGTACAGAAGTGAAACTACAGTAATGGAAACAACTGTATACAACTAATGGAACAACCCTAAAGTAGGTTTAAATGGAACAAACCACTCAACCTAGTGTTGGGTCGAAACGCTGGAACTGCTAAAATATTGTCCGCTAACTACCGTGATTCCCTACTGTATGATATTGGATTACTCGCAAACAAATCGTTTCCAGACAAAGTGCTATAGAACATTTTCGTCTTCTTTTGACCTGAAGAATATGTCACTAAATTTATTGTACATAATTTTGAAACACCCTGTATTAAATAATATACCTACAATAAAATACTGAAATATTGCTCCAATCATTTGTGTTCATCCTATATATCAGACAAACTCTGTGGAAGAAACTAAGGAGATTTCCAAGGCAAGAAGAATAACAGAAGTATACAGGGTGTCCATAAAAGGTTTGACACATTTTATCTGTGTATTACCAAAATACTAATAAAGATAAACAAAAACGGATTTCAATATATGAACATTTAAAGCGACTGGGGATCTATCAGCTATAACGATAGCTAGGGATCTATCGTTATAGAATCATATCTCTATATATAGTTCACTCCTGTATGACTGAACCATATACAGAGTGACTCAAACTTATCCAGCATAATTGTTTAGGAACATTGTATGGTTCAAATGGAAGAAAAAATGTCCTATAAATATTACATTTAGTTTCGATCATGTGTGAGATATCGACATCCGAGCAATTTTGTCTTCCTTAGAACTTGGTGTACCCTCGAAAAAACCTCCCGATGTGGATGGCACTTATGAGGAAATGTATCCGCGTACAACCTGCTGGATTCTGCAGCGTTACCAGCAGCAAGTCCATAGTTAAAATGAATGTCCGCATATTGTTCATTTTGAAAACAAACTGCATAATGAACTTTGATGTTGTGTTGCACAATGTGAGCAAATGCTCAAATCAACCGCCAAGTCAATAAATATCTTTCACAGATGTTACAAGTATGATGATTCCTCTTCCTGTTTGGCATTTGCAAAACAGGAAGAGTACATTTAAGAATAAATAGATAAACCTACGTATTTTCAGGAAAAGACACTAAAAGAAAATAGACAAACGTCGATACCTCACACATGATTGAAACTAGATGTAATGTTTATAGGATTTTTTTTGTTCCATTTGAACCATATAATGTTCCTAAACAATTTTGTTGGATAAGTTTGGGTCACCCTGTATAGCGGCTGGGGATCTATCGGCTATAACGATAGATTTCTGGTGACTGTGCTGGGCGACGGCAGAAGTCCCGATACCCGTGGGAAAGATCTCCCTGGATGTGTAATTTTTTACGGTTTATACTTACCCTATAAGAAGATACAGTCCAGTGTTTATGAGCCTGTGCGAACTCTCTCTTTTAATGTTACACAATTCCAAATTGTTTGGTTTGTTTTTTTAATCCAGCTAAAGTTGATTCAGGTTTTTGTTTCAAGTTTTTCTTCATTTTGCCCCATAATGCTTCAATAGGTGAAAGGTCTGGGCTGTTTCCTTGCCATGAAGTACAATTTTGTGTAGAGTCGACTCGACGTGGCAAGGTGCCTACGACTTGGCATGGAAATGCAATGATCTGCCTGCATGCATCAGTGCTAGCCTGTTCCGGCGACTTGTATTACTTAATGCAACCACTAAGTTCAAATTCGACTGACAGTTGCTTTGATGAGGACTGCAGCCACGTGGATGCAAGTTATGTGGAGGAGGATAATGTAGCTCTTCAGCTCAAGGATGTTGCTCAGGGCCCTAAACAGAATCTCAGGTCCAGCTCCGGGGAATGGAGAGCGGTTCACTTGAGTCCATGGGCATCGAGCGATCCTCCTTTTGTTGGCCTTGCACATTGCTGCAGGGGTGTTCCACAAAGGACTCCCTGATTTTAAGAGTAAATATCTCTAAAATGGAGATCCATAGAAGAATGAAACAAGTGGTATGTTTATTTCGAAAGCCATAAAAATCTGTTACAGAAATTTCAAAATTAGTTACGAATGTTGCCAACAAGTGGCGCTGTACCCTGGAGTCTGAGAAATAGGCTCTATACTGTCCTTTGCAAGCAGCCATTGCAATTATATCACAATTGAGTCAAAAAGGCAGTTGTGCCACTATTGCAGAGAACATGGAAAGTAGAAAAATCAATTTTTTTTTTTTTTTTTTTTTTTTAAATTGTGTATCCCCAAATGAAATCTGTTCTTTTTATCAGAATTTCTAAAATCCTTGCTGCAGAATGCATATAACAGAGCTACATAATTTTTTCTGTTAATTGGACATGGCAACATAAAAATTAGTCCCTTTCCTGCTATCTTCTTTCATTCACAGATACTGTTAATTTTATACCAAACAACAGTAACTGCTTATCAGAGCTCATAGATTTTCCTTGCAACCGAGATTTCACAATCTCCAAGCATCCAAAGATACGACGATCTTTACAGTTCATGAAGTTGCTAAGCACTTTATAAAGAATGGTACCCTGGCAGATACATAATGAAAGAAATATGGAGCCAAGGATAGATTTCAAAAACTGATGACAACTTGACTACAAATGAACAGTAGTTCTGAAGAGACAAAAAATAAATCTTACTTTGTTCACAGCTGGGCAAGAAAGGGTTGCATCAGAGGATATCCCACAACCATTGGTTTCTTGTGTTATACATTCTTCTTTGGTATGACCTGGACCACCATTACAACCATCATCTGCTTACCCCAGCAGGGAAAGTTTATACCAGAAAATCGAAGATCCAAGATTGTAAAAGATGCAGAACTACATTCCTGATAAGCACACTGACTTCTATTCAGAAATATTTTCTTGACCAACAGAATACGAAAATGATCTAGAAAAACACTGAAAAGAGCAAACTGTTCGGAATTTTTTTTTTCTTTATTTGTTACATGTAATAAACTTTATTTGAAAAAGCCAGGATTGTATTCTGTGTAAGCAATCCTTCTTACATTTATGTAATTCAAATTTCAAATAAGCTGAAGCTCTATCAATTCATTTTATATTGCCTGTCTGTGAATTATTACAAACATAATCTTACTTGAGATAAACCTGTATGGTATTAATTTCAGTTTTATCTACATTTATTTAGCCACAGCCCGTATTTTTTTTTTTTCTAAAGTACATTTAATTCTTGCTGGTAAGAGCGGTGCTAGCGATAGGCATGGTCTCTGGTTCAAGTCTAGACATCCCCAAGAATGATTATGGATGTTACAGTGCTATTGTCAGGTATAAAAGATGGCAGGTGGATCCACAGATTTCATTGCAAAGCTGAAACTGTAATATGGAAGGAAAAACATAAAATGATAGTTTTACTATTGTGGAAATATTTGTGAAATTTCGATGCCTGTGCTTCATTCCACTGTAAATGACCTCATTTAGAAGTGGTCAACAACAACTGGTATACGATGCTGACCGACTTGACTGCAGGGACCACAACAGAGTGCTGAAAAGAATCTTATGAAATTGGTAGAAAACATTTATAACAAAGTCCAAACTGAACGTTAATGCAACCAATGCCAAACGTAGCTTACAACTTCATGAAGATCAACGAAAATGGACCCTTGATTTATGGCAATGTCTTATAGAGCAAAAAATTACTATTTGGTAATTCAATGGATGTGTGCAAGTGTAAAATGCCAGAGGAATGGTATAGCAAGACCCTGCTTAACGCTGTTTCAGTACTATGCGGTAGTATTGGAATTCCCCCGAAATCGCACAATTTTATTGCTTTGATACTCTCATGCATTCTCACAGCGCATTTGATATTGAATCGCGTCGAGTCAGGACGTCAGAAAGAAAAAAGGAGCCTTTATTTATATTCAAGACATCCAAAGCCAACACGTCGAAGTGGTAGCCACAATATCAAAAGGAGCAAAAGGAACTTTTCAACGGATTTTCTAAAAAAAATGTTTAGCCACTATAAAGAAATTATGGATCCGTTTATACAAAATGGTAGAAGTTCAAATTCAAGACGAAGTGTCATTGATACAATTCTTGTTATCGACAACTGCTTGCTAACAAAACAGGAAAACGCAAACATTAAATGACTTCTTCACAAAAAAAACAAAATGTCTAATAAGGAAGAACCTTCCTCATCACAACATAACTTCTTCACTTGGATTTAACTTTATTTTTTTTGCTTTTCATGAATGTTTTATGAATAAAAATCGATATTACCAATAAATAAGTCAATTATATTATCAATATAATTAACTCAAACAGAAAATAATAAATAAACTGAAGAAACTTCTTCAAGTATATCACAATAACAAATCGAAAGGGAAAGGACCTGGATTTGTTATTTAAATATTTGTTATAAAAAGATGTGTAACAATAAATGTTACAAAATAAAACTAAACACACTAATAAATTTTCTTATCTATTCCGTTTCACTTATCCCCATTATTTGTTAAGATGCCTCTTTAAACACTGTTTTGTTTAGCGCTGAAATTTATTAGAACGAATCCCCCGCATTAACCAGGGTCTTACTGTATTTATCCAACTGCATTGTGACACCTTTGGTGTCGTTTTGCTTGGCTTCTTAGTTCCTGTGAAGGAAATTATTGAACATAGTTTATTTCTGTTTTAGACAATCCCATGTTTGCCCACATTGTGGCAAATGTTTAAGGGTATGCACTTGTATTGTTGCCTTTGTTTTATCACTATATTGATGCATATGTGGACAGATTGCATATCAGCGTTTCATATTAAAATTGACACAATGATACGCATTGTACAGGATTGATCAAATCAAAAGATGATGCAGCACATTGCCTGTGCTTGAGTGGATGGGAATCCATCTTTTCCCAATTTCATTCATTTGAGGAGACCCTTCTTCCTAGAGGGGGACTCTCATTCCATATATTCTAATTTGACATAATATGCAGTGAAGATACAAGCAAAATGTTTCATGTGTTTGTTACATTGCAACATGCAAAAAGTACAAGAAAACAATGAAAGAAAACATAGGCATAGCATAGGAAGTTCACAATTAGCCAATCAGAAGTGTTTACACAAGGAGCACATTTCACATTTCACTGCAGCAGCAGCAGTAATTAGTAATCAATGGAGAATGCATGTAGAACGTGCAGTGCTCGTAGCATAGCAAGACAGTTGGACATGACATACATTGTGAAGATCTTTGGTAAATCATTGTGTGCCTATCGCTATAAGCTCCATTGCCTCTGCAAGTTGCAACCCAACAAGTTTGCTTTTGACATTTCTGACGTGGATAATCGGTGGCCTAACATCCTGTGGAATGACGAGGCCCAGTTCCATTTGTGCAGAACAGTGAATACACAGAATTATCGCATTTGGGACACACTGAATCCTCACTGAGTTCATGAGATCTGTTACATTCACCAAAGGTGACGATATGGATAGGGTTTATTGCAATGTTTCTCTTGGGTTCTTACTTCTTTGAGGAAGTCGCAACAAGTCTACCTTGAGTGACTGCTAGTGGATATTGGGATCATGTTTTAGCAGTTCATCCTCCTACAGATTCAACAAAGAGGATGCCTTTACCCAATCACCTTTCAACACGACAGTGCACCCCTATGATAATATTTCTTCGTGAGAGTCATCGGCCATGTGTTCCCAATGTGACCTGTTCGCCCAATTTAACCCCCTACGATTTTTGGCTTTGGGTTATCATGGAGGCATTCATCTAATAGCAGATTTGAAGGGCAGCACTGTCTTCCATCATGGAACATCTCTCTCGATAAACTGCATGCTGCTGGATACATGCAGTAACCATTATGAAGTGTTAGCCCTGGAAGACTGTGGCCACATTTTGAACACCTCTAAATGTCCTCGCAGCATAATGTACTGTTCAACATCCTCCATCATCAATGACTACCCAACGCTTTGGCCAAGTAGTGCTAAACTGTTGTTGTTGGTGACGCAACATTTCACCCTAGTGGTTGGTTAGCGAATGACTGTTTTTATTGATATTTCTTATCCATGTCGTGAATAGCATACCTTCCAACTTTAAACCATTCAGCTCACCATTCATTCCGCTCTAAATAGGGATACTTTAAATGAATGACCTTACTAAATTAATGACCTTCTACATTAGTTACCTATTTTCCAGCGAAACAATAAAGATATTATGCATTTTAACAGCTGCGGAAAATGTGTATATAGGAGGGTAGGGCAAAACCCCCCCGGATGAACAGTAAAATACAGGGTGATCCAAAAGCCAGTTTACCCAAAGATATATAAAATGATTTTAAACATATTGATGTCAAATTTGCATTGGATATTCTTTAATCCATGCAACATTGATTGAGCCTACAGTAAATGTTCTCCTGCTTGCACAAACACGACAGCACATATTTTTGGAAAAATGTTACTGTATGACGTATCATGCTTCCGACGTCGTCATAGGAAGGCCATCATAAATAAAACTAAGATTTTATTATAAATTGATAAATTGAAATTTAGATATTTTAAGCCATTAATAATTTTTCTAAAACATTCAAAAGTTAATTGAAAATTTCTAACAAAACTGAAGCTTAAAAATAAATTTAGGAACAAAATTTAAAAATTTAGCCTAGTAATAACAGTGGATTCCTTCAAATTAGAAATCTCAGTTCATATCTTCAACAGATGAATCTTGAATTAGTTGATGTGCAGTAAGAGAAGTTCAAGCTTTCACATTGAATGTTTTAAAAAATTATTGGCTTATAAATATTTAACTTAGCAAATCTAGCACTTTTATTAAATAAAAAAATAAACTTGCACTTTTGTTAATTATAATAATTGGGTTGAAGTTGGTTATATTCATTAAAACAATAAATAAATAATAAAAATAAATAAAAATAATAAATAATGAGTCATAAAGTAATATAAGTGTTGAGTTAAAATTAATGCTAACTTGATTATCCTATTCATGATCCTATCCCATGCCATCACCCCATGTGAAGCATGAGCTAGGGGCTGTGATACTTTTGTGTAAAATGAGTGGGCAGGCCTTTATCTACAGGGTGTTTACAAATTGTGTATACTTTTAGGGGTGGTAGAGGGGTTTATTTTGAATATACAGGGTGGCCCAAAAAAAAACAAAAAAAAACTTACTTTAGAGTTCTGATAATGGTTTTATTAATGAACAGATTAGAAAATTTTAACATGTTCATATTGGCCTAAGTCGGGGAAAGGCTGTACTCGAGAAAACTGATCTAGAAAAGTTGTTAAAAATGGTATAAAAATTGGAGGGAAGGACAAAACCCCCACTCTTAAAGTGCAAAGGAGGAAAAAAAAATTTTATATCAGTTTTTAAATATTTTTCTTTTTTTAGAATTATCTGAAAATTTACAGAAGCCTCACCTCTTGATCGGATTCTGATTTTTATCTCAAATTTAGAAAAAAAAAATTCTAGTTTTAATTTTTCCTACACTCATAAGAAAATACAGAAAAATTATTTTTCTGTCAAATCTACATCTTCATTTATATTGGGGAAAGGGGTAATTAATCTTAATTAAGTAATTACTGAATTAATTTTTTTAATTCTAATTACTGTAATTGTTTTTATTATGGGAATTATTCGTACATTCGGAAAAGGTAAAAAAATTTAATTAGTTAATTTAGTAACTTAATCTTAGGAGAAAATATTTAAAAAGAAATCCCCCCTCCTAAAAAATGGAAAAAAAAAATTAATTTCTGTTTTTTATATTTTCAGATAATTCGATAAAAATAAAAATATTTAAAAACTGATATAAAAATCGAGGCTTCATTTGGGGGTGTTTTTTTCGTCCTTAGGATGGGGTTTTTCGCTGGATCCCTAAAATTTGAGGCTTCGTTTGGGGCTTTTGTACCTGAAGATTTTGGCTGGATCCCTTCTTTCAACCCACCTGTTCAAATTTGGTATATCATTGTGTCCTGGGTTACTGCTAAGAAAAAACAATGAGTCGATGAAGCAAAATATGTTACTAATGATAGTAAAACGGACGGCTACATTGTGTTCTGATTTTCATTCCTCAGTCATTAAGCTCATACACGGAAACACAGCCTCAAGAACACGATGTGTTATGTGTACTCACGGAAACTCATGTGTTATGTGTAAGCTCATACACGGAAACTCATATGTGTACATCGGGTACTTCCCAGCGAAGAGATAACGATATAATGCCTAATGATAATGCACTTCAACGGCTGCGGAAAAGTGTAGTTATTTTCTTTTATCATCAAACGGACACAATCGTGTTTTTGAATATAATTCTGCGTCAACTCTAGTTAATAATTCTTATTGTTTTGAATTGATACTATATTGAAAATGGATGAGGGTACTAAGGATTACATTAACAGAACGATCGTGACGGAGAAGTAAATCTGCGAGTTTTCCCGCCAATCTTGTAGCAATCTCCCATTGGCTGATCTCACTTCTCTGAAGTGAAGCATTTTCCGCGCCTTTGGCAGAACAATGATATATTTTCTAAATAAAAGTATAGAAAACGCAGAAAGATAAAACAAACATAAGCAGATGACAAATATTAAATGAATCGAATGACGAAATGTAATAAAATAATAAAATAAATATAAAATAATTTATTAAATCCAGGTAGAAATTCTTAAAAGTTTCTTAAGAATTTCTGTTTTTTCATTTATCAAAGGGGAGTGTTTTATTACTTTTCAAGATACTTGTACCGTTTAGCATTGCACAAGATTATATCAGGGAAGAGGGAGAGTTCTCCCTCTTCCCTGATTATATCCTCTCGTTTTCTCATGAAGTTAATAAAATTCTTACGTGAAAGTAGGTGATCTTTGGACGTTTTTATCCCCCTTGGAATGCTTTCCAATACAATTCTATATTTTTTTTCTATATTCATACAACATTTTTTTACTTTTACTGACTACATTTCGATGATGATGCAACTCGGCGATGAAATTTCATGTTGCACATGTTTTAAGTAAAACCAGATCCTACTGTATATCATTTCAATTTACATTGATCACCTTCAAGAAATATTCTAGAATACATTTCATATCAATTTCTAAATCTTGTGCCTTAAATGATAAATCATTAGATTCCTTCATTGTAATAAAACGACTGCAAGAATAGAATATTGATTTTGTTACAAAAAAGGTCACGCAGAAATAAATAAATGATGAAATCGCAGTTTTTAACAGCGTGGACAGCGGATTATTTTGTCACCCAGTTAAAATAGTTATTTTTTTATAATATAAACTTTTACAATATTTTCAAATTGGATTCTGCTTAACAAGAAGTAATGTTGAAGTATTAGATGAAGAATTTCAAGAAATCTATAATAAATTTAACGTGAGGGACCTAAATGAGTTCACATAAAATTTCATCGATATCTTTCTATTCGTGCTCATTAAAAAAGTCACCGATGTTTTTTGTTAGTCGACCAGCTTCTAAGATGCCTGTTTTCTCCACCCTATATCCAAAAATTTTTTTCATTTAATCGACTTAAAAACTCAAGGAAATTCAATGAAATATGTACGTGTGTATTTCTATTTCTATGCTGCTCGAAGGTGTGTACGTTTGTGACAATTTTGTGCAGCTAAACAAAACGATAAGTAATAGACTAAATGAACTTTATACGTTTAGAAGATTCCTTGTGTCATGACGTGTTTTTTATGACTTTTAAGATCTATTAAATTTTTTTTTCTAAAAATGAGGAATTTGCTATATAATTCATACAGGTGAACAAACGTCAATAAATACGACACGTACGGACTGGAGGAACTTCTCATTGACTTAAAAGAAATAACTTTTGTAAATAATTCTTGGACTCAGATAAGAAATATTTCAAAGTTATTAAGGTTTTTTTTATTGCCCCCCCCCCCCTCCCCCACAAATGAACAATTTTTTTTCTTCATTCGCAAAGATTTGTTGAAATTTCGCGAATCATGAAAAAATTACGTATGTTCATATGGGACCAAACGAAGCTAATTCCTCCAAAGCAGATTGAGGTTAAGGTGAATAATTTTTGAATATAAATTCATGGGAGACAGCTTTTGAGGGATATAGCATTTTAATTTTATCGAATAATTAAAAAGTTGATACTGCAAAACTGGACTTAGGGGCCATCCATAAATTACGTCACACGTTAAGGGGGAGAGAGGGGTCAACAAAGTGTGACATCGTGTGACAAGGGGGGGGAGACGAGTCATAAGCTTCGTGACGTCACATGCATAAATCTAAAGTATTAAAACTCTAAACTTCAACTCTAACGAAAAACTTTAAAATATTACCAACTCTAAATGACAAATTGAAAAGGGAAGGAAAAATTCCCGACCTGGATTCGAACCACGGACCATACATATCGCTGGCATTGCTCTTACCAACTGAGCTACCGCGGATATGAGCTGCATTGCTGTTACAAGATATCCAAATAGAATTTCATTGAAGCCACTAAGCAACTCAATCGGCAGAGCAGGACCCGACTCGAAAAGTCAAATAAATAACCTTAAACCATCAAATAAATTAATAAAATTTAACTCAAACATAAGATAATAAATAAACTCAAGATTTATCTTGAGTTTATTTATTATCTTATGTTTGAATTACCAACTCTATCAATATAATAATACGAGGGTGAATCAGAAAGAAAGTTACACTCTGAAACAGTAAAAACAGATGTAAGTAAGATCCCACACACACACATTACAAGGAAACGTGCACCATTTATTTCACTTTTCTGTATAATCATCCAACAATTGTAAACATTTGTCTGAGCGTCAAATTAACTTTTCTATGCCGCTGCGGTAAAAATCCGCTCCAGTGTTTCTCAACCATTTCAGCACACTCCCATAAGAAACGCGCTGATCGTTCTGGGATTTCTTTAATTCTGATTCGTCGATGGTCCAGAATCATCTCATTAACGCGGGCAATGTGCTCGGGAGTCTTGGACATGGATGGTCTTCCTGCGCGGTATTCGTCCATCAAATCTGAGTGCCCATTTTCGAACTGCTGACACCACTTCACAATTGCAGGACGAGAAATCACATTATCCCCGTAGATACTGCAAATTTCCTTATGGGTTTCAGTGCAATTTAAGCCTTTCGCCCACAAAAAAACGGATTGTTCCGCGAATCTCCAACTTGGAGTGTACAACCAGTTGCTGCGCCATGACAATAATAATACTCTTGCGTACGCAGTAAATGCGTGAACATGTGGGATCATGCCACGTTGCAATTATAGACATACAGGCAACATCCTTAAAAACGGGCGAATGATGTCAGAGCTCTTCGATCACAGATGGTGCTGAGTGTATCTTACTTTTTGATTCATCATCGTAATATAAGGTTTAAATTTGATCTTATCACTTTTTACCACGTGTAGGCCGCACGAGTTCACGCTCGCTTTACCTTTAGGTCAGCGCGTCGGCCGTCTTTGTGACGTGCCAGGGAAGTTCTTTGTTTGACAAACGATGACGATGCTAGATGTTTGGATGAAGATGTTGACACATCGAATATTCCTAACATTATCCAAATCGAGAACGAAGAAACTGCTATGCCAAATAAATAATATAAAGGAATGAGTTCAAATTCCATGGACACAAGATGATTAAATTTTGATCGTTCATTTGATTGTTATGTTTTGTAAATTTTCTATAATGTTTGATTTATTGTTGATTTTATGAAAACAAGATTTACATTGGAAATATATAGGGTGATTCTGAAAAAGTGTGTATAACTGTAAGCAATGACAGAGGTGACCAGAATGAACATTTTCTTTTAATACGATGTGGGTCCGAATTTGAACGCTGAGATATGAACAGAAATAAAAATGCCTCCACCAAGATCATCAAGTTAATAACTCAGGTTCTGCAACGCCTAGAATAATGAATTTTAGAGGAATAATAGGGTACATAAAACTGTGTATATCGTTAAAATTTGATCGTATTCCAACGAGTAGTTTCCGAGTTACGCATTCAAAATCGTAACAGTGCTCACATGCGAGTACTAACCAGCACGTGTTACGATGTTGAGTGCGTAACTCGGAAACTACTTGTTGGAATTCGATCAAATTTATGTACCCTATTATTCCTCCGAAACTCATTATTCTAGGCGTTGCAGAACTTGAGTTATTAACTTGTTGATCTAGGTGGTGGCATTTTTATTTCTGTTCATATCTCAGTTAGCGTTCAAATTCGGATCCACATTGTATTAAAAGAAAATGTTCATTCTGGTCACCTGTCATTGCTTACAGTTATACACACTTTTTCAGAATCAACCTGTATAAATAATTTTGTAAGTGCTGTTTTAATTTAATAATTTCTAAATTTTCTAATTGCAAAATATGTGATGTCATACTAGGGGAAGGGGGTCACACAAATGTGACCATCTGTGACAAGGACGGGGGAGGGGTCCAAAAATCATGTAATTCGTGTGGCGTAATTTATGGATGGCCCCTTAGAAGTATACTTGAAGAATTAGTTGTCATTCCTTCATTTCAATTTCATTAGTTTTGGCATGGTTATTAGAAGTTAGAAGTTATTAGAACTAACTTCTAATAACCATGGTTTTGGTATTGTGCTGTACATTGATTTTAAATCAGATTCAAATATGTTAACAAATTAAGACCAACGAATTGAATATGACGAAAAGTAATAGTCATAATATTGGGTCAGTGTTCGTGGAACTAAATTCGGGATTCAAAATTGAACATATAATGCAAATATGTCAAATGTAGGATGTCGATTTTGACGTTATCTGTTTGTTTTTTTTTGTCAATCGCTCCCAATTGCGATAGTTCATATCCATATTACGATAATGCATAAATGAGAAAATAGATTAACGGACATCGACGAATATTACATCAAATATTCTTGGGATTTTATTTTAATCATCTATGATATCGATGGAATGGATAGATCAACAAAAAAAACACAACCCTTTAAAATATCCGATGTCGACATAAGAATTCCTACATTCAGTCTGGCATAGGCTATTACTACGCGTTTCCAAATGTAAGTTCAATAAAAGCTCATTACGATTTTAAAGTGAATTCTACAAATTTAAATTATTTATTTGTCTATAGTTCTGATGGACGCCACCTACTCAAAACAATTTTTTTCTTCTTACAAATCGACGAGGATGAACAATTCTACACATTCGATTGTTTTCATGTTTAATTTCTCAAAATATAACATCAACTTGGTTTTTAGATCCGTTTATAAACCCTGTGACTGAGAATTAATTCTAATAAAAGTATGCTGGGTTTTCTAATCCCGTCTGAGCTTCTGTCCGTTTTTTTTTTTTTTTTTTTTTTTTTGGCAAAGTAAATGTGAAGTGCAGATGATATTTATGGGATGAATACAGTTATGACACTGTAATACTGAGTAATCAATAGCAATAGTGTCCACTAAAATGAGATCCAGTTATATATAGTATCTGAAACAAATGAGATTTCGGCATTTTTACACAAACTTTTATTCACGTAACCAACTTACGGTAGGGAAGAGGTAGAACCGTCTACCTCTTCCCTGTTACGGTGTTCTCTCGTTTGGGTGTTTTTTTGTTGTTTTTTTTCTGGAAAGTCCTGCTATCAAGCTCGTATAATCTTTGTGAACGGTTCATAAATGACAAGAAAATTGAAAGACAAATTGAAAAGGGAAGGAAAACTTTCCTTTTCAATTTGTCTTTCGAAATCTTGGAGATGTTTCTTCAGTTATTATCTTATATTCGAAGAAAATTGAAGGTTGAAATTTAAACTAATACTGAGAATTTGAATTTTATTACCGCTGTAATGGTCTTACTGATTAAAGGAGTACTGCCTATTATACCGTCCAGTCGTCCAGTGCGTTCACCGTATTTTTGTGTCTTTCATTAATCTACCTATTATTTAGAAAAAGGCCTCGAACAGTGGTGTTACGAGTTATCATGAAGTGTAGCTCCAACATTTCTTCTGTAGAGCAGTATCAAATTTATTACTGTAGAGGACCAGCCCAGATGTGATATTGGTATATCTCAAGGTTAATATAAGAGAATATCGTTTCTATTAACCTTGGGTATATCTTATTATGTTGAAACTCAGTTAAGTCCATCTACAAGGGAGGGTAGCTTTTTAATATCTAGGGGTCTATCTACAATTTCAAAATCCATACCCATTTTTGTGAAAAGTTTTAACAAAAAATATAAATTACTGAGATTATTTAAATATAATTGAATTCGTTCTCAATAATGGATTGAGTAAGAGCAAGAACATGAATACTCATTCTGAATACGGGTGTTAGCATTGAAAGTTTCCAATGGCACCGATGTAGTACCATTAGAACACGTCCTACTAAGCGAATTTCGAATATCATTAATTACTCGTTTTATTCATTCTTGACACGTTGTTACAAGTTGTTTGATATGTTACACGCGACATCTTAGCATTGAAAGATTTAATGGTACCATATGGTTACGATTAGGGCACATACTACTAAACTAATTTCTTTTATTTATTTGAATTGACATTTTTTACATTGATAAACGCCCGTTTTCGAAGGTAATATGTCGATAAACACCGTTAAAATTTTGTGAAGATACCTTTCCTGATCAAAATAATTTTGTGAAGATACCCTTTCCACTTAAAATAATTTTGTGAAGGTACCCTTAAACGGTACCAAATTAGCCCTAGATAGAGCCCTGGTATCATTTTTTTAAAATCATTTTCACAAATAGTACCAAATCACGTCAACTGCTGATGCAGGATTATCGGTTCCACGAGCAAATCAGATTTCATATATAATAGGTGTTTAGATGCATTTGCCATTTTTATTATATATATAGGAAAATTATTTATTTTTTATGTACATTTTGTGTGCTGGGAATTTTCTTGAGTTTCAAACTTTTAAATAAATTTTGGAATTAAGAAATTCTTAAAGAGAAAAGCATTTATATAAATATTATATATCCCAACATTTAAATTAAATCATTCTGCAATTCTATCATTCATTCAGTTCGTCCTAATCACAAACTATTCCTCTTTATAAGAATTCAATAAATTCAGATATTGCTCGCAAAATATAGATGAATATTATTTGGATATCGTTAGTCTACGATGTCTCATTAAAATAGCTCTTTGTTTAAATTCTCATGAATGATTATTATTTGATCATGTATATGTATTACCTTAATCAAGTCTAGGGAAGTATGAAGAGTCATACGTGACCTTAATAAAATTCCTCATGTAGAATGCATCTAGAGTATTACCAAGTTACCATTTTATAGTAAATTTATTACTAACCTATCATAGCAATGGAAAAATTTAAATGTTGGGTTATATAACTTAAATAAATTAATCCGTGTTGACGGTGATCCTTCTATTACTCATGAATGCCCCGTTTCTGAATAGAGTGAAATCAGAAAAGGAAGAAGGGTGATCATCCCTTCATTCATTCCTGGGAAATGTTATTACTGTTTGGAACGTTTTTGTCTGGGAAGAATTTCTACCCTACTGTTTAGAGTTGACAACTATAAAGATCAGTGGAATTATGAGCCCTACTTGAACAATGAATTCATTATGTAACATTTTCAATTTAAACTTGTATATTTCTGAAAAGAGGGGGGAAGTAGTATCTTCTTAAAGCAGATATTTTTTTCTAGTGTTGTTGAAGTGTCCTCCCGGTCTCTTTTTTTTTTTTTCGTTTTTTCTCTTTATTTTTCATGTTAGGAATTCATTCGTTGCAATTTTGCGCACAAACTCTCTCTCTCCAGTGAAGTATTTACTAACAAGAATGTATTCGCGTTTTATGGAAAGGAGCAAATGCTCTTAATAATTGCCGCATTTTAAATGAACTAAATAAACCGTGCTTTTACTTTGGGGATTTTGTGCTTGGGGATTTTCCTCCTTTGCACCTTAACAATTGGGTCTCTGATCCCTATTTTTATACTCTATTTAAAAATGTTTTTGGCTGTCGCATTTCAAACAGACAAGTTTTCAAATGTAACTACATGTAGTTTTAAATTTGCAAGAATTTAGGAAGGGGTACCTTAAATTTGATTGATTCATTAAATTGTAAGTTGCAAGTTAGAATTCTTAATTCAATAGCATGGCAGTCCAAGTAAATTAATAACAAAAAGTTCTCCCATTGATAGTATTTGCTCTGTTTGCTGTTGGCTTTTTTTGCAATCTTATAATAGTACTTATTTAATAATTATAAGTTATAATTTCCTTTAAAAAATAAAAAGTTATTCAAAGCTATCGTTTAAGAAATTAATCCACAAGTACATTCAATTTATGTAATTTGTAAAATCAGGGATGGATGAAAGTTTCTCCTTTTATCCATCCCTGGTAAAATGTAATTAAATAACTGACACATTTAAGAAGTTTCTCCTTTATATAAAGTTTCCAGACTTATCTTTATAGAACACATACTGGAAAACATTATTGAACATTTTATTTCTTCAAAAATGTTTTCACCCGTCACCATTAAAATGGATTCAAGGCAAGCTATAATAATTATTCTTCGAGATCTTCATTTTTACAACAACTTCAATTCGCTCTTTCAAGATCTTCAATTTGTCTTTAATAAGAATGGACAACAGTCCATTCCAAATATCATGTATAATTTGGACTCAATTCAGTGAACTCAAGTGTATTTTATTTTATTTTATTTTATTTACTTTCCATATTATACATTATATAAATGAGATTTCCTTAATTTTTCAATTGTTTTTTGACCATTTTTCAGAAAATGATGTTTGGATTATAGTTTCTTTGTAAATAAATTTTGTAAGATATATTTTGTTTTTTATTTTCCTTAGGTTTTTAAGCATATTTAGTAAAAATATCAAATGTGTTCCTTATGAAATAACTGGTCAATAATGGTGAAAACCACATTATTTTCGTAGTTTACAAATCCTCCATAAATCAATTTCACAGAAGGGCAATGAGTTCTAAGTTCTATCACTGAAAAATGAACTATCAATCCGTTCCGTGCATATTGTATAGGTGTTGAATATACTATATAAAATTTTCTTGTCGTAAAGTTATCATTCATATTTCACTGTTTAAAAAGTATTAGCTTTCTAATGCTCACCTTACACTTTTATGTAAGCGTTTCATTTTCTGGAATCGTTTCTCTCTGTTATTGATCTCTGAGAAACTAATAATAGTAAGGCGGGGGAGTATTGCATATGCTACTTTAAAACTTTTAAGTATTCATTCAGCTATTCAAAGAATCATAGGACAAAGTTTAGGTTCAATTACTTGTTTTGGCTTTAAGAAATTAGCGTTACGATTGTGGATCTTGTATAAATTTGTAGAACGAGTGAGTGTACTATGGAAGCTTAATCCTAAGATTTTTTAAATATTTAATCGAACGAAATTCACGAATCTTGAGTCTATAATATTTTTATGAAAGCAAGACACTAAAGAAAGTAGAGTTTCATATGATAAATATCAATTTAAAATCTCTTTTCCATTTCATGAGTAAAGTTCTCATAAGAAGGAATGCCTCCGGAAATGGCGCCATGGCTGTTAAAACCAACTCCTCTGACCGGAAGCGAAGCGCTCTACCAGGTCCGCGCTTTGGGCGCTAGAATCCCCCAGCTCTTCATAAATAGCCGGAGCAACGAGTGGCTGGCAATTGCGTTCTCGACTTCCACGTCTTGATCACGATGCCTCCTCAAGTCAGCGGTAAAGCAGCCAAGAAGGCCGGCAAGGCTCAGAAGAACATCACCAAGGGTGATAAGAAGAAGAAGAAGAAGAGGAGGAGGGAGAGCTACTCCATCTACATCTACAAGGTGTTGAAACAAGTTCACCCTGACACTGGAATCTCTTCTAAGGCCATGAGCATCATGAACAGCTTTGTGAACGACATCTTTGAGCGCATTGCTGCCGAATCTTCTCGCTTGGCCCACTACAACAAGCGCTCTACCATCACTAGCCGGGAAGTACAGACAGCCGTTCGTCTCCTGTTGCCCGGTGAGTTGGCCAAGCACGCCGTCTCAGAAGGCACCAAGGCCGTCACCAAGTATACGAGCTCGAAATGAGCATTTCCTCCAACCCACCCACTTTAAAAAAAAACGGCCCTTTTAAGGGCCACTATATATAGGAGAGAGAGCCAAACTTTTTGTTTTGTTTTTTATCTTAGTAGGAGTTTTCCCGGATTTTTATTAGATAAGCCAAGATTTAGCCATCGATTAAATTATTTAAACTAGGGCAGTAGGGTTCAGGGTTATAAAAACCTTTTACCGGTGCTTCGTTTTCCTAAACCCCCCGATATGCTGTTCTATCTCTTGCCGTGTTTTGTTGCTGGCGTTTCCGCAGCGAGTTTGGGCCTAACTCGATCAGAGGTGAAGGAAGATGGGACAAGCAATCAAAAATTTGGCGGTGGGCCTTTCGGACCTGGCTTACTACCGCCTTGTCCCCTTCCTCCACCACCACCACTACCGCCTGCGATCTTCGTATGGTACGATGATGATTCCTCAAAAAATGAAGGTAAAACTTGAGCTTCATTACCCTTGACTTAACTTCACCTGTTTCTTGCAACTTAATTTAAGAAAATTATTTTAAAATTTTAATTGACGCTATAAGATTTAGATTCCTTAAAATTTTCAAATCCGATTCGGAGAAATTTTTGTTTTTTAATCTTTAGAGAAATCGCTGCCATAAACGGAAAAGTAAGAGATACAGGTTAAGTTATTATAAAGTAAAAGTTTAAAGTAGTGTCCCCTAATAATCACAAAAGATATAGGGCGTTTATGCTCTACTAATTTAATATCTTAAAAGTGAAAACAAATTTACTCGTAAATTATTTGAAGTATCTCTTAGGACTTCCAGCCTCAAAGATATGTGTATTGAAATTTATTATTATTGTATTATTGATAACAAACTTTCCTCAGGAATACAATGAAAGGTTTTCACTACATGTTGGTTCTAAAATACTATCCTTAATTTTATAATTACAAGAGATATTTCAAAACCAGTTTTCAATGACCTGTACTTTAGCGCGCTTTTGATTAATGTTTTTCTTTTCAGTTGAATCGTAATAAAAATTTAAGCGACATGTATCGCAGTGAGCGACATTTTCGATACACTGGAGGATCGATTTAAAATCTGAAATTATTTATTAAATATTGTAATAGTGTTTTCTACTGAATCACTTTATCACTTAGCAATTACTAAGAAAACACGCCATCTGCAACTAGTGGGCTGATTTGATTCTATTGTTTTTAAGATTGATTGCTGCAGATTTTGAAAAACTGGCACTGACCTTGGTAAAGCTTAATATTTCGGGGATAAATTTGGAAAAACGCGTTTACAGTATTTCAAATGGAAAGAGATTCTCGAGCAGGTGTCGGCAATATATTGTTTCAAGCCTGTGCCCGCATCTCCAACTGAATTTTCACAACCAAGAACGATAGCTTCATAACAACTCGACAGCCTAGTAACGTTGGTTAACCAATTTCGAAAAAATGGATTATCCAGATTCGGTATATTTCAGACTATTTATCGTAGAGTTCGTCCGCTAGGTCGATATAACGATACTTCCGATTCGTGTTGATAATTATTTTAATTATGTTACCCAGTTCACGAATTTTATTGGCCGACCACTAAATTAAGTGTGGGTGCTGGCCTAAGTTTTTGTGCACCCCAACTCGTTATGTGGCCGAATTTTTTTTCCACTGAAATCGACTTAAAAAAACTCGTGTGTGATTCGAGAAGGTATGTTGGGAGTTATGGGGAAAAAAATTCCGACATTCATGTAATCAATTTTGTGAGGTTACGCGCGCACTGTCGATTAGTTGTTGGCAATTCAAAAAAATCCTCTTTATTTCATGATGGATTTCGAATAAACGGCATGTGTGCGTATGTGCATTGCTATAAAATAAGAAAAAAAAAAAAAAAAAAAAAAACGGACTGAAAAGGAAGTTTTGGGTTCAATGAATCCTAAAATATTCTGGGTTTTTCTTCAAAGAAATGTTCCATTTATATGACATTATATTAACCCCTTATATGATATACCTTATTACACAGGGTGACCCAAAAATAAATATCTTATTTCAGTGAAATCGGACTTATTTTTTTAAAAGTCGCTTTTATAATGTTTATCATGTTAAACATGTGTTAGAATTTTTTATTTTGTTTAATATATTTGCTTAAATTTTATTTGTAGAAATGTAGGGGCAGGGCGTCCCAAAATATCTTTCAGATGTTAATAAAACATTACACAAAATTAAAAATTTATGCACTTTAACACATTTAACATAATAAACATAAATAGAAGTGAGTTTTTTTATTTTATTTTTTTGTCCGATTCCATTGAAATAGATGCATATTTTTGGGACATCCTGCATTTTCTTTTACGCCCATGATTATAAAGTTTACAAATAATAAATTTGTCTTTTTCCATTAAATACGATTCATTTCATGAGACTTGTATACTTTTTCCTTAACCCTTATACAAACGCACGCAAGATACGTTAACGAATTTCCTTTTATTAAAAACATAAAACTATATAACATAAAAAAATTATATATAGCCTATCTTGTTTCTTTTCTGTCTGCAACAGTCATCTTATTCCAATCCTTAATAAACTGTTTGCATATTTCTGTTCATAATTGTCTTTAAACAATTTAGTCTGAATATTCTTTAAACTTAAAATCATGAAGAGCAGGTCGTGTTTCGATTTCACGAATATATAGCTCTGTATCCAGAATTTTTTTTTTCTCGATTTCACGAATAAAAAAAATCACATTTTCATGAGAGATTTTACAGAAAAATCAGTCTGAAAAAAAATTCCCAGATAAAATAATGGCAGAGCTTGTAGTTTTAACAGGTTTTTAGCTGGAAGCAACGAAATCATCATGAGTGAGCTGGGTCTGGTTGTATCTTTTTGTTAGTTGACAGCGTGCGCGCGCTCCCACAGAATTTCATGTAATCCATTTCATGTAACTTTTCTTGTAAGGCCTCTAACGCTTTTTTTATAGCAACCAGGAACAACAGGAAACCAAAGACGGGAGACCGATTGGGTAAACAAACCGTTCACGCCTTCGTTCGGCATCGGCCGATTACCTCTCAAGATGGACGAAGGATGTAGTCGCAGTATCGATATTATTAAAAAGAAAGCAAAAAGGGGAAAAAAGAATTATTAGGTGCACCTCCTATTAAAAGAACGTCGAAATAAAGGCGTGTTCAAAATTTTTTCGCTATTCTCTTTTTATTTCTAGGATAAAGCTCTCCGTATCGAAATCCATAGGGTTTTTAATAGGAAAAGTTTTTTGACAGGAGACAAAGAGGAAGATGACAATCCCAAGAAAAAGCGAGGAACCACGTAAAATGCTATCTCGGGACCTGGTTAATGCAAAATGCTCTTCTGGGGAACATCTTCATACATATTTGATCGTGATAAATCAAAGTGCGGAAACTCAGAAACGCGGAACTTTTTGTGAAGCCACGCCGTTCGCCTCGTCCTCGGGCCGGCCGTGAA